>VZRI01009273.1:0-17910 GCA_013397515.1 Upupa epops | reverse complement strand
AAGAGAACTGGGTAGTGATTAGCAAAACAGCATTAGGTGAAATATCTGTCTAATCATAAATGGGGGGGGGGGGGAAGAGGGTTTTATGAAGAGTAAAGAAAACTTTTTACATTGAGCAATTTCTTCAATTTCTTATTCTTATTTCCCTGTCAGTGTTAGATTTAAAAATAAAAAAAAAATCAATTGAAGGAGAATAAAATCCGAATGCCTAGGCAATTAAGCTGCAAGGAAGGTTTTGGAAGGACAATTACTGCCCATCCACATTTTGTTTCAAACATGGACAATATTTGATCTTCTTAAATGTCAGCTGCATTGATTGGGTTTGCGGTGCCTGGGTTGTGAATCACTAAATGCTGCCTTGGAAATTTGTTGTCCCTTACAAGAAAATTTGTGACTGAAACTTGAGGCTCATAGGAGTGAGTCTAGCAGGGAGGTTTAATCTCTGATAGAGCTTCCTATATTGGTTTACAGCTTACAGCTGTTATTAGTCCAGTTAGAAAGCTGTTTATTTTTTTAATTCTATTTTTCTTGTTGTGGGTTTTGTTTTGGTTTGGTTTTTTTTCTTTTTTTTTTTTTTGTACTTTCCTAATATGAAACTTGATACTTGGAAAATCTGATAAGTGAGTTTCATTTCCCTGGAAATTTATTGCTTCTATTTCCAAGTGCAAGGAAATAAAACAAGTAAAAACAATAAGCAGTCTGTAAGGAGGGTATTAATGAGGGGTCACTCTTTTCTCATGTAGGCTCAAGCTCAGGAGAAAAGGAGAAAGGAGGTGCTTTGGGGGCCATCTAATAGCCAGCGCAGTATATTTTGCTTTATTTGGTAGGAACAGCTCTTTTCTGTTTCTCTCTTTAAAATGTGCTCTCCGAATCCAAATGGGATATTTATGACATGAAACAGAGAGTCCTTTTTTTTTCAGGTAGTGTAAACTCCTTTGACTTCAGTTCAGTGACTGGCCAATTTTTAGTTGACAAAAGACTATTTATGCTGCATCGAGCATCTCTGAAACGCAGAAGAGCCCATTTGTATATGCAAAAAAGATCCTATAGAATTCCAGTGTCCCATCCTTTTTCCAACGGAGGATTGCATTATGCTCATCTAATTCCCTGGTCTTTCATTTGGAAATGATGGTGTTCTTCACTTCTTCCTGATAATTGCTGTACAATGCTAAAAAGCTGCCAAGTTCCACTCCAGGACTCATTATATTTAGTAAGGGTGGAAAAAATGAGTATCTATAGAGCGTTTTATATTGGAAGTAAACTGGGCTTCACAACAAGGCAGATGCACATCCTTGTAGATCCAGTTGCTGAATCAACTCCTAAGTGAGAGACAGACTGTCCATTTCAAATGCAGGAAAGACATTTGGAGGATAAACATGAAGTGAGATCTAATGCAGAAGGCAAAATCTCCTGAAGGATGACAGCAAGAGACTTTAATGGAGGAAAATTTTATTGCTAACGATGTCAGTTTAGCGTTCAGATTTCTGATTTCAGCCAATTCCCTGTTGTCGCCCACGTTTGCTTCAGAAAGTTGTGCTTGTTCTAGCTCTTATTTTTTCATGTTGTGCAGCAGTGGCTTAGCTGTGTGCTGTAAATGCGATGCCTTTTTTTTAGATTCTATCACAGGTTTATTTTAAAACATATTTTCTCTAGGGAAGAGTGCACCATTTACTCAAAATTTACCATATGCTTTGCATCTCCAGTAAACAGTTGTGGTAGAAAATTCAGTGTTTTTCAATCTTGTGAGTTGGGAAGGATCAGAGAGAGGCCTGACAGAGAACACTAGTTAGAATGATAGATACTTAGAAACTCTTTTCCTTCCTAGAGTAAACTGTTTCCGAGAAGGAGCTCAAGAGGGACTATTGAGAACATCATTGTTGCTTTTCAGGTTATAGGCCCTGAACCTACAAACACTTGTGCATGTAAATAACTTTAATATAGGTAAGTAAACGCTTTGAACTCCAAAGAGCTACTTGCATGTAGGAAGTTTTTTATGTGCATAAGTGCTTGTAAGATTAAAACTGTAGTTAGTGTTTGATTAACATTTTAATCCTCCATGGTTGTGCAGTACTACGGACAATCCAGAGGGAGGTTCAAATGACAGAACTCAGGAGCTGAACGTGCAAATGAGCTTTTGCTTCATTAGTTAGGCTAATGTGATATTTTGAATTTCAAGATGACATAAATGTCTTTTTTTTCTTTTTTCATTTAAAAATAAAAGTCAAATTCACTTCATTTTAAACCAGAAGCCTTAGTTTGCAATGCAGAATTTTAATTTTTCTTATCCTGCCATTTTCAGCTTCCATATCTGAGTAAAAGTGGAAGAAATGTGGATATGCAATATTGCCTTAAAAATCATTGTAACCTTTGCTTTTCTCATTCAATATTTTACTAAAATCAGCAACAATTTTCAGAGGGTTTTGGTTAGCACCATTGCTTTTTATAAAAGGCCATAGGACATAACCTAGGCACCCCAGAAAAAGCTACTAAACATTTTTCCTTAGCTATTGGCAGCTCATGGAAAACCCATACAAATTCTAGGACTCGTATGTGCAGGACATACAGGAATTACTCACATGAAATTCTTCATTTGATGTCTGTAGGACTGCAAAATCTACCATTGCTCTAAGATTATTACTCAGCCCTCGAGCAGAGTTGATGAGAGTGGTAGAAAACAATGGATTTAGAGAGTGTTTTGAGGAAGTGCATATGTTTATTCCAGAATTAGTAGATGAGGATGGGCAAGACTTCATGAAGAACTAAGACAGGAAAATGCATCCTGCAAGGACAGGGGAAGCATAGAAGCATGTAGAACTGAGCTTCTACACCCAGTGATAAATAGTGGTCCTTTTTGTCCAGGAAAATTGGGTGTTATTGTGGCTGTTTGGAAGAGGCTGCTTTTTAGTACCAGGGGAATGACGATGCAAGGCTTCATCGTTCATCCAGCTACTTGCATCCAGCAGAAACAGTGACATTCTCACTGATTTTCTTGGTTTCTTTGATGCAAACCCACCTTTCCTCTACTCTTTTTATACACAGACCTTTCTATTGCAATCCTTGAAGTAATCTTTATTATCTACTACCTCTTTGACACTCTTCTTTGTGCATAAAATAGAGATACCGCTGTGCTAACCTGCTACTCTGAGAGATTTAACCGTGGGGTTTGGGTCTGTTTGTTTTGCTTAGTTCTGTGTGTGCACACTTGGAGGACAGGCAGAGAATTGGCTGGAATTCACCTCTGTGCTGGGTAAACATTTAAACTTTATGATCCTTGTACTAGCCCCATACATAAGGGTGAATTTCATCCTCCATAAATGTAAAGTCTTTCTGTGTTATTACAGTTGCCTTTCCCCATTTACCATTATCTTTGAACCCCTTCACCATCATTAAGCTTTCTTTTCGGGTCCAGGCAAATGTCATTCTCTTCTCCTCTTTCTCTGACTGGCCTCTGGTTATATTAGAAAATAAAATTAATCTCAAGGGGAAAATTGCACTTAAAATTATTACTACTGTTTAGCTTACTAAAGTGATTTGCTCTCCATGACCTGTCTCAGGCTGATCCTTGTACAAATCGAATCAGCACACAAAACAGCACTTGGAAACTGTTTCCAGACTCAGAATTTCACAGCTCCTGAACCTTTAGAATGTCACAGGCAAATCAAAAATGAACATATTGGCTTATCTGTCTCTTTAGACCCCAGACAGTGCTTTTTTTTTTAAAAAAGGCACATGATTCTCCCATGCTTTGTATTAAAGTGTAGCTAGCTGCAGTGCCTCTAGGTGAGCACATGCTCGGTGTTTGGCTGAGTGGCGGCTGGAGGAAGTTTCCAGCCACTTCTAAGCCTGTCCCTATGTTATTGGGGATTAATGTCACTCTGACATCCAACAGTTTCTCATTAAGCTGTCTACTAAAATATGAATCCTTACTGAGTGCCTGCCCTTCATTTTAATTTGATGGGTTTCATCAGTGGGCTGGAGGAGACTGCTCATGGATGTACCCAGCTGCTATGATGTTTCTCTGATGCTCAGATAAGTCCCTCACAGGGCTGTGTAGGCAGAGCTGGGCACCAAGCTTCACACAGCCTGCCCAGCCCTAAGAGAGCTGCATGTCCTCACAGCACGGTCAGAGACACCAGTTCAGCATGGGTGCAACAGCACTGTGTTTATTAGTTCTGCCTCTTAGCAGCAAATTAGTGTAGGTCTTGTCCCTATATGCCTGTATACAAGGTTATAGTCTTAGCTTCAGACGTAGCTCAAACCACTGACTTGGGTGCCTTTGTGGCACATGCCATTGCACAGCATTCATTTGTCCTCAGAGCCCAAACTCTACCAGCAGTGTGAGGCCGATCCTGTGACACAAGGTGACTAACAATTTCTTGCAGAATTAGGATCTAACAGCATTGCTTTTCTGATCTTCTTGGAGTGCAGGTTACCACAAGGATGACATATGCTGTCTTTTCACTTGAACTCCTAATGGTGCAGTGCAGCAGATACATATCAACGTCTGTGGAATCTAAGCAATGACACTACAAAAGCCATGATGACAATTTGTGCGTTGTGTGGTGACCTCTTGTGGAGTCATTTAGAAATCAGGCTTGGTCCATTATGTACAGTACATTCTAAGGAGACAAGGACAGGATCCGTAATCCAAAATGTTCTAGAGCTTGCAGGGACAGTCAGCTCACGCTGAAGGACATGCAGTCTCCCATGGGCTCTCTGTGTTGAGGGCTTGGTGTTGGAGCCATTTATAGAGCTTTGCACTTGCTACAATTTCTTCATAAAAACCAACTTGTCCTTGACTCTCAAGCACAGGCTCACCTTTAAGGAATGAGTGTTAAAAACCAAAGTATGTTATAGAAATAGAGCTGCACCTTATGAGAAAGATCCCAGCTTTTGTGTCAGCCCATTTTTTACATCGTCGTTCCGCACATATGGTTGACATCAGTGTGATGGCTGAACTTTCAAGGTGCGACTAGGTGTGAATTGTTTAAAACAGGACTGCCACCAAGTTAATATCCAAGTTTGTATTTGGAAAATCTAGAAGTGATTTTTCTTCACCCCCTGCCCGTGTCTAACATGTAAAATCAAAACCTTCCATGCCGTTTGCATCATCTTTTGTGCTGATTCCGCTCAAAGCCAACCTTTATTTTTCATTAATTCTTGCAAGGCTTGAAGCTGTTCCCAACGAAATGAATCGCCAAAGTGACTGTGGAAGCCAGATCAAATCTGTAGTGTAATTTCCCCCCTGCTTTTTTATTGTCCTTGCTCCAAGTCGTTCCTGTCTCATGCAAACTACAATAACTATGGCAAGCATTTACTCGTAGGAAAAATTATCTCAACTTCCTCTTGGTGCATATAATATCTAGCAATGTACTGTACTGAATAGCAGATTGAGAAATGTTATTGATTATTCTGAGTTTAACATGATGAGCCATTCCATTCTTCTCTTCATTGAGACCAATTTATTCTTGCACTCAGATAACATTACTGTCCTCTAAGTAAATAAATAATGAAATAAAGCCTATGAGCTATGACGAGAAGTATCCCCTTTGCAAAGATACTTCGAAAAACACCCACTCATCTCAAGGCTCTTTTTCTTTTTCCCCCCATTTGTTTTGGGGTTGGTTTGTTGGGTTGGGTTTTTTTCTGTATTATTTGGTCACTAAGCAGAAGGTTTCCTGGGGTTTTTTTAAGCTTGAGGGAGAATATGAATGTCATAAATATTTCATTTTCCTCGCACATCTTGCATTGTTCCTCACTTTCAGACCTTGCCAGCAGTCAACACAGTAGTAAATTTCAGCACCTGTGGACCTTTTCCAGTAATTTATGATTTCCATTAGATTTCCATTAGAGATGGACTCAAACGGTTTAGGAAAGTGCTAGCACCTTCCACCAGACAGGTTTTGTTGTCTCTGAAGACGGTGTGTTGGATTTTGCTTTCTGTGCCTACACCTGAACTCCGCACCAGCCAAAATGCCTCCTTGAAGAGGGTGTAATGTATTTGAGAAAGGAAGGGCAGGCTGGAAATAGAAAACCAGGCTTCTGAGTGAAAAATGTTTCTGTTTCCTTCATTTTGCCCCTGCAAGATGGAGAGATTAAATTCAGCTCATAGTGGTCAGTGACTTTGCTGGGTCACTGTAAGTGTTTTATACAAACCAATGGCCACACTTGATCGTTAGCAGCACTCCATCATGAGCTTTGCAGGGTGCCTCTCTCCTCATAGAATCATAGACTGATAAGGGTTGGAAGGGACCTCTGGAGATCATCTAGTCCATCTCCACTGCCAGAGTGGGTTCTCCTAGAGCAGGTCACACAGGGACATGTCTGGGTAGGTTTGGAATGTTTCTGGAGTCAGAGACTCCACATCTCTGGGCAGCCTGTGCCAGGGCTCTGTTACCCTCATAGTAAAAACTTTTCTCTTGTATTCAAATTGGATCTCCTATGTTTCAGTTTATGCCCATTGCTGGGCACTACCTAGAAAAGCTGAGGCCCATCATCTTGACACCTTTAAATATTTATAATCGTTTATGAGATCTCCCCTCAGCCTCTCCACATAAGGATGATTTTTCAGCCCCCCGATCATCTTAGTGTCCCTGTGCTGGACTCCTTCCTGTATCTCCCCGTCCCTCTTGAACTGGGGTGCCCAGAACCCCAGCTGGATGCAGCTTCTGACGGTCCCTCTTACGCAACTGCAGCCTTGTACTTTGTAGTGCTCAGGGCGTTGTGTTTTCATATCACTAGGAAATACACCGGAGGGAGACCTTAAGGAAACCAGGTAAAAAGTTAGGGAATAGTTTGATTAAGATATTGGCTTGATATTCCTTCCAGGTCTAATGCAAGCTTACGGGTAGCCTCTGCTTGTTCCAGGACTAGTTTTGGACCTGGAAAATCTCCCAGCTTTCACGCTTCATGCCTGCCACAAACTGAGATCTGGCAGAAAATAAATCACAGCAAATAATTTAGTCATGAATTGTCCACTGGCATTGTATCATAGCTTGAATATATTTTTCATAATAGCTCACGATAGTCCCATTGACATCCACTTGACTTTTATTAAGTTTTACAGATTTCATCCTCGTACAAGCGGCTCTGACTGGCACATGATTCTAGGAGTTGATATGAGGGTGGAATATTAGACCAGATATTGCATGAAATATTGTACCCACAGCCTTCTCTGAAAGCTGTCCTTGGGGTGGGATTGGAATTTTGGTCATTCTGTCAGTTGTGCTTTTATGGATTATTTTCCCCAGCTGTACTACATCTAGCCACCATCCCCATGTAAAACTTCCCTTTTGTTGCCATCCTCCTACCACCTTTCAGCATTGTCATTTCAGCCGTGGGGCACTCCAGGGTGCCTGGCTCATGCTGAGATAACGTCATACCCTGAGTGCACTGCACAATGGTTTGCAGCAAGCCGAGGAGTGACATTATCTCCACAGGACACCTGCCCTTCACCTTCCATATGGGGACCCACCTCTGAAAGGTCAACGCTTGCAGTTTAGAATAATATTTTAGCCGTTGCTATTCAGAATTCAAAGAACGAGGGGGGTGAACATTGGATAGCCATGAAATTCATGAAATCCATTACTCCCAGCATATGACAACTGGCCTGAGAGATACACTTTGAACGCAGTTTTACTTAGATCTACGGCACAATTGTATAAAATAGACATTTGCAGGATGTTTTAACATGTAGCCCAAGTGCTGGCAGAGTATGCATTTTCATTCTAAAACAGGTATTAGTTTTATCAAATTAATTCAAATATTACAATTATCAGATTCTTTAGATATTATAATTCATGTATTAGTACATTGTAGACTTCAGGTACTTTTATCTCTTTGCTTTCTGTCAACTGTTTCTTCAAGTACAGCTGAATTCAGAATAGCAATAGACCTACTTGAAAGGTTGGGTGTCATGGCTGGATCTGAGCTTGCTATTTGAACCACTGAATGTGTCTCATCAGTACAGAGTATCTTCCAGGGGAGCATCTATCACACATTTTTGGGTAGAGGAATTTATAGAATTACTATTTGCTCAAATCTTACTTACTTCCTAGCCTGTAACTTAAAGCTGATTAGCAATGGTCACACAGTCCTTTTTCTGTTCCTGTTTCCTTTGTATGAAAAATTAAAGTCCTGGAAACCAGTTCTTGAAACAAATGTTGTTTGTGGAAAATGAAATATATCTCCCATGTATGTCTGATGCTATTAAATTTGCACCTTTTTGGGGTTTTTTACCATTTATATGACTAAAGCACAGCAGCAGAGATGGCAAAGGTAATGAAAAAAATCTGATTTGACAATGTTTACTTTGATTTAACTGCTGATGCATTTCCAGTGGAGTCCCACCAGCACAAGTCAGGCAGTGCTGAGCCATGCTAAGGCCTTTTGCTTTGAGATGCTGTCTGAGTACTTCTGGAAAAAGGTTTCTCAATATCAGCTTAGCCTGAAAAGAGTATCAGTTGGCTTCTGGACAGCAGTTTGTCTCCAGTGGTTAGACACACCTTTGATTTGCTGAATAATGCCTCATCTGTTGTTTGATGGGAAGACAGTCATTCTGGCAAACTCAGCAAGTGTCTGGGGGAGCAGGTGATACCCATATTCACAGAAACCATTTTTAACCTCTTGGTACTATCAGGATTCTGTTTTCATGCCCATTTCTACAGATTTTGCAGCTACTGAAGGAAGGCACAAGGAGTTCTGTTTTGTTGTTATTGCAAAATTGTTAAGGTTGGTGGAGGAAGTAAGTCTGATTTTGCTAGATTTCCTGTCCAGTGTTTAAGCCAAGAGGAGGATGATGTGATATGTGTCTTCTCTTTAAATTTCCAAAAGAAACACAGATTAGAGGTTGGAAGGGACCTCCAAAGGTCATTGAGTCCAACCCACCTACTTGAGCAGGATCATCGAACCTAGAACAGGTCATGCAGGAATGCATTCAGACAGATCTTGAGTCTCCAGAGAAGAAGAATACACAACCTCTTTGGGGAGCCCATTTCAGTGCTCTGTGACCCTTAAAGTAAACAAACTTTTCCTCATGTTGAGGTGGAACTTCCTTTGCTCTAACTTACATCCATTACCATTTGTCCTATCACAGGGTGCAAGTGAAAAGAGATTGTCTCTCTCTTCTTGACACTCAACTCTCATATATTTATACACAGCAATTAAATCCCCTTGTAGTCTTCTCCTCTCCAGACTAAAAAGTCCTAGGTCTCTCAGTCTTTCTTCATATGATAGGTGCTCCAGTTCCTTAATCATCTTCAAAACTGCAGTTCTCATGGGAGTCTTCCATTATTCATCACAATAACAGGTTATTAATCATAAATGCCCTTATGTTCAGTATTAATTTTGTACTGTTTTTGTTCTAAAAGGGTCTACCATGTTCAGGACTGCACAGCAGAAATGAAATTCTAATAATAATTATTGAAAAGGTATTTTAAGGACTGTTGCTAAATGTGCATTGTCTTAGGAATGGATTGAAATAATCACTCCTGTTCCCATCCTGAAGAGAACTATTTACATTGATCTTCCCTCACTGATAAACTTCCAGAGACCTTGAGTTGTGGACTGTTTTCACATTTCACGTATACCCTTTCCTATAGTGTTTTGAAACCTTGTGGAACATGTCAACAGGAACTGATCAACATTGAATCAACAGTTGCAAGTCAAGCAAAGAGGGTTTTTTGATGGGCAGTTTGGGGATGTGTGCCAGTGCAATCCCAGACTGATTCCAAATACATAGAATCACAGAATGATAATGATTGGAAAGGACCTCCTAGATCACCATGTCCAAACATCCGCACACCAACAAAAAACCATAAATTCCTGAGAGATCAAAACACACAAACTAACTCCCTCCATGCTGCCACTCCAGCAGGTCGCAAAACACCATGGCTACACATTTCTTAAACTCCTCCAGGGATGGGGACTCAACCACTTCCCTGGGAAGGCTGTTCCAGTGCCTCACCACCCTTTAAAAAATAATTTCTTCCTAAGATCCTATCTAAACTTCCCCTGCCTCAGCTTCAGACCATTGCCCGGATTCTGTCATCAGTAAACAAGGAAAAGGGGCCACCACCCACCCCTCCACAACCTTGCATTAGGTAGTTGTAGAGGGCAATGAGGTTCCCACTCAGCTTCCTCTTCTCCAAACTAAACCTGCACAGCTCCCTCAGCCTCTCCTCAGACGGCTTGTTCTCTAAACCCCTCATGAGCTTTGTAGCTTTCCTCTGGACCTGTTCCAGCAGCTCCATGTCTTTCCTATAATGAAGGTCCCAGAACTGAAAGCAATACTTGAGATGAGGCCTCAAAAGGACTGAGTACAAGGGGANCTGCTGACCACGCTATTCCTGATCCAGGCCAAGATCCTGTTGGCCTTCTTGGCCACGTGAGCAAGCTGCTGACTCATATGAAGCCGGCTGTCTACCAGCAGCCCCAGGTCATTTTCTGCTGGGCAGCTTTCAAGCCACTCATCCCCGAGCCTGTAGCATTGCCTGGGGTTGTTGTGGCTAAGATGCAGGACCCAGCACTTGCCTTTATTGGACCTCATGCAATTGTCCTTGGCCCATCGATCCAACCTTCCCAAGTCCCTCTGTAGATCCTTCCTGCCCTCCAGCAGATCAACACTCCCACACAGTTTGGTGTCATTTGTCTTGGACAGAAGGTGGACCATGTTGCATCACTGTAGAGTCTTACTTCAAACAAGTTTTCTTCCTCTGTTTTCCACCAAACTGGTTAATTCACAAGTCTTTGGTGTTTAAACTCATCTTGACCCTCTGCAAGCCCCTCAAAAGCAGCAAAATTAGCTGCTTGGAAAAATAAAATTACTTAAGTCTAGCAGCTTGGGACACACATGTCACAGTCCCACGGAACTGGTGTTGACTTAATTTCTTTTGGGTGTTATTTCCCGATTGAATCATAACTAGGGAAAGGTGTTACTTTTCAAGACTTGAGGAAGTTCTGTTTATTGATCTGTCTTTGAAACGTTGCTCCTGTTACAAGAAGAATCCATCAAGACACAGGGAGCTGCTCTGAACACAGGGTATAAAAGACTTTGATTAACTTTATTTTGGCTTTTACTTACCTCTAATGAGTAAAATGATTAATTGAATAATACTCCCTGGCTTCACTGTAGTTGATGGTCCATAACAGCTCCCCTGATTCTCATAGTTTATAATTTAGCTGTCAAAATATTCTCTAGGTTAGATCTTGGCAAGAAAGGTCTTGACTCCTCTCTCTCTCTCTCTTTTTTTTTTATTAATGAAGCAAATCTGCTTCAATTATTTGTAAGTCATTGAAGCCAGTTGAAAACATCATTGCACTTGAAAGTATGTGCCTGGTCGACGTTAGGTCATTAGTATTTTGGGAGGATAAAAATTTAACATATCATTGAAAAGTATTTTATACACAAACTTATCTTCTCTAGGATTTTTTCTAGACTGGAACATACATACATGGTCAAGGATGTCCGGCGGGGGAGTGTCTCTGCTTCTCTGCTGTCTACTAATGATGCTTTTTGGAATGGATGAATTTAGCAAGTTGGGGTTTTTTTGATCAACCATTGCTTGATATTGTGGAGCTTTTGAAAGTATTGTTTAAAAGCCCCATATCCTCTAATTGCTTTTGGTCTTCAGGGTCTAGTGCATTAAAATACATTTGGACCCTGTAAGCATGGAGACATACATTTGCATCATGGTTGGCTGCAGCTTGAATACTGCAGGACAGCTTCTGATCTCAACAGTTTCCCCTTCACATCTCTGAAGGACAGCTTTCCTAGAGAGAGCACCTCTTTCCCCTGTATCCTAACTAATTCAGACATCTGTTCCCAGGCAATCCTATTTTCAAGTGAGTCTTTCCTATTCAAAGCCCATTGAAGCCCTTTCCCTGATTGCAGCTACTAATAGCTGGATATAGCTGTTGGAGCACTGCAGCTATGACTCGTGGGTCCTTCAGAATGAGAGATCTTCTCTCACCTTTAAAAGCTTCCTGGAGCTTCGGGATAGCACCTGAGTCCTAGAGCAAGGGCAGCGTAGGAAAAAGTCTTGCCTCAGCTGTTTCCCTGAGCAGATGGTTGCATGGGGTGGGATGTATTTCACCATTCAGAAAAACAGACCTCTGCAAAGTGCCACTTGTAAAAGCACCTCTCTCCTCTTCTAGCTCTAATTTCTGATGTTCTTTATAAATCATGCTGTTAAAACTAGTTGCATTTCTAAAGCCACATACTAATTGTTTGGCTTGATGTCGTTATTATTCTCTGTAATGGAAAATGCCGGATCATGTATGCCAGGAGTATTCTCTTCCATTGCTATAGCATCCCCTCTTCCACTGTGTTTTGTTTGTTGGCTTTATTTTTTAATATTGAGTTCATTTCCTTAATAAAGGAAAAGAAAGTTTCCCACACTGTCAATTTTGCCTGAAAGTACCTCAATTCCTATTGGGACATAATGACTCTGTGTATGTTCAACATTCCTCACTGTGCTCTTAGCTCCAGTAGAATTTTGCTGTGATGTCTGTGCTTCAAAGGGAATATGAAGTATTTGTTATTTCTTCTAACCCAAGTCCTTTAAGGTGCTAAGTGCTCTCAGATTCTATTTTTATACTTACAAGATGCTTACTTTAGTGAAGCCTCTGTATCTTAGTGTATTTTATTCACTCCAATTAGTCTAACAGTAGCCTTGAGATGTCCCAACAATAAAATCAAATGGGAAAATGTACGTTTCTATAAAAATCTCCTTAATTGTAAATTATAATTTTATACATGTGGGCCAAATTCTTGTGAAGCCAAATCGAACATCTCTGGCACTATGGTTTATTAAAATCATGGAATGTGTTGCGCGGATCCTGCACACTGCAGAAATGCCTTTTAGTACTATAATAAACCACAAAATAAACCTCTCTGTACCTCTCCTTGTCAAAACCACCCTTGCTGTGCAACATCACTTCTTAAAAAAAGACATCAGACTCTTGCCTCTGTAAAGCTATATTATGAGAAGATCATCTACAAGTCTGTGCAGAGCTTGTCAGTAGAGTGACAGTGAGACGCGAAGCCACTTTGCGGCTCACGTTGGCAGACACATGGTAAAAACAGGACACAGGCAAGTTTTGTAACAAGACTGAAGGGAACGCTGTTGCCTTGAGAGGCAAAAAGCACTTCTTCAAACAGCATCTGCATTACAAGTGGGGTTTAGCTCTTGGCTTAAGAAAAGCTTTCCTTAAGGGTGGCTTTGAGTGAAACCTCAAGTCTGAAGTGAGATGATAGGATCAAGCTGTAATGCAAGTTCAGACATGTGTTTCTTGGGCTTGTTCACAGTAATGTCACATTTCATTCCTCACCAGCAACCCTGCCAGGGCAGTTTAAGGTTCTTCCTGAGGACTGGCCATTTCAACTGAGCCAAATTATATCAGAAGTGGGAACTCTGGTACCTAAAATTGGGTTGAAAGTGATGCAAACTGGGAAGTGTGAATTTTCCCAAATTCATCCACCAATTAATTTATTTTGTGAATATGGAAACTTTACTGCATCTTAGGCTGTAACATTTTCAACTCTAAGTTTGCAGGGTTTAAATATTCAAGAGCTATCAAGTGGGTTTCCCCATCTGGTTATTTAAAGAAGTCCACACAGAGTTGGTGTGATTAGTACTGCTGTGGAGATGAAACATAAAGTCTATGTGCAACATCCATTGGCAATGTGAACTTTACGGTTAATAAATTAGGCAGTACAGGGGTTATTTAGTCAGTAATTAAATGTGAGAGTCAATATTTAAGTCTGAGAAGAAGCCTTGAGAATCTTGATCTTGTTAAACTCCTATCTCAATTACATGATCAAAGACACTAGAAGTATTTTTCTGTGCAACTTTGAGAGTATCATTTTCAAAGTCACTGACTCTTCTTCCACAGGGAGTTTGATTGTTGACTTGAGTTGAAGTAGGCTTAGATCAACACTGAGCTATTTGGAAAAATCCTCCCTGATACTTTCTCTGAACTGAGACATCCAAATATTTTGAAGTTATCCCATCCCTGCTTCGGAGTCATCACTATGTTTTACAATTCCTCTCCTGCCTGCTTTCAGCTAAAGTCATTTCAAATGAGAGAGAAAAAATGTCCAAGTAATTCCATCTTATTTTCTTTCTTTTACTAGAATAAACAGCAGATTTTGTGAAGTTGTGGTTGGATTTGTATAGGGATGTTTATCACTTCCGTAGGTGATATCAGTCATATAATTCTTGTTCTTAGATTTCCAGTTTGGTTAAGAGTAGGGAGGGATGCCATATGAGAGCTGCTTTTGTTTTGGTTCGTTGGGGATTTTTAATTACCATGTCTGTCTTCTGGCACCATGAGAAAACTGTTAAGAAAACCTCTCTCTTCTTAAAGGAGATCTTATGGCATTGTTCTCTTTTATTTTAGCAAGTGAATTGAAAACCTCTAACTGACCTGTGTTAGCTGGACTTGGAAGCATTGTCACAGACATCTTTTTCTTGTTTGGATTATGAGCCCTCGTATGAGGAGAAGCTGAGGGAACTGGGGTTATTTAGTCTAGAGAAGAGGAGGCTGAGAGGAGACCTTGCTGTCTACAACAAAAAGGAGGCTGTCGTGAGGCTGGTGTTGGTTTCTTCTCCCAAATTACTAATGATAGGATGAGGGGAAATGGCCTCAAGTTGCATCAGAGATTGGATGTTAGGAAGAAGTTGTTTGCTGAGAGCAGTTGGGCACTGGAACAGGCTGCACAGGGAAGTGGTGCTGTCAGTGTCCCTGGAAGTGTTTAAAAACCAGGCTATGGTCTAGGGGTTAGGGCAATGCTGGGATGAAGGTTGGACTTGATGACCATGGAGGTCCTATCCAGCCATAATGATTTTATGATTCTAATTGGGTTTTTTTAATACAGAAGATTCACAGGGCTTTCAGCAACCTGAATAGTGGGCAGAAATGTAGAAATTTCAGCAAGGGGATATTAATGGCTGCACTCACTGAGTTACTATGTTGGTATTGATTTATTTGGAAACAATTTTTGCTATTAGAAACGTTGAGGAGGGTGAAATGTTGAGGGGAAGATCTTTGTCTTGGGTAAACATGTATAGCCTTTTAAATTCCAAATATTTGAGATTGTCATTGCTGAGCATACTGTAAAATGACATCTGCCATATGGAATCTAAAATAAACCCACCTCCTGAACATACAAACTTCATCGTTCTCATCTAATGTAGTAGAAGACCTTATAAACCTGAAATGCTTACAACTACCAAGAAATTGGTTCAAGAAAGTGCCTTCAGTAAGGCTTCTCTCACTTCCTTGTAATGTAGAGCCCCCTTCCACACGTTCTCTGTGCAAACGCATATTGAACTTTTCTTTTCCTCCGGTGATTCTCCTATAATTTCATTCAGTCAGACTCCTACTCATGTTTTTCTGTCATTTCTTACATTTGTTTTTAAGTTACTCAAACAACAAGATGGACCTGTCTCTTCTCGTATTCATCAGGCTCCTAGTAAAACAGTTGTACAAATACTGACAATCTGCATTCTTACGTGAATTTACTTTGGAAGAAGTTCACTTCGCTGTTTCCATCAAAGTTCACATTCTTATTTTTTTAGGTTTTTGCTGGGTTTATTTCTTTTAAAAGAATTCTTTATATGCAAGGGGGCATTTGCACTCAGTCTGTGCTTTATGAATGATAAATAACGGCATAAAAACTGTGAAGTGCTTAGACATGCCAAACATTTTGATAGAGTGATACTTTAAGTAACTAATAGCTGATATATGGCATCCTGGAAAATTAAGGATCTTTTTTTGAGTTTCATAATGTATTTAGAGGAGCCATAATGTACTGTATGTTATGCAAATTATCAGCATCCTCTTACCTTCTCTTTTTTCCTGTATGTGACAGACTTCAGTGGCGCTTCTTGGGTTTCTGTGGGTGAAGGATAATTTGACTGCCCTCTAGCACTCCAGTGTCTGGTATTGCACAATCAGGGAATCTGGTGTCACATTAAGGCAATTCTTATAATATAATCAAAGTTGTGATGTTGTACTGTCCTTTAGATGAAACAAACTAATGAAATGTATTGACCCTCCTTGCGCACTTCTGAAGCAAAATGACTAAGCGGTATTGAAACTACATGAAATACATTGACATTGATTGTGAAGTCTGCATTCCCAGAGTCACTTTGGTAGCTGATTAAAGTGTCACATTGACAATATAGCCCCTTTTGAACAGGAAATTAATACCAGCCTGGTGGCAAGGAACGTTCTTCCAGACTGTAGTTTGCACTATCACCAGTCCTCAGAAATGAATCAGAGGCTCAGCTATTCCAGTGTGGCATCCTGCTTCCTCTGATTATAACAAATATATTGAAATTGTAACCACCATGAGGCAAAAAAAAAAAAAAGCTTGTGACATGTTATGTTTATTCTCGTGATTCAATATGCTTATTACTGATAGGAATTTCAACAAAGACTTAACATGAACTATGTGTTTTCAGTCAGTTAAAGCTCCGTTGAAAGTACAAGTCATATTAACCGTGTCGTTCTAATCAACCTATCATCTGTTTGAATACATAAAAGCCTTTGTTTTACTGTGTGGCTGATGCATGCACAAGTTGGGGGAATTTCTAAAGCTTGGGGTATACAGGCATAGGAAAAGCTGTGCATGTGTGTTTGACAGAAGGAGAAAAATTATGAATTCAGTGCATCCTGCTGAGCTAAAAAGGAAGGAATGAGACAGGTGGAGCTGCAGAAAAAGCTTAAAGCCAGGATCATCTATGAGATCTCAGAGAGATGGTTTCTCCAACTGAGGAGCATCCCTTATCAACATCCTGATATGGGAAAAATTGAAGGAAAGGAAAATTTGCTCTGGCATAGGAAACATTATTTATTCACTGCTAAGTGAGAATCTAAAAGAGTAAATTAGACGTGTAGAAAAGAGAAGGCAGTTCTATCCTGGAAAGATAAAATTCTAGACCTGTCACTGTCTCACAGCACAGTTCATCTCTTTCTAAATGGAAGGAAGAGCATTTTGGAGCACTGTAATATTCAGCTATTGTTTTCTTTCTTGACATGAACTTTGCACCCTAGTTTCAGTGAACAGAGCTCTGCTGGTTTATACCAGCTGAGACTCTGACTCAACAGGCCATCATGTCCCCTTACACCTATTCCCAATTCTCAGCTGCCTCCAACAGCTGCCTCTCCTTCAGGCTCTGCAATCCCCTAAAGCTCTTTACCTTATGAAACTCTCACTCCAAGCACAGCATGTCACAGTTTCCTCTTCTAGGTCTTAGACTGGTCACTCAGTTCACATCACGTGAGCCAGCTGTGAGCCAGATTTCCTTCACATCTCTGTGCAGTTATGGAGCGAAGCATGAAATGGAAAGGAACAGCTCTGCTTTCAGACTTGCGGGTGTGATGCTGGTGAATGGTCTGGCCAAAGAAAACCAGTCAAGAGTGGAGAAGTTAAGAGAGAAAAAGAAGGAGTAAAAATTCTTGCAGTACAACAGGGTAGTTTGTTTGGTCCATTAATTACTGAAATAGCTTTAGGGATTTATTAGAAGGTATCACAGATATTGCAAAGCAATATACTTCAAGAGGGAAGTCTTAAAGGCACAGGAGCAGACTGTCCCTGTGTGCCGAAAAATGGGCTGGTGGGGAAGATGATCAGCCTGGTTGAGCAGGGAGCTTTTGCAAGAACTCAGGGGAAGAAGAAATGAGCTTTGCAACTTTGGAAAAAGGGGCAGGTGACTCAGGAAGTGTTAAGGATATTGTAAGATCATGTAGAAAGAGAGTTAGAGATGCAGAAGCTCAGTTAGAACTGAATCTGGCCAAATCTGTTAAGGAGAATAAAAAGTGCTTTTATAAAGACATTAATAACAAAAGGAGGGACAGGGAAAGTTTCCACTCCTTATTGGATGAGGGGGAAAACAGAGTCAT
>VZRI01009271.1:153471-165156 GCA_013397515.1 Upupa epops | reverse complement strand
TTGGACTGGGGTATCCAACCAGGATTACTCTGTGCACCTTGATGTAGACCCAGTAAAGCCAGTTGGTCTTTGTGTGCTGGTCGTTCTCCAGTTCACACTGGAGCCGTTGCTGGGAGCTGTGTGCGCTTGGAACCAGCTGCAGTCTCACATTCTCCGCTGTTGCAGCTTTGCTGATGGAACAGCTAGGAGACTGGCAGGCTGCTCCAGACCCCAGTGCCGGAGACTTGGCAGTGCTGTAGGCCAGGGTTCAGGGATGGTGTGAAGAGCCTTGGCAGTGCCGTAGGTAGGGTTCAGGGAGAGCAGCTGAAAGCAGGGCTGTTCTTACAGCCAAGCAGCTCGAGAGGCAACCAGAGTGGGCAGATCTGTGCATCTCTCTTGGCGGAGGTGTCCCAAGGGTGCAAGGTTACTGGCAGAGTGCTTGGCAGGCTGGGTTTTACTGGGAATGAGCGGCACTAGAAAAGTTTGCTGCTGCTTTGGAGTTGATTAAAACTTGGCAGCTGGAGCTCTTGCAGCCCAGAGCTTTGCGCTGTTTGTTTGTGGGCACCACGGGGCTGGCACTCAACTCGGACCCGGCTGTGAGGCAGAACCTTTCTCCTGTAGTCACTGAAAGCAGAATAGACAGCTTGAGCTTGTATGGTGGCAGATGAGAAGTATCCAGGTTATCTCTGGACATCCCAGGGAGGGTCCCGGAGCACTGGAAGGGGCTGCCCAGGGGGGCTGTGGAGTCTCCTTCTCTGCAGACATCCCAGCCCCCCCTGGCTGTGTTCCTGTGCCACTGGGTCTGGGTGACCCTGCTGTGGCAGGGGGGTTGCACTGGATGATCTTTCCCGGTCCCTTCCCATCCCTAAGGATTCTGTGAGGCTGGTGGGTAGCCACACATGCCTACCTCCACCTTTGCTGCAGTCAGCTCCTGCCTGATTGAATCGCTGTGCTCAGAGATGAGGGTTAGTGACAGCATAACTCAGCGCGATGTCTCGTAGCATTATGATCATCCCAAGCCCCAGGCAAGGTGTTTTGATGGATTTGGGTTGCTCTGTTGTCTTTTTACAGGCTTTTGAGAGTTCCGTTACCACCAGCTCTCCTGGGTCTCTCTGTTCATTTCCAGTTTGTGTCTGCGTGAGCATGATGACTCAGGGGAGATATAGACAGGTGAGGATCGGGCTCTTCTCCCAGGTAGCTAGTGATGGGATGAGAGGGATGGGATGAAACTGCCAGGGGAGGGTTTGGTTGGATGCCAGGTAGCCCTTCCCCAGGGAAAGGGTGCTCAGAGCCTGGACTGGACTGCCCAGGGCACTGGGGGAGTCCCCATCCATCCCTGGAGGTGTTGAAGGACAGCCTGGCTGTGGCCCTGAGTGCCCTGCTCTGGCTGCTGTGGTGCTGCCAGGTGCTGGGCTGGGCTGGAGGAGCTCAGAGGGCTCTGCCAGCCTCAGTGATTCGGTGCTTTCAGGATTACGTTGTCCCTCTGCTCTGTGATCCAGCGTGTTTGATTCTCTGTAGAGCTGGAAGGAATTTTTACACTCGGTTAATAAAAGAACCCAGCTCAAGCAGAGGCACCACAGTTAAAATTACCCCCAGCATCCTTATTTTGTTAGGGATCTAAAATCTCTGCTGTTTGTACCGAGGATGCGTCTCTCTCGTGGAATTTTTAGATGCATTTGGATGCTATTTGAACACGAGAGGATGTGCTTTTGGCAAGGCTTTCCTTTTTGGGGGAGTTATTTTCACAGAGGACTTTCAGACACAGAAGGTTTACAGCTGTTTTCTAAGAATTTTGCTGTGAAAATAAATTGTTAGGACAGAGTTTCTTCAGCCTGGATCAGGCAAGCGAAACCAGGCTGAAGGCTCGACAGCCTGGGTCTCCAGCTTGAATTGTAGGGTCTTTTTAGTGGAGCCAGTAAATCTTTGCCTGGCTCTGGCAGGCTGCTGCTTTTTCATGTCCTTCAGAGATTCACAGAGTGGGTCAGGTTGGAAGGGACCTTCAAGAGCACCCTGTTCCAACCCCTCTGCCATCAGCAGGGACACCCCCACCAGACCAGGGTGCTTAAGGCTCCAGCCAGTCTGGCCTTGAGCAACGTCCATTTAAACACCTCCAGCTCTGAGCACCCTTTCCCTGAGGAAGGGCTTCCTAACAGCCAACCTAACCCTCCCCTGGCAGCTTCAGCCCCTGCCCTCTCATCCTGGCACTGGTTGCCTGAGAGAAGACCCTGACACCCACCTGTCTCTAGCTTGCCTTTAGGTAGTTATAGAGATGGATAACAACCACTCTGAGTTTCCTCTTCTCCAGGCTGAACCCCCCTAGCTCCCTCAGCCTCTCCTCATCAGCCTTTCCCTTCATCCCTTCCCCAGCCTCCTTGCTCCGCTGCACCNCTCCTTGCTCCACTGCACCCACCCCAGCCCTTCAATCTCTTTCTCGCAGTGAGGGGCACAGAACTGCTCCCAGGACTCAAGGAGAGGCCTCCCCAGTGCCGGAGGAGAATGATGTTCCTAGTCCTGCTGGCCACACTAGTCCTAGTCCAAGCCAGGATGCCCTTGGCCTTTGGTGCCACCTGGGCACCCTACTGGCTCCTGTTCAGCCGGCTGTCACCCAGTGCTGCCAGGTCCCTCTCTGCCAGGCTGCTCTCCTGGCTGTGGTGTCAGGGGATAGAGTTTAGGGGTGACCATGTAGAGCAGGGTTGATGCTTGGACTCTCTGATGCAGAGGGTCTCTTCCACCCTGAATGGTTCTGTGATTCTGTGTTGGCTTAGTGCATTTTCCCATTGCCTGTTCTTCCTCTTAAATAACCCTGGTGCATCCAGTGAGTCCTACCCGTTACCTCACTGCCTTGCAGTGTGTCCTCAGTAGAAGATAGGAAGGCTAAAACCAGCAGCAACGTGAAGCTATGCTGGATGGTCCTTCCCTTAGAACGTGCAGTCAGTGCTTCTTTCCTGGTTCCAGGGTCACAGGTAGCTTCAGCTGGCCTGTCCTCTGCAGCCAGACTCTAATTAGTGAGTAGCTGGCTGCACTCATTTGCACGCAGTCTTCTAAACAGCCCGTGCCTTCAAGTGGAACGGGCGTGTGTGTCTCCAGAAAAGCCACACGAATACTGATGTGATTTATGCACTGATAATGATTCTTACCAAGTGCAGTCAGCCACACCAGCCACTCGCAGTCTCGGACCCGTCGGTTTGATCTCCTTTCCTCTACCCTGACTACTAATTTATTAGCTGTGCAGCTGCTTTGAGAATCCTGGAAAAGGCAGGAATCCTGAACCCAGTGGCACTTGGCTGGGGTGCTGAGTGCCTCCTCTGCTCTATGGAATGCATGAGAGAGAGAGAAAGAGGGAGACAGAGGAGATAGACGGATGGATGGGTGGGTAAGATAGATAGTTAAGACAGATGATGGTTAAGATAGATAGAGGATAGATGATAGATAAGATGGATGGATGGATGGATTGATAGATAGACAGACAAATAGATAGATAAACACACAGATAGATAGATAAATACACAGATGGACGGATAGATGGATGCATGGATGGGTGGATGGATGGATAGATAGACAGATAAATACNAGATGGATAGATAGATGGATAGATAGATGGATAGATAGATGGATAGATAGATGGATAGATAGATGGATAGATAGATGGATAGATAGATGGATGGATAGACAGATAGACAGATAGATAGAGAGATAGATAGATGGATAGATAGATAGATAGATGGATAGATAGATAGATAGATAGATGGATGGATAGATGGATAGATGGATAGATGGATAGATAGGTGGATGGATAGATGGATGGATAGGTGGATGGATAGATAGACAGATGGATAGGTAGACTCACTCACTCACTCACTGATATGCCTGTGTTTCGAAAGGACAGAGTACTGTTTGACAACAGGAAACAAAATGCACCTCTTGTATTTAGCAGTAGAGAGAAAGATGATAGGATGGAGGAAGGCCTTAGGAGGAGCCAAGAGAAAACCCCACAACTTCTTTCCAGGTTTCAAATGAGTTTCTCTCCTGATACATTACAAGTACTAATTGCACGCTGCGCTAGGGAGCTCTGCTAGCAGGTCTTTGCTGTTACTGAGCTCGTCACATTAAAATATTATGAATACTCTGCATGCTGGATGTATAATTTCTTTAATCTTGAGTGCCGTGGCTTCTCTGTCTTTGAATTTACTTGAGATTGGGCTAATTTCTTCTGGGGCTAATGAATAATTTGGCGGTTAGACATGTGCTTCTAGCCCTGCCAGAGTACAGGAGAGGAGAGCTTCAAGACGATTCTCTTTAGGAAGGAATATCCTGATCAAAGCAAATTCTGTCACAGGGCAGTAAACTTCATCCCTTTCTCAAAAATTAGTCCTCCTACCTCTTTTTTTATTCCTTTTTGGTGGAAAAAAATGATGTTCTTAGTAATAATATATAGGCAGCGCTTTGTAAGACAGTCCCATCCTGGCTTTGGTCCCTCGTGATGAGCAGTGGTCAGTCGGGTGAGTAAATGATGGGCAGCATTGGTGGAGCCACTGTGTCGTTAGCTGCAAGTAAAAGCTTCTCTGCTTTTATTACCTCCAATGTGAACAGAGGCTGAGAGAACTGGGTCTGTTCAGCCTGGAGAAGAGAAGGCTCAGGGGGACCTTACTGTGATGCTCCAGTCCATCAGGGGTGGCTGCCAGGAGGATGGAGACTCCCTCTGCACAGGGAGTCCTGTGGAAAGGACAAGGGGCAATGGTTACCAGTTGCTCCAGGAGAGATTCCCACTGGATTGGAGAGGGAAGTTGTTGAGGCTGAGAGCTGTCAGACAGTGGAAGGGTCTCCCCAGGGCAGGGGGGACTGCTCAGCTGTAGCCAGTGCTCAGGCTCAGCTGGATAGGGGTCTGGGCCAGCTCATTTCACCTGGACCCTGTTGTAAGGGGTTGGACTGGGTGATCCCTGAGCTCCCTTCCAACCCAGGATTGAGAAGACAGGGAGAAGAGGGACAGTGTGATCCTTGCCTTTCGTGGTCTGCACACACAGCCAAGGATGGCCCAAGAAAACAGAAAGCCAGGGACTGGCTCCCCCAACCCCCCCAAGGACAGTTTGAGGCAGATGTTTGAGTAAATAGTGCTCAGACACTGTAGGAGGCACCTCTCTGCCGGTTATGTGGACTGCTGCATTCAGATCTGGGCCATCAGGGACAGGGAGATGCTGGAAGGGGTGCAGAGCAGAGCTACCCAGCTCAGGAGGGGTTGAGAGAGCCAGTCCTGTGAGGAGAGGCTGAGGGAGCTGGGCAGGGTGAGTCTGGAGAAGAGGAGGCTGAGGGGGGACCTCCCTGCCCTCTCCAGCTCCCTGAAGAGATGTTTGGACTGGGTGATCTGGGAGCTCCTTTCCCCCCAGGATTGCTCTGTGATTGTGTGGTCATCTGCAGGAAGAGAGACCTGAAAATTTGTGAAGCAGCACATCTTTCACCTTGAAATGAGTGGAAGCCAGGAGGATCACAGCCCCAGTACTGCGACACCTACTTTCAAGCTAACTTTCACTTGCAGCCTGCGAGTGCACTGGTGGCCCTCAGCTCCTGACAGGAGTGCTGCCTGGAGTGAGTGCCCTCCGGTGTTTTAATGCAGAGCATTTGCACAGCAAGCAGTTCTTTCCCTCCCCTTTGCTCAGGCTCCCTCTCCCTCAAATAATCAAAATGCTGCTGCTGTCACCGTGTGTTCTGCTCTGCTTCAGACTATTTTCTCCATCAGTTCATGACTTGCAGTTCCTGTGGGCTGTAAATGAATCCTTAGGAGTCTGCTGGCATGTGCTGTCCATCCAGGTTCTCCAGGGTATCCATTTGCCTGTCGGTGTAGAAACTGCCAGGGGCTGTCAGGGGTCTGTTAGACCGTCCAGGTTGTTGCTGATTTTTCCCTCTCCTGCAGGAGTTTACTTAGAAACCTCCCAGCACCGTGACCGGACACCTTAACCTTTACAAATGAGAAGTAATACTGCTCAGCTACTGGGGGATGCTTGGGGAGAAGGAATGAGCAGCGTAAAAGCCTTTCTCCCCCTGCACTGGGCGCTGAGGAGACCTCCCCTCCAGTACTGGGGGCAGTGGTGGGACCCTCTCTTCAAGACAGAGATGGAGGGGCTGGAGCAATGAGGCTGTGGAAGGGACTGGAGGGAAAGGCTGATGGGGAGAGGCTGAGGGAGCTGGGGGTGTTGAGCCTGGAGAAGAAGAAACTCAAGGGAGACTTATTTCCTCTCTATAGCTACCTGAAGGGAAGTTGTAATCAGGTGGGGCTCAGGCTCTTCTCCCAGTGCCAGGATGAGAGGGCAGGGGCTGAAGCTGCCAGGGGAGGGTTAAGTTGGATGTTAAGAAGCCCTTCCTCAGGGAAAGGGTGCTCAGAGCCTGGACTGGACTGCCCAGGGCAGGGGGGGAGTCCCCATCCATCCCTGGAGGTGTTGAAGGACAGCCTGGCTGTGGCCCTGAGTGCCCTGCTCTGGCTGCTGGGGTGCTGCCAGGTCCTGGGGCTGGGCTGGAGGAGCTCAGAGGGCTCTGCCAGCCTCAGCAATCCTGATTGTTTTACCCAAACACCTTTTTGTAAGATGCTGTGAGTTACTAGCACGATTCCCTCTGGGCTGTCCCTACAGTCCGTATGTACCCTATGGGGTGTGTACTGTAGAGAGTAGTTTGGGTGAGGGATGCCCCTGTCTCATTCCCAAGCTTGTGAGTGCTTGCTTTTCCTTCCCTACTAAGGAGTAGTAAAGATACTAAGGAGGGTGAATGCAGGGAGAGGGGGGGATGCCTGAGCCCAGGTTCCATCAGTTGAGGGCAGCAGCCTTTGGGACTGAAGGAATGTTCCCACCTTTAGGAAGAGGCAGTTTTCATGGAGCTCTGATTCATCGGCAGGGTGTTTCTGGGCAGTGCATAGCAGCAGCGCATGTTTGTGTGGGGAGTGGAAAGGTCACTTGTAAGTCAAGAGCTTTGTTTTTGCTCTTCATGTCTTCTAAAGCAGCTGCTGCCTCGGTGCCACCCCTGTTGTTACCGACACCAGCACTAGTTTGGGCTCAGGGGGTTTGTTCTCCTTGAGACAGAGGCTGCAATCCCAAAGGTCTCATCTGGAAGAGAAGGGCTGGATACAAGAGGGTTTCTGCACCTCTCCTAAACCAGGGGAGGATCCTGTGTGCAGGGAGGGTGTCACCGGCTGGGGAGGGGGCAACTCTGCTTCCCAGGGCTCTCAGAGGAGCAGCAGCTATCGTCACCGCTCTCCGTAGCCCTCAGTGCTCCTCGGGGAGCTGTCGCACGGTGCCAGTCCATTGCACACGCCATCCTGGAAGCAGAGCCTTATTTGTCCAGCGCATGGGCTGTCCTATTATGGGAAATCAACTTTGTTTTGAGGGAAGCACAGAGCATCGCTTCTGCGCAGGTCCTGGAATTCGAGGCATTCAGAGGCCTCCAAAGAGCACTGGCATCAGTTACCATGCCGGCCGGGGCCAAGTGAGGATCCCTGCCTCTCCCTGCTTGGGACGCAGAGCAGAGCTGGGTCCCACCGGGCTGTTTTCCATCCTCTCCTCCCTAAAAGCTGCTGGGGTCTGTGCTGCAGAACGTCTGTCCTTACGCAGGGACCAGCTTAACCCGGCAGCAGCTACCGGAGCAGCAAAGTTGGAGCAGGCTTTGCCAAGAAATAGTTTGGGTTTATTTTTCCTCTGGTTTTGAGGCGAGATTTCATGTCTGCTCACATGCTTTGGTATGAGGAAGCGGAAGCTGATTGTAAGTATGAACAGCCTGAACTGATTTATCACGCTATGCACTCTGACAGCTGCGCATCCCACTAACAGCATGCCTTCTGAGGGTTGACTTTCCACGCCTGGAGACCCTCCATCCTTAGCGTCCACAGGGGAGACGAAGAGGAATGGGTCTGTCTGTCGTTTAGGGGGGTGACATCCTGCCCGTTAGATGGAGGAGAAGCATCCCTGACACAACACCCAGCTCTCTTCTGAAGAGAACCAGTCCGTTTCCTCAGCAGGCTCCACGCTTGCTAAAGCTTGAGGATAAAAAGGCGAGAGCTGAGAAGACAGAGGGCTAGATCTGGAGAGAGTAGAGGCGGGAGGGTACTGATTGGGTGACACATCAGAGCATCAATCAGTCCTCTCAACCTGAACGGAGTACGCGGCGGCACTGCCCTGGTGTTAACTTAGGGGATCAGAGAGCTCTTCTCTGGCCTGGCAGCAACCAAGTGAGGGGGTGTCAGTGGAGGGAGCAGCAGCTGAGCTACCCCATGCCCTTCCCAGGAAAGAACAGGCTTGTTTGTTGGGTTAAAGCTGTCCTGTCCGTGCCCCAACCAGAAAAGCAGACAATGCCAAGAGAAAGGGACTAGAGAGTACAGGGATGGCAGAGAGCTTGGAAAGCCACCTCCCAGGCTCCCAGATGATCGTTTTTCCTCACCCCCTCATCCCTCACCTAGGCTGCCCCGGGGAAAATGTGGTATCAGTTGTGTCCCAACTTAGATCAAGTGTTCTCTGTGTCCTCTGCCCACTGATTTATCATCTGCTTTGGCTCATCCACTTTCAGCCTGGTCCTGTGTCTTTACAGTGAGAGAATTACTCTCTCTTTCTCTCATCATAAAAGCCAGGGGGATGCGTGCACACCGTCGTGTCCCCCCCATCGTGCCGTGCAGCCTGTAGTCACTGCCGTCTGCTGAGGCTTCCTGAAAACAACGCTCGAGTTTCTGGTATTTGAGGGCATAAAAGATCAAGCTGGAGCCCTGGAAGGGGCTGCCCAGGGGGGCTGTGGAGTCTCCTTCTCTGCAGACGTTCCAGCCCCCCTGGCTGTGTTCCTGTGCCACTGGGTCTGGGGGATCCTGCTGTGGCAGGGGGACTGGACTGGGTGATCTTTCCAGGTCCCTTCCCATCCCTGACACTGTGATGCTGTGATTTCAGGGTGTAGGGGTGGTCTGGCCCTGCATTTTGCTGGCTCTCCTTCAGATTGTGTTTCCTTGTGCAGTAGTTGAGACTTGAGCTGGCTACAGGTTACCAGGCTGTCCTAGTGCTGGGGGGGTGCAGTGGTAATAGGGCCTCTGCTTATTGCAGGTTGTAGACAGGTGGGGGGTCAGGCTCTTCTCCCAGGCACCCAGTCCCGGGGCATAAAGCTGCCAGGGGAGGGTTAGGTTGGATATCAGGAAGCCCTTCCTCAGGGAAAGGGTGCTCAGAGCCTGGACTGGATGCCCAGGGCAGTGGGGGAGTCCCCATCCATCCCTGGAGGTGTTGAAGGACAGCCTGGCTGTGGCCCTGAGTGCCCTGCTTTGGCTGCTGGGGTGATGCCAGGGGCTGGGCTGGGCTGGAGGAGCTCAGAGGGCTTCTCCAGCCTCAGTGATGCTGTGAAATTATGAGGAGACCTAAATGAAAATTCAAGGGGTGGGAAAAGCAGTGTCACGGCGTCTCTCAAGGGATTTTGCTCTTGACTGGCCAGAGGGAGATGGCCTGCTGTCTGAGCAAACCTCATAGAGCCCAGCCTTTCCCACCAGAGCTTTGGGGAAGGGAAGGGGGTCACTTGTTTGCTTGATCTTCCTGTGCATGGACTTTCCCGAAGGCAGCCCAGACCGCTCATCCTCAGCCTCGAGGAGGGGACAGCTCTGCAGGTGATGCTGGCCGGGTGCTGGCTGAGATCTTTGTTGCTCAGCTCCAAAGTTTGAGTCCCACTCCTAAAACAGAGATAAAAGAATGAGGAGGGGGAAAAAAAAAGCTGTGTTAAAGCTTTTGAAGAATAAAAGACTGGAAAACCAGAGCTGCTGGTAGCAGATGAATAGCGTTGGTGACAAGAGCCATTAAATCTCTCGTTAAATGATGTCGTGTGACCACGTTCCTCTCGAGAATGAAAGGGAAGTGTCCTCACGCTCCTTGGGAATTATCTAGCTGAATTGATTTCCTCACCTTTCTCCTCACGCTTGTAAAGGGCACAGCCTGTTCCTCAATGAAATCGCCTGTAGTGTGGTGAAGGGGCTGTGGAGTTGTGTTTCAGTAGAGAAGGGATAAAACCAACCCGAATTTGCTCGGGGATGAGACCTGTCCAAAATAACTCCTCACTTTATGCCCAGCCTTCATTCATGGCTCTAAATCTGGGAGGGGTGGGTGTCAGGAGGATGGAGCCAGGCTCTGCTCAAGGGCATCTGGGGACAGGACAAGGGGCACTGGGTGCCAGCTGGAACAGAGGAGGTTCCCTCTCAATCTCAGCAGGACCTTCTTCCCAGGGAGGGTCCCGGAGCACTGGAAGGGGCTGCCCAGGGGGGCTGTGGAGTCTCCTTCTCTGCAGACGTTCCAGCCCCGCCTGGCTGTGTTCCTGTGCCACTGGGTGATCCTGCTGGGGCAGGGGGACTGGACTGGATGATGTCTCCAGGTCCTTTAGTGATTGTGTGACTCTCTGCTTCACGCAGGAGAATTCCACTTGCAGTCTGTGCTTGCTTTGCCTCTTTCCTTATAGCAATTGAAAACCTTCTGCTCTTAGAGGTGACAGCCGTCGCCTGCACCTCTGCACTGCTTTTTCATTCCATCCTTTGTCTTCTCTTAAAGCTCCTTCTCCAACCCTCCACCCAGCTGCGTGTTCACCTCTGCCCCTTTATCTCCTGCTCTCTCTTTACAGCAGCAGAGGCAGGTTCTGCATCCCCTGCTTCCCCCCACCTCTGCTGGGAATGACCTTTATGAAAGCATCGAGCTCGTTATTCTTCAGCGAAGGCTTTGCTCTCCCTCCTGGGCTCCTCAGAGTTTGCTTGTGCCCCAGCCAGGCTGTGAACTCCTTGTGACTGCATTTCCCCAGCACCTTTGACCACGGCACCTACAGAATAGAGTTGGGAGGGGTGGGGGGGATGAGATCCCATCGATTTCATTTCATTTTAATTAAGATGAGATTACTGTGACATTTATCTCCCGAGCCTCTCTCTCCCTGGAGGATTTGGTCTCGTGTGTTGTCTGTCTTCTACTAGCAGCTAGAGTCGTCGTTCTGCAACCTTAGTCTGACATGGACCCCGTTCTGCTCCCGGTCGCACACAGCCCTCCTTCTCTTCGCTTGGCTTGGCACAGAGAGGGAGTAAAAATAGACTCGGGCATCAAACCAGAGCCAGAGCAGAGAAGAACCTACTCCTCCCTGAAGCTGGGTGGCACAAGGGGTTCCTTTTGATCCGTGCTTTATCTCAGGTCACAGATGCCTTCCTGAAGTGAATTCTCAGATGGCCCTGCTTGTTGCTGTGTGCTGGGGTGGATCTCAGAGCACAAGCCCTGCATCCCTTCGGGAGGAAGCTGAGCCTGGGGATACACAGGCTCTCAGTGGGTGTGCAGGGTGGCAGAGTCACACTGAAGCTCCTGAGCCTCCTTGGAAGGCAGGGCTAGGTTAGCAGCCCCAGCCCCTTTCTGTTGCAGATCTCTCCCTGAGCTGTGTGACTTGCTGTGGCTCTAAGAGCCTGGACTGGGTTGCCCAGGGAGGTGGTTGTGGCCCCGTCCCCGAACGTGTTTAAGGCCGGGCTGGATGAGGCTCTGGCCAGCCTGCTCTAGGGTGGGGGGTCCCTGCCCATGGCAGGGGGTTGGAACTGGGTGCTCCTGGGGTCCCTTCCAACCCTGACTGATTCTAGAACTTCTTCCCAGTGAGGGTGATGGGGCACTGGAGGGGGCTGCCTGGGGGGGTTCGTGGACTCTCCTTCTCTGGAGACATTTGAAACCTGCCTGGACCTGGTCTGGGTGGTCCTGCTGTGGA
>VZRI01009271.1:85643-107772 GCA_013397515.1 Upupa epops | reverse complement strand
ACTGGGTCTGGGTGATCCTGCTGTGGCAGGGGGGTTAGACTGGATGATCTTTCAAGGTCCCTTCTGATCCCTAAGGATTGTATGATTCTATGTCCAACCTCTATCTCCTCTCTTCAAGGCTGGAACCCTTTCCCCTTGTCCTCTCACTACCACCCCTGTCAAAAACCCTCCCCCAGCTTTCTTGTAGCCCCCTTAAGAGGGGTGAAAGCCGCTCTAAGGCCACCTGGGAGCCTCCTCTTCCCCAGGTTGAACAACCCCAGCCCGCTCAGCCTGTCCTCATAGGGGAGGTGCTCTTCTGTATTGGCATGAAGTGACTTCATTCACTTAGGGGCGCTCAGAGGTCTCTGCTGAGATGCTGGGTGGAGCCTGAATGTCATAGCAGCTTTGTTTCCTCAGGTTAATTAGATATCCGAGCGATTCAACCTTCGGGTGTCATTGTCATCAGGCTGATGATCCTGATGAAGAGTGCCTGACAATTAGTGATGTAGAGATCCCAAAATACCAGAGGCTTCCTTTCAGGGGTGGCTAAATGACTGGGTAGGTGTTCTGAACAGTGGAAGAGTAACCAGCCTGTTCCTCACATCTCTAATTCTGGGGAATGAGCTTTGATTTGGGTTCTTGTCTTGGCTAAAATACTTACTTTTTGAGTCAATAAAGGGAATAAAATAGAATCACAGAGTCACAGAGTAATCCTGGTGGGAAAGGACCCCCTAGAGCACCCAGACAAAATGAGAATCACAGGCAATCCTGGGTGGAAAGGAGCTCCCAGCTCCCCCAGTCCAACCATCCCCAGCCCAACACAACCCCTCAGTCCCTGAGAGACTGACAGACACAGCCTGACCCCCTCCCTGCTGCCACTCGAGCAGGGCAGGAAGCACCATGGCTACAGGGTTCTTCAACACCTCCAGGCAGGGGGACTCCAGCAGCATTTTGAATACAGGATGTAAAGATCACAGAATCATTAGGGATCAGAAGGGATCCTGAAAGATCCAGACCTCTAGGATAAGGCACAGGGAGACTCTGAGATGCGTAATCAATGTATGAAGCATAGAAAGTTCTAGTTGCCTCGGGGGGTGCCTCAGTTTCTTAACTGAGACCTTCTACTCGGGTCTAATAGGATTCCTTTGGATCCCTGCTGGCAGCAGGAACGGTATCTGTCTGGGTGATGTGTTTTCCTTCCCTCCCCTCCCTCTGCCAGCTCGTGTTTTCAACCCTGTACAGCCCTGAAAGTTTCCAGCTGATGTGCTGCACAGTCCTCCGTGAGGTAGAAGCCATTCTCCCTTCTCTTCTACCTCTCTATTAAAACCCTAAGTCGCATTATCTCGTCTCCCCTATTTCTCTATTAGGATGGATATGATCTAAGTATCGGTGAGGTCTGATCGATGGGCCCCTAGTGAGCAGTAGAACACCAAGACAGGGACTCTTCCAGTTGCAAAGGTACCGGCGTGGCATAGCAATACGTTTCTTGAATGTAGTCTGTGCTGTGGTGAGATGTCACACTCGCCTTGAGTTGTCTAGACTGGAGACGAGCAGCTGTAAAAAGAATGACAAATAGACACTCGACTGCTTTTTCTGCCCTGAATCTCCGCTGAGGGGATGCTGCTTCTCTCGGTAGAGCTGATAAGTTGGCACCCAGCTGAAATAAAAATCGATGCTTATAATAGGTAACTGTCCTGAGATCAATACTAATATTTCTTAATCCTGACTTAATGTTATAGATACAAAACCCTTCGGTGTGAGCGGTCATGAATGATGCATGAAACGAGCCATCCACTGCTGCTGCCCTGCAAACGTGGTCCTTACTTAAAGCCTACAGGGCTGGCGTAGCCAGAAAACCCTCACTTCACTCGGGATGGCAGGAGAGCTCTGTGAGCTGATTGACCACATAGTCATCACTGCTATTGCAAGTACTTCTGTAACCTTCCCAGGTAGCTTGGAAAGGCTANTCTCTGGAGACGTTCTGGACCCACCTGGCTGTGTTCCTGTGCCACTGGGTCTGGGTGATCCTGCTGTGGCAGGGGGTTGGACTGGATGGTCTTTCCAGGTCCCTTCTGATTCCTGAGGATTCTATGACTGGACACCAGGAGAAAGTTCTTCACAGAAAGAGTGGTCAACCAGTAGAAGAGGCTGCCTGGGGAGAGGGTTGAGTCCCCACCCCTGGGTATAAGAGAAAACAACTACTGAAACACAAAGGTCAAGGTTGTGGAGGTGGGAAAAAATGACCCCCAGCTTCCAGAGCTAAAACTTCAGTAAACCCCCCACAATTTAGTTCAGGAGCCAGCAGAGGAATCCTTGCTGCTGGACAAAGCCTGTCCTTCCCTAGCTGGAGATTTTTAGCATCTTTGTCTCTATTTATATTCAAATGAAGGACAGGGGACCAAGGACGGGGAGGTTTCTTCAGAAGGCAGACAGAGCTCTGTGAGCTGTAAAGGAAAAAGAGGAGCCCTCGGACTTTGGGAATGAGAGACTGTCAACTAATACATGAGACTGAAAGGAGCATGGGGATTTAAAATAGCTAATCAGGATCTAATTCTGACAGCAGCACCTAGTTTTTCACACAGGTTCTTGATGTGGAAAGGAAATTGCTGTGCTATTTTCAGCGAAGCCACCTAGAGCTGTGCAGTTGCTCAGCTTGGATTTTTATGTGGTTTTCTCCTAGGTTTTCCACTTTGTTCCTATCATAGAATCCTAGAATCCTCAGGGCTGGAAAGGACCTCCAGCATCACCAAGTCCAGCCCTCAGTCCAACATCACCCCAGCCCCTAGACTGTGGCCTCAAGTGCTCTAGCTACTCAGCTTTTAAACCCCTCCAGGGATGGGGACTCTACCAGCTCCCTGGGCAGCCTGGTCCAGTGCCCAACCACTCTCTCAGCAAAGAGCTTCTTCCTCAGATCCAATCTAACTCTCCCCTGATGCAGCTCCCCTTGTCTGAGCATTAGGAACTGAGAAGATCAGCAGCATCCTCACTACAACCTCCTCTCAGGTAGCTGTTGAGAGCACTGAGGTCTCCTCTCAGCCTCCTCTTCTCTAGACTGAACAACCCCAGCTCCCTCAGCTGCTCCTCACAGGGTCTGTTCTCCAGCCCTCTCCCCAGCCTCACTGACCCCCTCTCTCCCTGCTCCAGCCCCTCAGTGTCCTCTGGTACTGTGGTACTGGACCCAGTACTCAAGGTGCAGTCGCATGAGTGCAGAGTGCAGGGGCTCCATCACCTCCTTCCTCCTGCTGGTTCCCCAGTTCCTGAAGCAGCCACAAGCCAGAGCACAGCTCTGGGTGGCCACAGGCTGTCACAATTCCCATCACACAGGGCTCACACAGAGGAGAGCTCAGCCACAGGTAGAGGACCAGCACTTGGCTGTTCATAGTAAAGTACTCCTGACAAAGCCACGCAGTAAGGACACAGCAGTGGCCAGAGCCAGGCTGGAGCAGTTAGAGCTCCAATTGTGTTGGGTCAAAAGCAATTAGAGAGCAGGCTGTTCTCATCTGCTTGAGTGACTGCTGTCTACTTTATTTCATCTGACCCAATTAGTATCTGAGTTAATTAGTAGAAGCTGCCACTGAGACCTCTAGCAGAGGAGCTGGCAGTTAATGAGACCAAGGCGTTAGTCTGCAATTGTTTACAACACAGAGCCCCCCTCCCCTGGCTCTACAGTGCAGATGCTGTCATAGGGAAGCTGATGACAGTTGCTGGCCCACAGCTCGGCTCCAGCTTCATCCAGCTTGGGATGGAAAGCAGACGTGCTCTGAGCACAGAGGTAGAAATTACAGGGCAAAGGGGTTTCACCCCTAGGCTACGTGAAATCCACTGCTGGGTTCATCTCTTCTGAAGCAGCCACACAGCTCACAAGAGAAACCTTGCGAACAGGGCTAGAGTGGTCAGAGCAGGGGGGATGGCTTCCAGCTGGAAGAGGGGAGGCTGAGACTGGAAGGCAGGAGGAAGTTAAAATAAGGATTTATCTACCCCTCCAGAGACATCAGGAATCAAAACCCTTTCTTCCCAGAAATCAGTGGAGGAAAAGGCTCTCATGATACCCTCAGAGCGGGCTGTGGAGTCTCCTTCTCTGGAGACGTTCCAGCCCCGCCTGGCTGTGTTCCTGTGCCACTGGGTCTGGGTGATCCTGCTGTGGCAGGGGGATTGGACTGGGTGATCTTTCCAGGTCCCTTCCCATCCCTAAGGATTCTATTACCCTGCTGTGGCAGGGGGACTGGACTGGGTGCTCTTTGGAGGTCCCTTCCCATCCCCAATGACTCAGTGATACAGAACGGCACTGTGAGCTGTACAAGAGCCATCACTGGACACAACAGCAGCTCTTTAGGGGACGTGTCACCCCGTCTATCAAGTCATCCAGAGCACAGCATTGATTCCTGGTGAAGTGCTTGTGCTGCATTGGGAAGGAGGCAGCCCCTGACACATGGGGGAGGTAGGGAACGCATTCCCTTGGAGGCAGTCAGGCGTGGGTCCCACCTAAGAGTATTTTAATGTCTATAGTAACACGCTGTGATGTGTTACTCCACATAGCTTTTACAGCTCTGCAGGCACTGCTCCGTTTATTTTTGGTCTGAGGAGCTAGATGGAAGTAGGAAGGAATCCTATCTAAAACCCATCTGTGTGACATCAGCACATTGGCTTTTCACGGCATCACAGGCTGTCAGGGATGGGAAGGGACCTGGAAAGATCACCCAGTCCAGTCCCCCTGCCACAGCAGGGTCACCCAGACCCAGTGGCACAGGAACACAGCCAGGCGGGGCTGGAACGTCTGCAGAGAAGGAGACTCCACAACCCCCCTGGGCAGCCCCTGCCAGGGCTCCGGGACCCTCCCTGGGATGAAGGTTCTTCTTGTATTGCCAGCCTCAGTGCTTCTGTGATTCCCGAGTTCCTGTATCTGAAGGAGGCGATGGGGGCAGGCAGCAGGTTTGCCATCAAGTCTTTTCCTCCTGTAAACCTCTGCTCCTTCCCTAGCCTCACCGTGCACCTTACCCAGTACCCTCAGACCAATTTGGAGCAGTTTCTCAGAGCACTGGGTTGTTCTTTGTTCTTTGAATGTCATCATAAGGGTCTTCTGGATGCTGAAAACACCCATCTCTGCTGAGATTTCCATAGGTTCCTTAGCACCTGGAGAAGCCTGTAGTGCTGATTTGACTCAGGTTCTACAGTTAAGGCTGCAAGTGCAGCCTAGGGACCAGGGATGGCGTTTCAGCAGCGCTCAGATGAAGCCACCACGACGCTCATCAGTGGATTTATAAACCATGGAGTGCGTATTGAATGCTAGGTATTGCCTTCCATGAGCAATAGACTCTTTGGCTGTCACTCAAACAGCCTATTGTACTCCCTGTCAGCCGGTGAATACCTTGGGATGACCTCAATGACTACAAAATCAAAGCTAGTCCTCTCAAATAGCATTCAGCCATTGTGTTGCATTGATTTCCCCTTCTCCCTTCAGGTAGGCAAGCACGGGAAGGGAACATTGCTCAGCAGTTGTAGTTCCTGACAGAGTACTGTAACAATGTGCTGGAAATCTGGGAGAATAGAGAGCCGATGGAGCCCGAGTATCAATAACCTGACTATCTGTGACCCCTTTTGTTCCTGCTGCACCCACCGTTGCTGGGACTCACTCCCACTCACTGAAGCGAATCCTGATCTTCTCTAAATCTGCATTGTTTGCCTGCTAGAAAATCAAACAGCAATTGCCAGGGCTTTGTTCTCCAAAGCAGAGGGTTCTCTGAACACGGAGTTGCATGAATAAATTGACCAGAACCTGCCTCGGCAGCGCTGCTTCCAAGTTTCCAACTCGTGCATGGGATCTGGTGTCTTTTATCTCCTTTCTTTCTTCCTCGTAGGTAGTTTGTGGTAATAAAACATAGCTCTTGTTTAACCCAGCTTAAGGCAGCACTGGGTAACAGAATAAGGCTCTTTCCTTTGCATCTGCTGGCTGAAGAGTGCAGGAAATCGTCTCTCACGCAGCCGAACCTCCCATCACAGCCTTTCCCTGCAGCCATCCTGATGTCCAACGTGATAGCTAATGTCATTATCGACACCTTAATGACGAGGGGTGCTCCCCAGGGGTCATTAATTAGCCTGCTCCATTTCATACAATCATGGAGTTATCAAGGCTGGCAGAGCCCTCTGAGCTCCTCCTGGACTGCTCCTGTGCCACGGATCCTGCCGTGGATGATCTTTTGAGGTCCCTTCCAATCCCTACTCTGTTATTCATGACTTCAGTGTGTTCACTTTCTGAGTTGAGAAGGTACAGACAGGAGGTGAAGCCTCTTTCACCCTACACCCAGCACTTCACGAGAAGCACAGCTCTGCTGTGGGATGCGATCCCCTTCCTATTCCGAGAAGGGGATTTGGAATTCAGGATGCACCTGGTGTTTCGTGTCCAGAGTTGACCTCTTTCCCCCTTGGTCATCTGCAAACAGTCTCCTCCCTGCATGTGGAGGGGTTTAATAATCAGTAGTTTGCCAGGATCTGGTGCTATTTCTCCATCAGTGACTGCATGGATGAGAACAGACGGGGTGACGTCTCCAGAAGAAAGGATGTAGGACAGAGCTGCGCTACCTCTGGCCCTCTTGGAGAGGGGGGGGAGTGAGGAAAGAGGAGTCCATTATTAATCCTGTTCATTCCTCATGTAGCTCATCCGTTCCTGCCTTTCAAATGGAGCTGAATGAATTGCTGAGCCTTTCAGATGGGAATTTAATATCCCTCTTCACGTAATAACTGCAGGGAGATTGACTGCGCTCCGACGGGCAGCGCTGAACGGGTCTGCTTCAGTGCAAGCGCTCTGCAGCCTGCCCCACGTGTTCTCATCATGTCCAGCTTGTTTTACCTTGTCCTGCAAGGGCTCTGCCCTTCTGAACGAGTTCACGGGTTCTACCTGCTAGATCTTCAAGCTGAAATGCTGGTGAGGGGTCTCATTTGAAGCCCTCGTCCTCTTCTCAGCTACATGCAGTACATCCCAACTCTACCTTAGGGTGTCAGGGGCATCTGGGGGCATCATTCTCCCTCTGTACTGGATGCTATGGAGGCTTCCCCTCAAGAGCTGAGGGCAGTTCTGGGCTCCTCGCTTCAGGAAAGATATTAAGGTCCTGGAGTGGATCCAGAGGAGCAGTGAGGCTGGGGAAGGGACGGGAGGGAAAGGCTGATGAGGAGAGGCTGATGAGGAGAGGCTGAGGGAGCTGGGGTGTTTAGCTGGGAGAAGAGGAGATGTGACACACAAACACACACACAGATGACACCTTCCCCCTCTCATTAACTCCCTGAAGGGAAGTTGTAGACAGGTAGGGTTCAGGCTCTTCTCCCAGGCACCCAGTGCCAGGATGAGAGGGCAGGGGCTGAAGCTGCCAGGGGAGGGTGAGGTTGGCTGTCAGGAAGCCCTTCCTCAGGGAAAGGGTGCTCAGAGCCTGGACTGGACTGCCCAGGGAGGTGGTGGAAACCCCATCCCTGGAGGTGTTTCAAAGGGGAGTAGCTAGAGCACTGGAGGCCATGGTCCAGGGGTTGGGGAGCTGTTGGGCTGAGGGCTGGACTGGATGAGCTCAGAGGCTGTTTCCAGCTGTGAGGACCCTCTGACTCTCAGGACAATCGAGGTTGTGTTATAAACTTGTTATTTCAGTTATTTCAAGTACTTTTCTAAAAGGGCTGTAGAGAACATCCTGCTGTCAAAGCCATTTAGTACCGTGTGCTTTTCTACTTGGGCTAAATTAAACAAGAGTGAGAGGGTTCACGTCCTACTGCTTTCCAGAGGAGAAGAAACCACAGGGTAGGTGAGATGAGACGGGGGGACAGACCATGACTCTAAGTAGAAGCTGCAGGCTCTTGCAAAGCGGTTAATGTAATCAGCAAGGAGGGAATCCATTCCAGAAAGAGCCCTGGGTGTGAATTATCAGGGATAACTTTGGAGAAATCAAGACAAAACAGTCTAATCAGTCATACTGCACCATTTGAAATCTGGGAGGGTGGGCGTCAGGAGGATGGAGCCAGGATCTGCTCAAGGGCAGCTGGGGACAGGACAAGGGGCACTGGGTGCCAGCTGGAACAGAGGAGGTTCCCTCTCAATCTCAGCAGGACCTTCTTCCCAGGGAGGGTCCCGGAGCACTGGACCAGGCTGCCCAGGGGGGTTGTGGAGTCTCCTTCTCTGCAGACGTTCCAGCCCTGCCTGGCTGTGTTCCTGTGCCGCTGGGTCTGGGGGATCCTGCTGTGGCAGGGGGATTGGACTGGATGATCTCTCCAGGTCCCTTCCCATCCCTAAGGATTCTAGGATTCTGTTGGATCATTCTAACGATGGCTTTTACTTCTCTCTGGCAGATGAACGAGAAGATGTCCAAAAGAAAACCTTCACCAAATGGATCAACGCTCAGTTTGCTAAGGTAATGAAACCTTTGCCTTCAGTATTTACCAGCTGAACGTGTGTGCTCTGTGTGTTCCCAGAAAGCCGTGAGCTCTCAGGCTCAAGGCAAAGGCTGCTGTTTGCAGGCAGTGCTGGCTGCAGCTGACTCTGTTAGAAAGCAAACAGGTTCAGGGTTTTTTCCCCTTGATTTCAATGGGGTTTGAAATGCAGAAAGAAACTCAGGATCCTCTCTGCTTCAGCTCACTCTGTTTTCTCAATCTAATGCTGCCCTCGTTTGCCGTGTTCCTAGGATACAGGGGTTGTGTACAAGTAGGGGTTCCTCCCTTGGACTTGTCTTTTCATGGTTCTGATTGATTTTAACACAACTAGTTCAATTGCAGAGGGGGTTGTGGAGTCGCCTTCTCTGCAGACGTTCCAGCCCCCTGGCTGTGTTCCTGTGCCACTGGGTCTGGGTGACCCTGCTGTGGCAGGGGGGTTGGACTGGGTGATCTCTCTAGGTCCCTTCCCATCCCTCGTGAATCTGTTTCTCTGATGCATTTGGAGCAGCCTCAGAGTTTGATCTTGCTGAGACACCATGCCTGCTCCTCATCCATCTCCCCTAAACACCTAATTAATCTGCTCTCTGTCCCCTGCCAGCCTTGTTAAGCACTGCAGTGCAAGGGACGAGCAAGAGAAGTTTATTAATGTGGGAGCCAAAGGAGTTTGCACTCTACAGTGGGGCAGACAAAGACAACAGTCAGTGAAGACTAACAGCGCTCAGCTTTGCTTTCCAGCTCTGGTGATCAAGACCATCTCTTGGGGCTGATGCTTTTGGCTAACAGGATGCTTTCCTGGGCCCATCACCTCTTTATATCAAATCCTGTAAGCACACACCGAGGACCTATCGAGTCTAATCAGTACTGGTAAAGGAAAGGCTTTTCATCTTTACTTGAAGCCAACTGATGTTTAAACCTGCTGCAGCGAGCAGATTGCCCTGCTGAGGGGCAATGGGTACTGCTTTGGGTATCTCCAGGAGAATAAGTGAGTGTCAGGCAAAACACAGGCTCGGAGTTAATTGTGATCTATAGGAAACTTACCTGTTGGATCGCTGTGCTCTCACAGGCTGATTGAGGCTGGCAGAGCCCTCTGAGCTCCTCCAGCCCAGCCCAGCACCTGGCATCACCCCAACAGCCACCCCAGGGCACCCAGGGCCACAGCCAGGCTGTCCTTCAACACCTCCAGACACAGGGACTCCCCCACTGCCCTGGGCAGTCCAGTCCAGGCTCTGAGCACCCTGTCCCTGAGGAAAAGGCTGCTGGGGTGATGCCAGGTGCTGGGCTGGGCTGGAGGAGCTCAGAGGGCTTTGCCAGCCTCATTCAGGTGGGCAGTACAGGACCCAACCCGCCGCATCAGTTGTGGAGCAGACCAAACTGGAGTAGGTCATTCCTCTACTGATGTCTTCACTGTACAAACTCTATCCTCACTGTATAAATTCTGATAGTGTATGGGCCTTAAAAACAGCACTCAGTGGCTTCTGTGCACGTTACAATTGCCATCACTTCCACGAACGAGCCCACTGCTTGAGCAGCCGGGGCGAGTGGTGACCATATTCCTTTAGAGGAAGCACGTGGCACCACTTGGCATGAGAATCTGAGGAGCATTTACGGGCAAATAATGAAATCTTCTATTACTTAGACCCTCCTTTAACAATTAGAGCCAATTCATGACGGCCCACGGTCATAGTCTACCAGCAGATTCATTATTAATGCAAGCACTGAGCTCATTACTATCAAAACAATCCATTCGTCACTGGTAACCACTGGCAGGAGGAAACATCACTATTTTTATTTCCTTCTATCGCCAGAGTTAGAGATTTCCAGATGAACCAATTCCTTCTAAATGAAGGCTTTAATCTCTCTCATCTATCCTGCTCTACAGGAATCATAGACTCCTTCCCTGCCTAGGCAGCTCGCCACATCGGTGCTGGGTATTCTGAATACACCCATACTAGCATGAAACCTCTCTCAAATCATAGTTTCCTAGGGTCATCAGGGATGGGAAGGGACCTGGAAAGAGCATCCAGTCCAGTCCCCCTGCCACAGCAGGATCACCCAGACCCAGTGGCACAGGAACACAGCCAGGGGGGCTGGAACGTCTGCAGAGAAGGAGACTCCACAGCCCCCCTGGGCAGCCCCTTCCAGTGCTCCAGGACCCTCCCTGCTCAGGTAGACAGTGTGCACAGCCCTTCCCTCATCCACCAAGCAGGTCACTTGTCATAGAAGGACAGTTAAGCTGCTGCCCTGTTATCCAGGACTGTTGGTAAATGGCAGAAGGCCTCTTGTCTTGGCAACTTCAACTCCTACCTCGGTAGCCCTGGATGGTTCTGGCACCCAAGCATCATAGGATTCATCCAGCCTCAGAGCATTGTGGTGCAATAGGATTGTGGGGGTGTCAGGAGGATGGAGCCAGGCTCTGCTCAAGGGCATCTGGGGACAGGACAAGGGGCACTGGGTGCCAGCTGGAGCAGAGGAGGTTCCCTCTCAGTCTCAGCAGGACCTTCTTCCCAGGGAGAGGAAGTGACCTTTAATGCCTCTGTGATTCTGTCTTCGTTCTCTTGCTCCTCAGCTGCAGTTGGTTGGTGGTTTCTCTCTTTACAGAGACTGTCGTGATGTTTCCAGTCTTAAAGAAGTAGACTAACAGACAGAAGGCTACAGGGGAAGGAGAGGCTTTGCATCCCAACCTCCTTCCAACTCCACTTTCTACCCGTGCCACTTGATTTGGGCCGTGAGGGCAGTGTAATCCTAGTTCCTAAAAGAGAGACTAGAAACAGAATCCTGGTTCCTAAAAGAGACCAAAGAGACTCGAAACAGAGGCTGTGAAGAAATTGGAGCAGTTGCATGGTTCCTTGCAGTTAAAACGAGCTTCTTCCCAGATGGAAGGGCTTATCTGTGTTACAGCTTTGACTAAGAATTATTTCGGGTTTTACTCATAAATCTGCTGATGTCTGCAGTGTGAATGAATGAAATGTGTGTCGAGAAGCCTCAGCAACAGAACATTTTACAACTACTTCACTGTATTGATTTACGGTGACAAGTACAACTCCCTTGCTTTTAGTGGAGCCATCTGTCTGGCAGGCTAATCCCTCCGAGTTGTAGGAGCACATCCCCACGTTCCATCTATCCTCCAGTAACCCAGATGGTGGCAAACAGCCACTGCTTTTTTTTTCCCCTGAGGATACAGCTCACATGGCATCGTCCAAGGCCAACAGGACTTCTCTGAAAGCTCTGGCGGGCACAGGTCCTTTCATTTCAGGCCCATGAGGATGGGCAGCGAGGCGTATCATCCAGATTGGCAAAGACTGGTACTGGTGCCATGAGAGCTCTTTTTCAGTACACAGTGTCTTGCAGAGGTTCAGTTCAGAGATCAAAGGATGATCCTGGTTGGAAAGGAGCTCCCAGCTCCTCCAGTCCAACCCTCCCCACCCCAGCACAACCCCTCAGTCCCTGAGAGACTGACAGACACAGCCTGACCCCCTCCCTGCTGCCACTCGAGCAGGGCAGGAAGCACCATGGCTACAGGGTTCTTCAACACCTCCAGGCAGGGGGACTCCCCCCCCTCCCTGGGAAGGCCCTGCCAGTGCCCAACCACTCATGATAAGAGTGAATTTCATCAATATTTATGTTTTTGTACAAAGCTCTCTGTTATCTCTGTTTTGCTGTTGTCAGGACACTGCTGATACTGTCATCTTTTCCTTTGTAGTGATGCTTTGGGTGTTTTCTTTGCTAGGAAATGCTGATGTAGGGGCATGGAAGAAACTGTTCACAGATTCCTAGACTGGTTTGGGTTGGAAGGGACCTTCAGGATCACCCAGTTCCAGCCCCCCTGCCATTGAGCAGGGACACCCCCCACTAGATGAAGGTGCTCCATACAATCTGGAGTTGAACTCTTGCAGGGAGGAAGCAGCCCCAAGCTCCCAGGGCAACCTGTGCCAGTGTCTCAGCACCCTCCTCATGAAGAGCTTCCTCCTGACTTCCAGTCTCCCCCTCCCCTCTCCCAGCTGGAAACCATTCCCCCTGCTCTGACCACTCCAAGCCCTTGCAAACAGCCCCTCCCCAGCTCTCCTGGAGCCCCCTTCAGGGACTGGAAGGCTGCTCTGAGCTCTCCCCGCAGTCTCCTCTCCTCCAGGCTGAACAGCCCCAGCTCTCTCAGCCTGTCCCTATCTAGAAGAAACAGAAAAAGGCACCTGGCAGGAGTCTTTGTGATGGAAATGAGGCAGAAGGTGGGAGTAAAAAAGTTCTTTCTAGAAACAGTGCCGTTGAGGCTCAATTTCACGGGGAGTGCAAAGAAAGTGCCAGCAAACTTTCCCAGGTGGTTTTCCTGATCTCATGATAATGATGCTCGGTGCTGCCAGAATTGCACTTCATGATCCTAAAGGTGTTTTTCCACCCTCCCTCATTGTAATTACGAGGTGAATTAGGAGGAGGAGGAGGATTTATGACATTTCTCTTGGCTCTGCTGGTGTGATATCTAGTTTCAGTGACGTTTGTTTTCATACTGGTTTAGATCCTTTGTCACTGCAATACCTACCTTAATAATCCCAGAATCATGGGATCACTGAGGCTGGCAGAGCCCTCTGAGCTCCTCCAGCCCAGCCCAGCACCTGGCATCACCCCAGCAGCCAGAGCAGGGCACTCAGGGCCACAGCCAGGCTGCCCTTCAACACCTCCAGGGATGGATGGGGACTCCCCCACTGCCCTGGGCAGTCCAGTCCAGGCTCTGAGCACCCTTTCCCTGAGAAAGGGCTTCCTAGCAGAGGAGGTTCCCTATCAATCTCAGCAGGACCTTCTTCCCAGGGAGGGTCCCGGAGCACTGGAAGGGGCTGCCCAGGGGGGTTGTGGAGTCTCCTTCTCTGCAGACGTTCCAGCCCCGCCTGGCTGTGTTCCTGTGCCACTGGGTCTGGGGGATCCTGCTGTGGCAGGGGGACTGGACTGGATGGTCTTTCGAGGTCCCTTCCCACCCCTAAGGATTCTCTGAAAGTGGGTTTGGAGCGTGGGACGTTCCTGTTGGTGAGAACGCTCCACGTCCTTTATTTATTTAGAAAACCTCCCAAGTCTTCCTCTCCTCGTTCTCCCAGAGCACATTTCTCTTCAAAGCACCTCGGTGCTAAAAGATGCTGGGGCCCCACAGCCTTTCCCCATGCTGACAGGCAGCTCGAGCAGCCTTTTGTGCCTCCCGTTCATCTGTTCCCCTTAACTTCAGACGCAAGGAAGGCAGAGCAGGCTGTCCAAACTGGTTGTCCTTTCAAGAAGGGCAGGACACATGAAAGCAGTAAGCAGGAACAACTAAGCTGGGAGGACTAAACGCTCTGTGCAGCAGGAAAGATGCCCTCCTCTTCAAACAGCAGCGCTTGGCAGACGGGCTCAGGCTTTGCTGAGGCACAGAATAAAAGCAGCTGCAGTGCTTTCCGATCGCTGCTGTAGGAATCAGAGCCCTTCAGCAGAAGCTCTTTTGATTCCAGTTTCCACAGGGTCTTAAACGTGGAAGGAAGGAAGGAAGGAAGGAAGGAAGGAAGGAAGGAGGGTTTAGCGAGGTGATGCAGATCACGAATGTCAGGTTTTTCTTCTCTGCCCACAAAGGGAGACCTTTCTGTGCTAAATAAAACTCCTGGAGAAGGGGTTTTAAAAAGATGTTGGGATAAGAAATGGAAGCAGAAAGCTGGGGAGATGGAGGAGCACAGGGCAGAGCTAAGTTTTGAAACAGCTTCAGGAAAATTGACTAAATGCCTATAATGCAGGGAGAGCAGCAGCTGAGCACCCTGCAGGGGTTCTGCTCTCAGTTTCTGTGATGCCTTTGCTTTTAATGCAAGCAGTCAGGAGATGGGGCAGGAAGAGCTCCCAACCCCAACGTGACCTTCCTGTGCTGATGTATTTATTGAGCATCGAGTGTAAGGATGGTCACCAGTGGCTCTTACAGTGAAGACTGTGTAGAATCATTAGGGATGGGAAGGGACTGTTGGCTGTTAGGAAGCCCTTCCTCAGGGAAAGGGTGCTCAGAGCCTGGACTGGACTGCCCAGGGCAGTGGGGGAGTCCCCATCCATCCCTGGAGGTGTTGAAGGACAGCCTGGCTGTCGCCCTGAGTGCCCTGGTCTGGCTGCTGTGGTGATGTCAGGTCCTGGGGCTGGGCTGGAGGAGCTCAGGGGGTTTTTCAGCCTCAGTGATTCTGTGACTCTGTGAAGGGAAGCGTTGCTCAGTTAATGCATTGCTTCTGATATCTACCCTTCTTTTATAAGTAGCTTTCTTCCCCTGCACTGTGATTCCCTCATGAGCTGCTCCTGTGACAGCACATGCACCCCGATACCTGGGTTGGTCCATTCCAGCAGCCAAGCAATATGCTAGTGCCACGAGCCTGGTGCGTGAAGCAAATGGATGAGCCTGACGGAGCTGCTGTGTGTGCAGTTTGCTATCCTGTCTGTGCTGAGAACAGATATGGGCGAGCTGCTGGGAAGGACAATCGACTGGTGGTGCAGCTGTGAGCAGTGTGCTAGTGCAGCAAGGATGCTTCCAAAAGCATTTAAGGAAGAGCTCAGGAGTCAGTTCAAGAGTCTTTTGGAGTTCAGAATGGATTCTAACATCTGGGAGGTGACCAAGAGTCGCAGGGAGGCAATGCTGATGGTTCTGTGAGGGGTAGTCGAGGTTTCCCTGCCTCATTGCTGGCCCCGTTCTCGTGCCCATGGTTCTACGTTGCACCTGAATAGCTTTATTAAAGGTGTTCAAGCAGAGAGGCGAAGCGATTCCAGACTTAAAGCCGCTTCTAGCCTCTGAATGTTGGCTTCCCCATCCTCACGCCCAACCTGATTCAATTACAGAGCCTCCCACCGCGTGTCTTCCCCCCAGGAGCTTCGCTTCACTCGCTGCACAGGAGGGATGGTTCTTACTTGGTGACTGCTGCCCCCGTGATTGCGTTTCGTTCGGTTATGTGCGTGGCCTTGGGCTTTTCTTTCCAGCAGGGTCTGAGGATGAAATGCATCGCCTCCTTTGGGCTCTTCTCTGGCTCTTATCGCTTCAGGTCTGCGTAGTTCACCGGTGTTAATAGGCGGCGGCGTTAGGGGGCCGGTTCTTCATTGTGCAGACAATATTTCCAGGGAACTGCTGCGGTGTTAAAAAGCAAACAGAAAAAGCAGCTCCTGATTTTGGGTGCTGGGTACCTGATAGCTCAGATGAGGTTTTATTCCACAGAGCTTTATCTGGTCCAGGCAGAGATTCGATCAGGTTCTTTGGTTCTAACAGGATCAGTGAGTTTTCAACACCCAAAAGATCAAGAGCGTGTGATAGTCCCCCTTAGGGGACTGCTGTAAATGATAGAATGCACAGGAGGAGGGGAGGTAGACGTCAGACCCTCAGGGCAGTGCTATCAGTTGGATGCCACATGGTTTCCATGACCAGCAAACCGTTCAGACAAGAGCTCTGTGGAAAACAGCTTTAATAAGAAGCCTGGGGTCTGTGTTCATTTCAGTGCTAAGGGTCGGTCTGTTCTTGTCATCTGGGGACAGGACAAGGGGCACTGGGTGCCAGCTGGAACAGAGGAGGTTCCATCTCAATCTCAGCAGGACCTTCTTCCCAGGGAGGGTCCCGGAGCCCTGGACCAGGCTGCCCAGGGGGGCTGTGGAGTCTCCCTCTCTGCAGATGTTCCAGCCCCGCCTGGCTGTGTTCCTGTGCCACTGGGTCTGGGGGATCCTGCTGTGGCAGGGGGACTGGACTGGATGCTCTTTCCAGGTCCCTTCCCATCCCTAAGGATTCTAGGTTCTGTGATTCTGCCCACAGCCTGGGGGGATGAGGTGAGGTCAGCAATACACTCCATTTAGGGCTGTACCTTGAAGCACGGTGGCCCTGGCAGTGTTAAGCCTTCTGCTTTGAATGCAGAGTGGGAATAAATCAGATGGGTAAAAACAAACTAGACTGATCCACATCTTACCAGAGTCATCTTGCTTGGAAGAGGAAAGAAGAAAGTGGCCCTCTGTTTGAGGGAAGGCAGACTTGCAGGGTCTGAGCACCCTTTCTGTGAGGAAGGGCTTCCAAACATCCAACCTAACCCTTCCCTCACGCAGCGTCAGGCTGCATCCTCTCATCCTGTCACTAGCTTCCTGGGAGAAGAACCTGACCCCCACCTGCCTACAGCTTCCCTTGAGGGAGTTACAGGCAGGGTGAAGGTCCCCATTCAAGTAGCTACAGAGAGGGAGAAGGTCCCCCTGAGTCTCCTCTGCTCCAGGCCAAGTTGTGTGTGAGTCCTGAGCCAAGATGTCCATATAAATAGTGCTGTCTGGTGAGCAGCAGCACTGTGTTGGCTTTGTGTTGTACTCCTCACCCTGCTTTACGCTTTCACTCTGTAAACTGTCATCACTAAACAGCGTTACGGCTGTCACCGCTATTGCATCGCTCCTGGAAATAGAATTCTAAGCACAGCTCAGCAATGGGCAATACTCCCAGCCATTCTCAACCCTAAGAACTTGTCAGAGTAGCAGGAGACTCAAGGCTGTAATAGATTTTACAGAGTGTGCTGTAACCCTGAGGTTGCAGAGCTGCTTTCTTCTCCAAAACCACTCTGCAACCCTGGCAGGTAGTGGAAACGCTCTGCGTGCAAGCTGCTCGCTGGGGCTGTTTGCAGGGATCCTCGTGGATCCTGAAGCCTGAACGTTACCCTATGGATCCATCCTGTGTGTTTTCCCCTTAAACAGCAATCAAACAGAAATAAATCAGGGTGTTGGGTCCCACCCCTTGGAGCAGCAGGCTCTTTTTTCTTGCTAAACTGTGGGATTTGAACATTGAGATCAATGGGTTTTAGAGGAAAGTTTGCTCAGAACCCACTCATCTTCCACAGTTCTGTTTGCTATGGGTGTTTCCAAGGCAAGTGGAGATGGGGAGTGCTGCCATGCTCCCCTGCCACCCATGCCCCTAGAGAATAGAAGCAGTAGATCAGCACTGGGACTCCTTACAGCACACAAGAGCATCCTCGACTTTGTCTTGGGCCAGTTAATCACAGGATCCTTAGGGATGGGAAGGGACCTGGAAAGATCAGCCAGTCCAACCCCCCTGCCACAGCAGGATCACCCAGACCCAGTGGCACAGGAACACAGCCAGGCGGGGCTGGGATGTCTGCAGAGACCAGGGGCACCATCACCTCCTTCCTCCTGCTGGTGCCACGGTTCCTGGTGCTGTTGGCCTTCTTGGCCACCTGGGCACCCTGCTGGCTCCTGTTCAGCCTTCCTTCTGTCCCCACTAGATTCAGTAATCCAACTGGAAGCAGCAGCTGGATGCTGGAGCTCTCAGAAGCGTTCTCTGGTTTCCTGGTGTCAAAGCTCTTTCCATTTCACAGGACTTGACTTCCTCCCTCCATGCGTGAACATCGCAAACCAGCGCTGCGACAGAGCTGCTGTGGCTGTCACTAGAGCTGAACAGACACCCAGGGCAAGCCCCCCTGAGCCAGGCAGCTTAATTTAGCTCCTCTAGCTGATGGTTTTATCACTCTCAGAGCACTGAAAACTGCCTAATAACAGAGAGCTGTAGAGTCAAAGCTAACAGATCTGTATTGTATGGGAAATATTACTGATGAGGAATCTCTTGTGTCAGTCTCTCCAGTAGTGCAGAGAGCTTCTGCTCTCCTGTTTCCAGCAGTGTATACAAATTCCTGTTCTACTCACAGACTCATGGGTTCCTAGACTGGGTCAGGGTGGAAGGGACCTTCAAGATCATCCAGTTCCAACCCCCCTGCCATCAGCAGGGACACCCCCCACCAGACCAGGGTGCTCAAGGCCCCAGCCAATCTGCCCTTGAACACTGCCAGGGAGCTGGGGGGCAGCCACAACCTCCCTGGGCAACCTGGTCCAGGGTCTCAGCACCCTCCTGGGGAAGAGCTTCCTCCTGACTTCCAGTCTCACCCTCCCCTCTGCCAGCTGGAAGCCATTCCCCCTGCTCTGACCACTCCAAGCCACGTGTTTCATGGTTTGCAGGAAGGGTTGGCTTTGGAGCAGCAGCAGTCTGTGAGGATTCCTTAGTTCTGCTCTTCACTGCTTCTGGGTTCAGCTGGGGGAGGAGGAGTTGGGAGGATTTTAAAATTGATTCCATTGTGAAGCAAACAGAAGGCTCCACTCCAGGTTCCATCAAGACAACAACACCCTAGGTGATGAAGAGGAGAGTCCTTCTCCCTCTCTGTAACTCCCTGAAGGGGGGTTGTAGACAGGTGGGAGTCAGGCTCTTCTCCAAGGCAACCAGTGATAGGATGAGAGGGCAGGGTCTGAAGCTGCCAGGGGAGGGTTAGGGTGGCTGTTAGGAAGCCCTTCCTCAGGGAAAGGGTGCTCAGAGCCTGGACTGGACTGCCCAGGGCAGTGGGGGAGTCCCCATCCATCCCTGGAGGTGTTGAAGGACAGCCTGGCTGTGGCCCTGAGTGCCCTGCTCTGGCTGCTGGGGTGATGCCAGGTGCTGGGCTGGGCTGGAGGAGCTCAGAGGGCTTTGCCAGCCTCCATCAGTCTGTGATTCTGTGACCTTGCTGGCTCAAGCAAAGGCATGTTTTTCAAATGAGTCCATGAGACTGGCAAACGGGATCAGTTGAATGCCTGGAGGCTAAAATTACGACTGGAATTGAACAGGTTATTTCATATTGTTTGTTATTGGAATGTATTCTTCGAGCTGAACCGGCTTATTACTGCTTTTCTCTACGTGAATGATTTGATCGTGAATTTCATCAGCTCTGATTTCATGTTCTTCTCAAAAGCAGTTACTTGCTGAACCACACGGAACTCTGCAAAGGATTTTGTCTTTTCAAGCATGGTCAGATCAAATAGAATCTCTGCCTCAGAGCCAGTCTGACCCTCCCCTGCCTCAGCTGCAGAGCAGTGCCCCTGCTGCTGTCAGCAGGCACCAAGGAGCAGAGGCCAACAGCCACCCCTTCACAGCCTCCCTGCAGGGAGCTGGAGAGGGCAGGGAGGTCCCCCCTCAGCCTCCTCTTCTCCAAACTCACCCTGCCCAGCTCCCTCAGCCTCTCCTCAGATGACTGGTACTCTCATCCCTCATGAGCTTGGTAGCTGCTCTGGACCCGTTGCAGCATCTCCCTGTCTTTGCTATCATGAGGAGCCCAGAACTGAACCCAGGACTCAAGATGAAGCCTGGATTGGACTGGATGATCCTTCCAGGTCTCTTCCAATCCATCATGTTCTGTTCTGTGACTTAGTCTAGGGGTCCTGCTGTGGCAGGGGGATTGGACTGGCTGATCTTTCCAGGTCCCTTCTGATCCCTGATGATTCTCTGAATCTAAAGTGTGAGGCCATGAGTGTGGCTTTCCTGAACCATTTGAATCCCCAGCACCTTGGGCAGTCTGCAGCTCCGCTCATTCCCACTGTGTTCTGTCCTGTTACATCCTCCTCATCCTCTGCTGGGGAGGCACCAACCCAGAGCCAATCTAGACTCTCCTTTTACGCCAGGAAGGGAGCTCACACAGCTTTTAGACTCTCAGCTCTGTGAGGTGTATAGGAAAGGTACTGAGGCACCCAGCCATGTGAAGACTCCGCTGTATGATTTACAGCCTGAGCTCCCATGGCCGTGATCATCCCGCCTCAGGTGTTGTCTTTAGGCGAGCGCTGCGCCGGGAGGGAGGTAATTTGCACTTCCATTTGTAAAATGAAATCTGCCCTCGAATGCCAGGCTGCGAGTTTCAAGTGAGATGAGGATGCTAGCTTCGAGTGAGATGGGAATCTGCTCTCCTTGCAGCAGAGCGCTTTTCTGGGTGTTTAACCTCTTTTTCCTATAAGCAGATGGATTTTAGTGCTGTTAGAACTGGCTGGGGTGGTTTAGTGTTCTGCTGCAGATGAACCAAGAAGGTTCCAGGGCGTTTGAGGTGCAGTCTTCTCTGCCAAACTGCACCCCAAAGGGTCTTAATGCTGTGCGATAAGACATACCCCCTGCCCCAGACCAACGCACGCAGGAGCACAGTCCAAACTCCACCGCTCTGCAGCCTCCTTTCAGGTAGTTACAGACAGGGAGAAGGCTCCTCCTGAGTCTCCTCCAGGCTAAACACCCCAGCTCTCAACCTGTCTTCACTAGACTTTCCCTCCGGTCCCTTCCCCAGCCTCGTTGCTTCTCTGGACCCACTCCAGCCCCTCAATCTCTTCCTTGAAGTGAGGGGCCCCGAACTGCCCCCAGGAGTCGAGGGGAGGTCTCCCCAGTGCCCAGGACAGAGGGAGAATGACATCCCCAGCCCTGTCCTCTCCACACTCTGAATTTCAGCTCAGGTTGGTAGTAGAAATGACAACCTGTTACAGAACACGATAAAACCCCGAGGAACAGGAGTGACAGTGATCCAGGTGATCGATCATTTCCGTGGTTCAAGGGAAGGATGAAGGAATCGTCAATCTTTTGTTTCCCTCGTCTCTGAGTCTGTGACAATCGATTCTTATCTCAAATAGAGCTGTCCTGCCTCTGCACCTGAGCTGTCATTAACAGAACTCCTTTCACTGAACCCTAGAATCCTTAGGGATCAGAAGGGACCTGGAAAGCTCTTCCAGTCCAATCCCCCTGACACAGCAGGATCACAGACTCCTTAGGGACCAGAAGCCCCAAGATGTGTCCACCACAAGGTCTGGGAAGCCGACTGGAGATCCATCCGTAGTGTTTGCACTGCCTGGCACAGAGGTTCCACCTGCAGCAGAGGGGATGCCTCTCTGATTTAAGAGAAGGATGAAGGGAGGCAGGATGGCTTTGGCAGCTCAGTGCCTCCCAGGAGGCAGTAAAGCCGTGGCCTAATTAAACTCTGCTCAGCCCATCTTTCTTCCCTCGTGACTGGGACAGGAGCTCTTGGTGCCGTAGCAGTAATCCAGCATCAGTGAAAGAAAATGTCAGTCACTTTGAGGGACCTTCCTGCAGAACTGAGCAAACCCTGGATGAGGATGTTGAGGAGAGAAATCCAACCTTTCATATATTTAGCAGAGAAATAACAAGCTTTTATAATCCTTCTTTTATTGGGAGCGACTGGCAGGATCTGTTGAGATTAGCTGGGTGGCTTCGCGTTATTGTTTCACAGAGCAGACCCTTCAGATGCCTCTGCTGTCAGAGCAGGCTGACTGCTGTCATCCTTTCTAGGGCTGACATCTGTAACCCGGCCAAGCTTTTCCTCCCTTCCTACTGATTTAGCAACAACCTCAACAAAACTGACGGTGAGCTGCGTGGTGCGGTACGCCGCAGGGTAGGGATGCCACCCAGAGGGACCTGGAGAGGGGGGCACAAGCCAACCTCACGGGGTTTAACAAGACCAAGTGTAAGGTCCTGCGTCTGGGGTGAGGCAAGACTAGGCACAGACACAGGCTGGGCAGGGACTGGCTGGAGAGGAGCCCTGAGGAGAGGCACTTGGGGGGGATCACCATGAGCCAGCAGTGTGCACTCGCAGCCCAGAGGGCAAACCGGATCCTGGGCTGCATCAGGAGAAGGGTGGCCAGCAGGTTGAGAGAGGTGATTCTCCCCCTCTACTCTGCACTGGTGAGAGCCCACCTGGAGTGCTGTGTACAGTTCTGGAGCCCTGATTACAAGAAGGATGTGGACATGCTGGAGCGAGTCCAGAGGAGGGCCACGAGGATGAGCAGAGGGCTGAGTAAATCGTTTAGTTGTTGATAAACTGCATTAAATTTAAAAACAGAATGAAGTCTTTAGAAACAACCATAGAATCATAGAGTCCTGGTGGCTGGAAAGGACCTCCAGCATCACCCAGCCCAGCCCTCATCCTAGCACCTCCCAACCCCCAGACCATGGCCTCAGGTGCTCTAGCTACTC
>VZRI01009271.1:54485-67961 GCA_013397515.1 Upupa epops | reverse complement strand
ACCACTCCAAGCCCTTGCAAACAGCCCCTCCCCAGCTCTCCTGGAGCCCCCTCCAGGGACTGGAAGGCTGCTCTGAGATCTCCCCGCAGTCTCCTCTCCTCCAGGCTGAACAGCCCCAGCTCTCTCCTCCTGTCCCCATAGCAGAGGTGCTCCAGCCCTCCCCTCATCCTCTGGACACGTTCCAGCAGCTCAATCTCCTTCCTGTGCTGGGGGCTCCAGAACTGAACAGCCCCATGCCATGGAGACACACTACTCTAGATGGGGTCTCACTAGTGCAGAGTAGAGGGGGAGAAGACCCTCTCTCCATCTGCTAACCAGTGACTGTGGAAGCGGCTCAAGACTTCCTTCTCACTGTGTTTCTGGGTAGAAGGGAAGGTTTCTCCTGCACAGTGGGCAGCGGCAGCTCGAGGAGGCACTGAATCCCAGTGCTCTGTGGCGGAGCAGAGCCATTGCCCAGTGTCTGCAGCAGCACTTCCTTTAATTATTTACCCAGAGACCTTCCTGGTGATTACAAGGAAATGTAGAAAACCTCAGCTACTTGCTCCAGTAGAGCAGTTAATGTACTGCAGAGAGAGGAATGGCTTTTCCCCTTTCCAGAAGGGTTTTTGTCTCTCTCTTGCAGATGCGTAGTCTAATTTGCTGCCTTTGATAAACTCAAGCAGAGTGTTCCTTCAGCAGTCAGCACTGTTCCTACCCAAAGCCCTGTAAGATGATTCAGAGCAGAGCAGCACTGATTCAGATGGATGTTTCACTCAGCACACTGAGTGTGTAACTGCTCAGGAGGTGTGTTCTCCTGTTCTCCTTATCCCAGGCCAGGCGTGGAAACCCTCGTATGGCATCTGGAGTATTTATCAACATGAATGAGGTCCCCCCCCTCAGCCTCCTGTTCTCCAAGCTCCAGAGCCCCAGCTCCCTCAGCCTTTCCTCATCAGGGAGCTGCTCTACTCTCTTCATCCTCTTTGTGGCTCTGAGCTGGACTCACAAGGAGTTCTCTGTCCTCGTGGAACTGAGGGGCTTGGAGACTGCCTTTTTTAGCCAGTATAATCTAACTGGTAGTGCATGCAGCCCTTCGTTCAAGCCATCATCACCAGTTTGACTTCTTTTCCTTCTCTATCTCTGTTGCTAAGAAGATGCTTTGGGTAGGTAGGGCTCAGTGTGAGCAGGCAGTGATAGAATCGAATCGATACCTAACGTCGTAAGGAGGCTGAATTAAAGCAAGGATCACTTTTACTGCTCAGCCTAAGCACTAAGCCTGATTTTGCAGGCTTCAGGACCAGACGGTGTCAGGTTCACTCAGCCAGGCTAGTACTCACTTATTAGCCCAGGTCTCCTTCACAGTCTCGCAGCAAATCAGAACGGACGTTCAGACAGATTTAAGGGGCTCTCTCCTGCTGAATTTTTTAGCAGCAGGTACACTCAAACCCCACAGCACTTTAATTGCACGAGTCACACGTTTGTCACTTGGAAGGGACCTCAAGAGATGAAATCCACCCCCCCTGCCAGAGCAGCGCTGCCTAAAGCGCTTTGCTGGGGGCTGCATCCAGGTGGGATTTGAGTATCTCGGTGCCAGGGCTCTGTGTCTCGCACTGTAAGGTCATTTCTCCTTCCAAAGGAAACTCTAAATGAGACTGTGCCCAGTGCTCCTTGTCCTCTCACTGGGGCCAGCTGGAAAGAGTCTGGCACCATCCTCCCTACAGAGACCCTTCAGGTGTTTATAGGGGAGGTTTAGGTCTCTCATTCTTACCAAACAGTGCCAGCTCTCTCAACCTTCCTTCTAAGTCACACCAGGCAGAGTAAAGGGGGAGGAGGATGACCTCGGTAGGCTGATGAGGAGAGGCTGAGGGAGCTGGGGGTGTTCAGCCCTGAGAACAGGAGACTCAGGTGTTCCTTATCCCTCTCTGTAATTACCTGAAGAGTAGTTGTAAGCAGGTGGGGGTCAGGCTCTTCTCCCAGGCACCCAGTGCCAGGATGAGAGGGCAGGACCTGCAGCTACCAGAGGAGGGTTAGGTTGGATGTTAGGAAGCCCTTCCTCAGGGAAAGGGTGCTCAGAGCCTGGACTGGACTGCCCAGGGCAGTGGGGAGTCCCCATCCATCCCTGGAGGTGTTGAAGGACAGCCTGGCTGTGGCCCTGAGTGCTCTGGTCTGGCTGCTGTGGTGATGCCAGGTGCTGGGCTGGGCTGGAGGAGCTCAGAGGGCTCTGCCAGCCCCAGTGATGCTGTGATTCTGTAATGAAGCAGAGGCAAACCATCAGCATTGCAAAGCCTGAAATGTCACTCTGTCTCTAAGGCTTTAGTGGTGCTGACAGGGCTGGGAAAAGGTTGGTGATCTTGAAGGTCTTTTCCAGCCTTAAGTCTCCTATGATTGTTGAAAGGAATGTGCTAGAATGGAGTGCCCAGGGGGTTGTGGAGTCTCCTCAGGCAACGTTTCAAACCCACCTGGGCTGTTCCTGTGCCACTGGATCTAGGGGCTCCTGCTGTGGCAGGGGGACTGGACTGGATGATCTCTCGAGGTCCCTTCCAGTCCCTGACACTCTGTGACTCTCTGAAGATGCCATGTGCATGCAGGTGCATTTAGGGGTGAATGTGTAGGGTAGGGTTAACAGTTGGACTCTGATCCAGGGGGTCTTTTCCAACCTGGATGATTCTGTGAAACGAGGCACAACTTTGAAAAGGAATTAGTCTTTTTATTTGCAACAGCAGATTTCATCGAGCACAGACAGTGCCCCTCTCCCAGTGCCTCCCTCTGCTCGGTGAGGTCCCAGTGTCTCATTGTGTGCAGTGCATTTTTACAAGGGAAACAGAGACAGAAGGTTCCCGTTGAGTACCAGTGAACTTTATCAACTCTGCCTCCATCTCATTGGCATGCAAGCTCAGTCTGTAATTTTCAAAGTAATTGTGAGCCTCTAATTAGTCTCTGGAGAGCTCATGTGGACAGTAGATTGCTCAATTAGTCTATCAGCTTTCCACGAGTTTGATTTCTCGTGCTTAATGTGGAAGCTAAACCACTGCTTGTGCATTTCCCTTCCAGATGTTGCCACCGCCTGTCCTGATAAGAAGTCCATCTTAATGTACGTGACATCTCTCTTCCAAGTTCTCCCCCAGCAAGTCACCATGGAAGCCATCAGGGAGGTGGAGATGCTGCCACGACATTCGAGGGTCGCTAGGGAAGAGCACATACAAGTACATCAGCAGCAACGGTTTTCACAAGAAGTGAGTGGGGTTTGCTTTCCTACTGCTCTGAAATGCTGGGTTCCTTTGCCTGCCCCATGATTTGGTGATAGGTGGCCACGGGAAGGTGAAAATCATGGGGAATAAGGGAAGGGGCTCTGTACCTCAAACGAGTCACGTGTGCTTGCTTGCATAAACTACTTTAGAATCAGTAAGGCTGGAAAAGACCTCCAAGAGATCTTTCCTGGTACCTAATCACAACCCTGGCATAGCTTGAGGCTCTACTGCTAGTGGCCTCGGAGGTGAAATCAACCTCTACCTCTCTGTGACCTCCTGTCAGATAGTAAGGTCTCCTCTCAGCCTCCTGTTCTCCTGAGTAAACAACCCTCAGCCACCCCTCGTAAGACCTGCCCTTGCTTTTCTCTGGGTGATCCAGCACCTCAGCACCTTTACACAGTGATGCTCCAGGCAGAACACAGTCCCGCAGAGGATGCCTCTCCAGTGCAGACTCCAGGGTGGTTACTGGAGCTGACCTGTGCTCTCAGCTCACAGAGTCTCAAAGAGCTGCTGTAGTAGCTGGAATTAATGGGTGCTTTGTTTGATCAGTGATGGTCTTGTCTGAGCTGGCAGTCTCTGCAGAAGCGTGTAGTGGATTTAAACCTGGTCTGCTTGTCTGAATGTAAGCTATGTGTTGCCTTTGGAATGCTGAGTTAGAGTACTGAGCAGAGGAGCACTAGAATCACAGGCCAGTCTGAGCTGGAAGGGGCCTTGAAGGTAATCCAGCGTTGTCTGTGGTTATTCAGGACGTGGCTGTAAGATGACTTGGGGTTTGGAGCTGTTGCCTGTGATTTACAGAGAACCTTCAATCCACGTTGGTACTCCGCATGCGTTGAGTCCTGATGATTCCTTCCCTTTGGAAAGGATGTCAGATTAAGTGAGGGCTTCCCTTCATGCCCTCCATACCATCCGGGTTTGACTCTGAGTGCTAACACTGCTCCTGAGAATGACACCTGTTGATGACCGTCGCCTTTTCCCTTACTCTTAAAGTCATCACTCCTACAGTCCAAGCTCCTAGCCATGCGTCTGGCCTATCCATCTCGTTCCTATCCATACGTCTGTTCTCCCCATCTCCAATTTCTCCTTCCTAGATCAAGGTCAGTGTTCCGCAGGGATCCTCACCTTCTCCTAAGCCGCGGTTCAAAAGTTACGCGTACGCACAAGCTGTTTATGTGGCCTCCCCTGACCAGACACGCAGGCAGGTTCCTCCCCAGGTCTGTCAAACAGAGTGCGTTGGTTGAAGAACTGTTCGATTAAGCTCGTGCTTGGAGTGCAAGAGGCTGTGCTGCTCTGTGATCTCGACAGCCTCCTTTCGCCTGTCCTTTCACGTTTATCTGTCGTAGGGACAGGCGAGTGGTTACTGCTTACGGTTACTACTGCTGCACTGCTCTTGGGAAGTACAGACTGACTCCTTTCTTACGGTTACTACTGCTGCACTGCTCTTGGGAAGTACAGACTGACTCCTTTCTGAAGCCACTCGTGGAAATAATACACGTGTTGTCTTCAGAGAACAAACTAACCCATCTCGTTGTTGCATCTGTGGACCCAGTGGGACTATAGAAAGCCAGGAGTGATTCCTTCTCTCAGCTTTTCTTAACCCTCCTAGGGGTTAGAGAAGAGAGAAGGGGATGGGGTCGCCCTGGAGGTGACTGCAGTTAGAAAGCAAGGTAAAATTGAGTCGTTTCTATGTGACCTAGGTGGCTAGAACAGAACAGCTGGTCGTGTCCTCACAGACAGCATCATGCCAACATTCAGGTTGGGGTTTGGTGGTGGCACTTGTGAGGTCACATCCCANGGAGGCTGAGGGGGGACCTCACTGCCCTGTGGAGGCTGTGGAGGGGTGGCTGTTGGCCTCTTCTCCTTGGTGCCTGCTGACAGCAGCAGGGGCACTGCTCTGCAGTTGAGGCAGGGGAGGGTCAGACTGGCTCTGAGGCAGAGATTCTCTGCAGCCAGAGTTTGTGTCTGTCAGTCTCTCAGGGACTGAGGGGTTGTGTTGTGCTGGGGATGGTTGGACTGGATGCTCTAGGAGCTCCTTTCCAAACAGGATTACCCTGTGATTCTGTTGGGTTTATTTAAGTAGCTGTGGTGGTTTAACAGAATCTGTTTCAAGCAATCCTTATAATGAGCATCTCAGGAGTGGAATTGTTATAACTTCTGACAAGCGTGAGAGCCAAAGGTCGTGCAACCTGCTTTCCTTTCATTATATTGGGGAAAATAGATCTGTGTGAATTTAGCAGTACAAAATGAGTTTGCTTGTCAAGACTTAATGCTGTCTAAAAATTTACTGTAAAATTGCAGTTAATTCAAGGCTCTGGTTCCAGAGCTGCTCTCCAAGTGACAGGTATTTCACTGAGTAATGACTGCCGTTAAATACCTCAGGAAAATATCCTGCCCACATAAGCAGGAGTCCTGCTGCCTTGCACGAACACCAAGTGTCCTCTAGTGATGGTTAAGACGGCTTTTAAACAAGGAGTTTAAAATGCATGGAATTCCAGACTCTTAGGGATTGGAAGGGACCTTGAAAGATCAGCCAGTCCCATCCCCCTGCCACAGCAGCAGCCCCTAGATCCAGTCGCACAGGAATAATCCAGGTGGGTTCAAATGTCTCCAGAGAAGGAGACTCCACAACCCCCCTGGGCAGCCCTTTCCAGGGCTCTGGCTCCCTCAATGGGAAGAAGTTTCATCTCCTCTTGATGTGGAACCTCCTCTGTTCCAGCTGTTGCCCCTTGTCCTGGCACTGGGTGCCCCTGAGCAGAGCCTGGCTCCTTCCTCCTGACCCCCACCCTTTCCATCTTGATCAACAGCCATGGGGTCCCCCCTCAGTCTCATTCTTCCCACCTCCCTCAGCCTTTGCTCAGCAGGGAGCTGCTCCCCTCCTTCCATCACCCCTGTGGCTCTGTACTGGTTTCTCTCCAGCAGCTCTGTGTCCTTCTGGGACTGAGGGGCCCAGAACTGGACACAAGATTCCAGAGCACAGTGAAGAAGGTCAGAGCATTTCCGAAACCATTTGCTCCCTCTGCTACCCCAAATGTATTGCTCTATTAAGAGTTATCCTCTCCTCCTTCTCCCCTTAACCTCAAGATAACAACCCCCTCATTAATTCCACTGCTTAGCAGAGCTTTAAATCTCCAAGACCTAGAGCAGCAAGGTTTAACGCGGTTGTAGATGCAGAGAGAAATGCCTGGGCTGTTTGGGAGGAAGGTGGAACATCCATTACTCTCTTCACTTGTAATTAAAGTTGTGTGTACAGAGCAAAAGCACAGAGTACACACTGCGGCACCGTAGAGTCTTCTACTCAGGCACTGCAATAGACATTTTTATTGCATCCAAACCACTTGGGAGAAGAAAGAAACCAGCACTTGAATCATCAGGAGAGAGAAGCAATCTGGCCTTTGTAAAGGTCAGGGATTGGAGTCCACAGGCAGACCTGCCTGCTGTACAAATAGGAGCTAACAAACAATCCCTTTCCAGAGCCTGGGAACACCCGGCTCCAGATGCTGCTCTTATAAACACAGGGGAGGCAGTGGTTATCCCCGTCCTCTCCAACCTCCTCTGCTCCAGCTGGCACCCAGTGCCCCTTGTCCTGTCCCCAGATGCCCTTGAGCAGAGCCTGGCTCCGTCCTCCTGACACCCACCCCTCACAGATTTAGAGACAGGAATGAGGTCCCCCCTCAGCCTCCTCTTCTCCCAGCTCCAGAGCCCCAGCTCCCTCAGCCTTTCCTCAGCAGGGAGATGCTCCCCTCCCTTCTGCATCCTTGTGGCTCTGTGCTGGACTCCCTCCAGCAGCTCTGTGTCCTTCTGGCGCTTAGGGGCTCCGAGCTGGACGCAAGATTCTAGATGTGGTCTCACCAGAGCAGAGTAGGGGGGCAGGAAATCTTTCTCTGTCTCCTAACCACCCCCCTTCTAATCCACCCCAGGGTGCCATTGGCCTTCTCAGCCTCAAGTGCCTATTGCTGTCTCCTAGCCATCCCACTGGCCACCAGGACCCCCAGCTCCCTCTCTCCTGCACTGCTGTTGGCCAGGTCAATGCCCCCTCTATCCTGGCAGCTGTTTATTCTCATGTCCACCTTTGGATTCGTTTAGGGAACACCCAGCTGCAGGTGAGGAAGTCACACTACACTGTAAAAAAGACCTCAGCCCAAGCTGCGAATCTCCTCTGCAGGGGCTGTTTTTGTTAGCTTTCACTGTAAACAGATCCTTTGAAGTGCTTTTTGAAGCTGGAGAAGTTGGAGTGTAGGAAGGACAGGGCACACAAGAGCCCTGAATGGGTTATTCAGCACCTCCGAGCAAGTGAGACCAGTGAATATTTGAAACCACCTCTCACAAACAACCTTTTCTTCTCTTTTTTAATGGTGCAATAGCAAGTCATGTCGAATACTCCGACACCTCCAGGACCTCAGCTTCACAGCAACTAATTAGTATGTCCACTACTTGGCTCTGGTCCCAGAGTCTTTATTTCTCAAAGTAAAAGAGAGTCTTTTTACAGCTGTAGCTCTTTGTAGTTAATTGCTCTGGCTATTGATGGCTTTTAAGGCACTTAGGTACTGTACTTGGTGAATCCGTGAGAAGAGGTTGGGAGTTAAATATTCTTATTATGAGGACTAGGATGGCCTTTGGTGATGATCCTCATGAGAACTGTCATGGCTTAGTAGTCCAAACTAACAGCAGCATCATGGAATCCTTAGGGATGGGAAGGGACCTGGAAAGATCAGCCAGTCCAGTCCCCCTGCCGCAGCAGGATCACCCAGACCAAGTCAGAATCAGAGAATCCTTAGGGATGGGGAGAGACCTCAAAAGATCATCCAGTCCAATCCCCCTGCCACAGCAGGATCCCCCAGACCCAGTGGCACAGGAACACAGCCAGGCGGGGCTGGAACGTCTGCAGAGAAGGAGACTCCACAGCCCCCTGGGCAGCCCCTGCCAGGGCTCTGGCTGCAGTGATTCGGATGAATTGAAAACTTACCATGGTTTTCTTGCCGTAGAAGCAGTCTGGATCGTGGCTGTGATATATCGGAGGTTAAACAGAGAGCATTCCTTGTTCTCTGCTCAACTACATCAGCTAGCTGGAAATTGGAATGAGCCCTCTTTACAGCCTTCCATCTGGATTTGCTTTTCTTAGAGTATGAGCAGCGATGAAGCTGGAAAGGCTGGAATATTTCTAAATGCTGGCAAGTTCTAGCAGACTGAGGAGTGTGGCTGCAGGGGGGCTCAGCACACGCACCTGTGCTCTTAATAAATCATGAGAGTCCGGCCCTTACTAAATAGCAGAGAGGTGATTGTACCCAACGAAGTGGAAACTCAAAAACCTCTCTCTGCCTCTGCGTCTGCTTCGTTCCTGCGTCTGCTGGTGGCTCATCAGGCAGGAACGATGTCCCTCCATCCCAGTGCATTGCACACAGCCCCGGCAGTCCCCATCAAACAGAGCAATAAATCGTCTCCAAAGCAATCGGGCAGCTGTCTGTCGCATCTGTCAGACCGACGTCGGTGAGGACTGCAAACGTGGAGCTGCCTGGTCCTGGCTGCAGGTGCATTCTGAGTTCCTTGTGCAGTGAGACATCCTTCTCTCAAGGTATAGTTGTCTATGCAGAGAGCCTGCAGATCTCCTCCCTCAGACTCTGAGGGCAGAAAGGAGTGCACTAGCTGTTTAACTGCTGGGGGCACTGTGTGGGGGGAAGGATGGAGAGTCTAGTGGCACTGAGTGCAGATGACTTCCTGGGGGCATTGACAGGAATGCCTAAGGGAGAACTTTCAGACATGCAAGAGGAGCACATTTCACCTTAGGAAAGGAGAAGGAGGGCCTGATGGACTTGCAGGGGTTGGCTGCAATGGGCCCTGGTGGCCAAGAAGGCCAAGAGCATCCTGGGGTGGATAGTAAAGCGAGAGAGGTTCTTCTTCCCTTGTACTCTGTCCTGGTCAGACTACATCTGGAATCTTGTGTCCAGTTCTGGGACCCTCAGCTGATGATCTTTCCAGGTCCCTTCCCATCCCTAGGGATTCTATGATCACATCACTATCTTCTACACCTTCTTGAAGTGCACTCTGGATTAGATATTGAGGTTAGAAACTGATGGCAACCGATGGGAGAGCTTGGATTTGGCTCCTCTGGTTGCTTTCTAAGCAACCCCCCTGGAGATTTGATGGGGTGCTCTCTTCAGTAGGAAACCTGTATGTCTCGCTTCTGTTTGTATTCTGCTGTTATAAGAAAATACTTGTTGACTTCTCTCAACTGGAGGCCTTGGAAGAGTGAATTCTGTGCTTGCATGAGTCACCTGGCTTCCAAAAAATGGATGTATGGGAATGAATTAATGAATGAATTAATTTGTTGATGGGAAAGAGAAACCACCAGTAATTGACTGCTAATTGTTTTTAAAAACCTTATGATTTTGCATGAGATTCTGGAGCTTTTTCAGCCTTCTAGAATGGCTTCCACCAGAGGGCTGTGTGTGAATCACTCGTGTCTAAAGCTGCATGCAGGCTAAAGCCTTGCTTTTCTTTTTTACAGCGTGTTTTTCAAAGATGCTCTGCAATGTCAGCATGCGAAAGGCTGGGTGCTTATTATTAACTGCTGTGGGTAATAAATCCCCCTCTTGTTTCCAAGAGAAAGTCCTTGCAGAATCACAGAACCATTCAGGTTGGAAAAGACCCTCTGGAGCATCCTGTCCAACCGTTCACCCTACTCTGCAAGGTCACCCCTAAACTCTGTCCCCTAACACCACAGCTCANCCTCAGCCTCCTCCTCCTCAAACTAAACAGTCCCAGCTCCTTCAGTCACTTCTCATCAGATCTCCAGACCCTTCCCCAGCTTCACTGCCCTCCTCCAAACTCCCCCCAGCCCCTCAGTGTCTCTCCTGTACTGAGTTGCCCCAAACTGGACCCAGTACTCCAGGTGTGGCCTCACTATTGCTGAGTAGAGGGGGACAATCACCTCCCTCCTTCTGCTGGCCACTCAGGATGCCATTGACCTTGGCCACCTGAGCACCCTGCTGGCTTAAATAGGAAGCAGTGAATTAGAAGTTAAAAATCAGAGTGTTCTCAGCGTGTGACCGCACTCTGGAGCACGTTGTGTATCGTCCCTACTGCCAGTGCTCGGTTCCAGCTCCAGTCTGCTTGGAGCTGCTTTCAGTCCCGACTGATCCAGGTCAGTTATTGTCTGCTAATAGGTGCTTCCCAGCAAGAACCATCCGATCGATTCTCACTGTGACAGAAGGCCGGGCTGGCGATGGCACCCGTTTCTCTCCTTAAAGAACTGTTGGTGCAGAGGTGATTCCCATGGCCCTTAAAATTCTTACTTTGACCAGTTTGTAGAAACTGTGGAAGAAAGGACATTTAGCACCATCCGAGCGGGGTCGGAAATGGATCTTGAAAGCTACCAAACTGCTTTAGAAGAAGTACTCACCTGGCTTCTCTCCACCGAAGACGCGTTACAAGCACAAGGAGATATATCCAACGACGTGGAAGTGGTCAAAGAGCAATTCCACACCCATGAGGTAGGTGCTTGCTGTAACCCCTCCTGCTTCCATCCCATAGCCAGGGAAAAATAGAAGCTGGAAATATTTGCTGCTGTGTTGTGTTTCTTTTTCATGGATTTAGTTGGAGAATGGGAAGGTGGTGCTGTGCCCCAGAGTCAGCCAACCCTCTGGGCTGCAGCAGAGCCTTCAATTCAGTCACTGCTTTTCTGCCCTTGTACCCACTGAGTCTTAGGGATGGGATCTTGATAGATCACCCAGTCCAACCCCCTGCCACAGCAGGAGCCCCTAGATCCAGTCACACAGGAGCAGATCAGGTGGGTTTGAAATGCCCACAGAGAAGACTCCACAACCCCCCCAGGCAGCCCCTGCCAGGGCTCTGGCACCCTCCCTGGGAAGAAGGTTCTTCTCCTCTTGATGTGACTCAGCTGCTTCCCTTGGCAGCCTTTCCCGGTGCTTAACAGCCCTTTCAGTTAAGAAACAGCTTCCTAATGTCCAGCTGAAGCCTCCCCCGGTGCCACACTCCCTCTCATCCTGTCTCTCCTTACCTGGGAGGTAAGATTGCCAGGCACCTCACTACATCCTCCTTTGTAGAGTGATAAGGTCTCCCCTGAGCCTCCTTTTCCTCAGGCTTTGCGAGAAGTGGATGTTTGTGTTCTCTGTTCTGTTTGGGAAAGGGTTGGGGAGCTAAAAAGCAGAGTTGGAGGTTGTTTGGTGAGGGGTAGAGTCAAAGCCAGTCCTGGGCCCCTCAGCTCCAGAAGGACACAGAGCTGCTGGAGGGTGTCCAGTGCAGAGCAACGAAGATGATGGAGGAGAGCAGCTCCCTGCTGAGGAAAGGCTGAGGGAGCTGGGGCTCTGGAGCTGGGAGAAGAGGAGGCTGAGGGGGGACCTCATTCCTGTCTCTCAATCCGTGAGGGGTGGGTGTCAGGAGGATGGAGCCAGGCTCTGCTCAAGGGCATCTGGTGACAGGACAAGGGGCACTGGGTGCCAGCTGGAGCAGAGGAGGTTCCCTCTCAATCTCAGCAGGACCTTCTTCCCAGGGAGGGTCCCAGAGCACTGGAAGGGGCTGCCCAGGGGGGCTGTGGAGTCTCCTTCTCTGCAGACGTTCCAGCCCCGCCTGGCTGTGTTCCTGTGCCACTGGGTCTGGGTGACCCTGCTGTGGCAGGGGTACTGGGCTGGATGATCTTTCCAGGTCCCTTCCCATCCCTAAGGATCCTGTGATTCTCTGAAGCCAGTTCCTCATCGTGTTTTCTTCCAAAAACCAACACTAAAGCAGATTTTCTTCCCACCGTCAGGGCTTTATGATGGAGCTAACCGCTCACCAAGGCCGTGTTGGCAATGTTTTACAAGTCGGAAGTCAACTTCTAACGTTTGGAAAACTTTCAGACGATGAAGAGAATGAAATTCAAGAACAGATGAATCTCCTGAATTCTCGATGGGAAAGTCTCAGGGTGGCCAGTATGGAGAAACAAAGCAAGTAAGTAGTAAATGCTTATGGGCTTGGACTGAAGGGGTCCTCACGTTGAGTAGAGATGGGATTTTCTTTGCCATCACTGTAAACCAAACTCCCCTGCAGTATTTTAGATGTAGTGACGTGTCACGACGACCCCCAGCAGCTACAGGCTGGGGGAAGAGTGGCTGCACAGCCTCCTAGGACTGGGGGGGTTGGTTGACAGCTGGCTGATCAGGAGCCAGCAGGGTGCCCAGGTGGCCAAGGCAGCCAGCAGCATCCTGGCCTGGATCAGGAATGGGGTAACCAGCAGGAAGAGGGAGGTGGTGGTGCCCCTGTGCTCTGCACTCATGAGACCACACCTTGAGCACTGGGTCCAGTTTAGGGACCACAGGATCAGAGGGACGTGGAGGGGATGGAGCGGGGCCAGAGAAGGGCAGCGAGGCTGGGGAGAGGGCTGGAGAGGCTGAGAGGGGGGACACTGCTCTCTTTTTTCAGTGCTCCTGAGTATCGAGATGGATTTTTAATGCTGTCTTTGAGAGCCTTTACTTTTTAAAGGGTTTCAGCTGTTTCAAGCTAACTTTCTCCAGCTTAATTATTTTCATGGTGAGAGCAGCCTGCAGTACTTTACTGTAGGCAGTTTTATGTGACATATTTATGGTGGTTTAAATAAAGATGGGCAGGGATCAATGTCACCTCTAGGAGTGGTGCTGCGTCCCTTAAAATGTCCTCTGACACTGCTGGTTCAGTTTATCTCCCAGTGGCATCTCAGGGTCACTGCTTGGGGGGCTGAGTGGTCTAGTAGCTGTGCTCTGTGGGGAGAAGACAAGAGCAGATGTAAGGTGATAAACCTTCACAGAGAATGTTCTGGAGTTCAGTTTCTTACCTAACAAATGGATGAATGTAATGACATTTGGGGAAGGGCAAGAGGAAGCTCCTCAGGAATGATGCATGTATGTGGCTAACTGGGACCAGTTGGGTCAGACTCCCCTGTTCCAGCACCAACTGGAGGATGGACGGGGGGTTGGAACTGGATGAGCCTGTGGTTCCTTCCAACCCTGGCTGATGCTGTAACTTCTTCCCAGGGAGGGTGACGGGGCACTGGAGGGACTGCTGGGGGGTTTGTGGAGTCTCCTTCTCTAGAGACGTTTGAAACCCGCCTGGACCTGGTCTGGGTGATCCTGCGGTGGCAGGGGGAGTGGGCTGGATGGTCTTTTGGGGTCCTTTCCAATCCCTAATGACTCTACGATTCTATAAACACTCTGTGTTATATGCACTCTATGTTATATGCACTCTATGTTCTATATGTTGCATGTTATATGCACTGTATATTCTG
>VZRI01009271.1:35052-50459 GCA_013397515.1 Upupa epops | reverse complement strand
TCCCCCTGCCACAGCAGGATCCCCCAGACCCAGTGGCACAGGAACACAGCCAGGTCTGGAAGGTCTCCAGAGAAGGAGACTCCACAACCCCCCAGGCAGCCTGGTCCAGTGCTCCATCCTCTATAAATCTGTGAGGAGTGGGTGTCAGGAGGATGGAGCCAGGCTCCTCTCAAGGTCATCTGGTAAGGACTTAAGGCTGGAAAAAATGAATTAAGCGAGTGTTTTCCTAGCAGCTGCTGATGCCCTGGGGAAATCAGATTGCCTTCTCAGCACACACCTCTTCTCTCTGCTTCTTTCTAGCACTTTGGGAAGCGCTGGGCAGCCATCTGCAGATGGACAGAAGACCGCTGGGTCCTTCTGCAGGACATCCTTCATAAGTGGCAGCACTTTGCAGAAGAGCAGGTGAGGAGTTGCAGCAGTTACAAACCTCAGCGTGTCGCGCCGGGATGGATGCGACCGCAGCCTTTTCACTCCTCTCTCCCATTTTCTTTCAGTGTCTGTTTGACACGTGGCTTACTGAGAAAGAGGACGCTGCGAGCAGGATTCAGACAGCCGGCATTAAAGATCAAAATGAGCTCCTGGCCAATCTGCACAAGCTAGCTGTACGTGTTCTCCTGCTCTGTGGTCAGCTGTAACTCAGCCGTGTGGCTGTCTCTTGCTCTCTCAGATGATAAGGTTTAACTGCTCCACAAGCTGGGACTGGATGTTGTTTCAGGTGGGAGGAGGAGGTTGATCTGAGGTCTTTCTGATGAAGGAACTAATAGGGACATAGAACCAGTGAAGAGGTTCAGTTGGAAGAGAGCTTCAAGGTCATCAAGGGCACCCTTCTCCTAGCTCTGTCATCTCCACCAAACGCAACATCCACCCTTCTCTTTAACACCTCAAGGGATGGGGATGCCACCCCGTCCCTGGGCAGCCTGGTCCAGTGCCCAACCACTGCTTCCTAAGATCAACCTAACCCTCCCCTGATGCAGCTTGAGGCCATTGCCCCTCATCCCTGCCACTAGGGAGAACAGACCAACCCTGCCTCTCTACAACCTCCTTGGAAGTGGTTGTGGAGAGCAAGATCTCCCCTCGATCTCCTCTTCTCCAGTGCTGAAAACACCTTGTGTTTCCCAGGGTTGGCCTTTCAGGCAAGAGTTTATAAACTGAAAGAGCATCGTTTGGGGTCTTGGGAAGGATGGGTACTTCTGCAGGGGAAGGTCTTTCGGAGATTCCATAGCTGAATATCACGTGTGAGTGTGGAGGTACAGACTGGGGCAGTGGGCAGAGGCCAGCGGGATGAGGGTCCTGCAGCGTGGCCACAAGAACCCCCTGCACAGCTACAGCCTGGGGGAGGAGTGGCTGGAGAGCAGCCTGGCAGAGAGGGACCTGGCAGCACTGGGTGACAACCGGCTGAAGAGGAGCCAGCAGGGTGCCCAGGTGGCACTAAAGGCCAGTGGCATCCTGGCTTGGACCAGCACTAGTGTGGCCAGCAGGACTAGGGACATCATTTTAATTGTTTCCAGCAGAAAATTACAGCAAGGGGGTTTGCTGTTTTACCTGAGGGTCCGTGTGAGAATCCTTAGGGATGGGAAGGGACCTGGAAAGATCATCCGGTCCAATCCCCCTGCCACAGCAGGATCCCCCAGGCCCAGTGGCACAGGAACACAGCCAGACGGGGCTGGAACGTCTGCAGAGAAGGAGACTCCACAGCCCCCCTGGGCAGCCCCTTCCACTGCTCCATCACCCGTTGTAGGGCATGTGAGCATCCAGCCTGTGTCTCCTCGCTTCCATACCCTTCTTGGGAAGATTAAGGTCCAGGTTTTAGTTTCTTAAGCCTGAAGGGAATTTTGCAAAGTCTTTTATGAAACCATTTATCATTATGACTGTTCATTTGCAATTCTACAACCCGCTGTAAGGTCCTGAAGTTCACTTCTAGAAGTGGCTGGAGTGGAATTTGTCTCTAGAGATGCTCTTAACGGGGTGAAATAAATTTGGACTCTTCCACCACATTCATCATCGCCGAAATACGAAGGGGAAGCTGCCAGTTGTCACACGGATTTGCAGTTCAGGACAGAGATCAGAGAGATCTCAGAGCAGCCTTCCAGTCCCTGAAGGGGGCTCCAGGAGAGCTGGGGAGGGGCTGTTTGCAGGGGCTTGGAGTGGTCAGAGCAGGGGGAATGGTTTCCAGCTGGAAGAGGGGAGGGTGAGACTGGAAGTCAGGAGGAAGCTCCTCACCAGGAGGGTGCTGAGACCCTGGACCAGGTTGCCCAGGGAGGCTGTGGAGTCTCCTCTGGAGACGTTCCAGCCCCGCCTGGCTGTGTTCCTGTGCCACTGGGTCTGGGTGATGCTGCTGTGGCAGGGGGACTGGACTGGGTGCTCTTTCCAGGACCCTTCCCATCCCTCAGGATTCCCTGATCCTGTGATTCTGTGATTCTATCCTTCCTCCTGTTGCTTTGTTTAACAGGTCCTGAAAGGAGATCTAGAAATGAAGAGGCAAATGCTGAGCAAGCTGAAGTCCCTCAGCCAGGACATCCTGGTAGCTGTGAAAAACAAAGCGCTGGCTCAGAAGCTGGAAAGTCGCCTGGAAAACTTTGCCCAGCGCTGGGACAGCCTCGTGCAGAAGGTGGAGAGCAATTCCCAACAGGTTTGTTAGAACCATCCATCAGTTTATCCCTTGGGGGCAACCAAATCCTGGCTGGTCAAAGACTTGGAGTGTCTTTGGTGCTGTTTGTCTTCTTGTTCACGTTCTCAGCCTGACACGAGTGAGACCTTCTCCTGTTAGGACACCCTAACACACCTGTAATCTACATTTACTTATATCTTTAGGTCTGTATTGATCTTTGCAGGGCTGGTTACATTCTGGGGCTGTTAACTACGTTTTCAGGGAGTATCCGTAAGACTAGGGGGGATGGAGCAGAGCTGGAGATGGGGAGAGTTAGACTGGATGTGAGGAGGAGGTTCTTCACCAGGAGAGTGGGGAGAGCCTGCACTGTGCTGCCCAGGGAGGTGGCTGGGGCCCCTTCCCTGGAGGTGTTTAAGGCTGGGCTGGATGAGGCTCTGGCCAGCCTGCTCTAGGGTGGGGGGGTCCCTGCCCATGGCAGGGGGGTTGGAACTGGATGCTCCTGGGGTCCCTTCCAACCCTGGCTGATTCGATAACTGCTTCCCAGGGAGAGTGACCGGGCACTGGAGGGGGCTGCCTGGGGGGGTTGTGGGGTCTCCTTCTCTGGGGACGTTTGAAACCCTCCTGGACTTGGTCTGGGGGATCCTGCTGTGGCAGGGGGGTTGGACTGGATGATCTTTCCAGGTCCCTTCTGATCCCTAAGGATTCCAGGATTTTATTCATCAGACTAGATCCCAGCTTTCCAATCAACTTTATTCTGTTAATTAGCAATTCTCACAGTACCTTAATAATTACGCGTGGTTCATTTCCCTGTTCTCTTCATGGAGGAGTCAGTGAATGATTACCTATAATCAATAACTATATTCATCAATAACTGTATTATTGGTTACCAATTATTAACCAATAATGATTGAAATGGAAGACAATCAGTTAATTGATAATTATATTAATAATTATATTATTGATTACCAATTATTAACCAATAATGATTGAAACGGAAGACAATCAGTTAATTCTTATATTAATCAATTATTACATTATTGATTACCAATAATTAACCAATAATGATTGAAACAGAAGACAGTCAATTAATTAATAATTATTTTAATCAATTATTACATTATTGATTACCAATTATTAACCAATAATGATTGAAATGGAAGACAATCAATTAATAATTATTTTAATCAATTATTACATTATTGATTACCAATAATGAACCAATACTGATTGAAATGGAAGCCCCCTCTGCTCAAAGCTGATTCCTCACCGGAACAGTGTTGCAGCTGAATTCACTGCTGCTGAGTGAAGCTTCTAATCCCAACCCATGGCTGAAGCTTCTCCGACCTAGGAGCAAACTGCAAGGGTGAGAGAAAGGGAGAGGGAGAGGGAGATAAAGTCTGTCCTCATCATCAGAACTCCGGCTTTCCTTCGGTGGCCACAGACTGGGATCAAGGATGGACACAGCTTCCTTACTCTAGATGCACAGCTCTTAGGAGTTCTGTACCTGACCGGGGTGACTTCAGTCTGCCCCTCTAAACTGCGCTGACACCCCTCCCCAACCAAAGAAAACACCATTCCTCGTCCCAGCTCCCTCGCTCCCACCCCTGCTCTGCATCAAAGGCCAGGTGACAGCGCCGGGAGCCATGCGTTCAGGAAAATGATGGGTTTCTCAGGGTGGAGGGCACTTCCAGAGGCAGGAATAAACGAGGGCATTAAAGGCAGGCTGCCGGATGAAAGAGGAATCAAACGGCATCAAACTACTCAAGTGCTATACACACACTGTACCTACTTGTGCCTGTAGAGGATGAAAAGGAAGATTGAAAATCGCTGGCTCTGAAAAGAGATGAGTTTTAACACGTTTCCAAGATGAGCTTGCTGATGTGAAACTGCAGGCAAGCATTGTGTTTTGAAAGCCTTATGATGTGCAGGCTTGGGAGTCACCTTAGCACTTTCCATATGGTTTTCTCTCGTGGGTTAAAGGCCTGCTCTCTGTCACCTCTGCTCAGACTCTATTGACTCGCCAAGAATGGAGAGGGGTGAAGGAACTCTACTGCTGTTATATGGTCTGGCTTTGAATAATGCATGAAGCACATCAGAGAATCCTTAGGGATCAGGAGGGACCTGGAAAGAGCATCCAGTCCAGTCCCCCTGCCACAGCAGGGTCACCCAGACCCAGTGGCACAGGAACACAGCCAGGCGGGGCTGGAACGTCTGCAGAGAAGGAGACTCCACAGCCCCCCTGGGCAGCCTGGTCCAGTGCTCTGGGACCCTCCCTGGGAAGAAGGTCCTGCTGAGAGTGAGAGGGAACCTCCTCTGTTCCAGCTGGCACCCAGTGCCCCTTGTCCTGTCCCCAGATGCCCTTGAGCAGAGCCTGGCTCCATCCTCCTGACACCCATCCCTCACAGATTGAGAGACAGGAATGAGGTCCCCCTTCAGTCTCCTCCTCTTCTCCCAGCTCCAGAGCCCCAGCTCCCTCAGCCTTTCCTCAGCAGGGAGCTGCTCTCCTTCCAATCCCTAATGATCCTATGATCAATAGTTATCCATGAAAGACAATTCTGGTCTTTAACTGAGTTTCTGATGCCTGTAGGATGTGTGTAGGTGTGTGCAGACCCCGGGATTCCTGCCATTGCATTGGAGCCCCTTCTGATTGTGGCACACTGACGACGCACAGAGCAGCAGAGCTGTTCTGCTGCGTAGCTTTCCCTGGACAAACTGTGTGACTTACTCATTTTATTTTCCACTTCACTGCTTCTAAACTGTGAGGTGGTCAGCGCAGCTGTAAGCAGAGCATCTGGGACGAATGAGACATCGTGTGACAGAGCCAGAAATAGCAGCGGCTCATTCTTCATGAGTTCAGGGACTCGGAGCAGCTGCACACACACTCCAGTGGAAAGGTGGTGGCTTGGCGTTGTAAATACCCACAACAGGACGTGGATACCCTCTGGTTTTCAAACCAATAGGAGCAGGGATTGCTTTTCATTCTTCCTTTTAAGCTGTGTATGCAGGGGAGTTCCACGGAGGGTTTGTTTCCCTGTTGCTGGGTGAAGCTCTGTGCATCGGACTGGTAGCGCTCGGAGCGTTACATGCAGGAGCATCTGTTGTGACCTCTTGACGTTGGGTTTGGATGACAGAGTAAAGCTAAGAGGAATTTGTTTGCCTGCTAATGCACGCTTCCTCCACTAAGATCTCCTGCCTGTTTGTGTGAGTATCAGAGAATCCTTAGGGATGGGAAGGGACCTGGAAAGGTCATCCAGTCCAATCCCCCTGCCACAGCAGGGTCACCCAGACCCAGTGACACAGGAACACAGCCAGGCGGGGCTGGAACGTCTGCAGAGAAGGAGACTCCACAGCCCCCCTGGGCAGCCTGGTCCAGGGCTCCGGGACCCTCCCTGGGAAGAAGGTCCTGCTGAGATGGAGAGGGAACCTCCTCTGCTCCAGCTGGCACCCAGTGCCCCTTGTCCTATCCCCAGATGCCCTTGAGCAGAGCCTGGCTCCATCCTCCTGACACCCACCCCTCACAGATTTAGAGGCATGGATGAGGTCGGTTGCAACTAATTACTGTCTAGTTCCAGAAATGATTCTTAAGAGTAAAAGCAGTTTGGTGCTGTTACCATGCCTCTACCACTTGTCAGGGAGTCAATAATCACAACAGAGGAAAAATTAATACAAAGGAAGAGAAACATCTGCTGTCATTTGTTTCCCTCATAAAAGAGACCGTTGCTTTCTGTTCTCCATTCAGCGTGGCTCACAGGGAACCACAGCTCCACTCTCTGTGGGATCCTTTCTCATCCTGGTGTTGACTTCTGCAGGAATCTCATGCACACGATGTGAGACAGATACCTATGGGAGGGGTGGGTGTCAGGAGGATGGAGCCAGGCTCTGCTCAAGGGCATCTGGTGCTAGGACAAGGGGCACTGGGTGCCAGCTGGAGCAGAGGAGGTTCCCTCTCAATCTCAGCAGGACCTTCTTCCCAGGGAGGGTCCCGGAGCACTGGAAGGGGCTGCCCAGGGGGGTTGTGGAGTCTCCTTCTCTGGAGACGTCCCAGCCCCGCCTGGCTGTGTTCCTGTGCCACTGGGTCTGGGTGATGCTGCTGTGGCAGGGGGATTGGACTGGACGATCTTCCCAGGTCCCTTCCCATCCCTAAGGATTCTCTGCTTGATTCTATGAAAACAATTTGTTTGGAGTTGCTCATGGTGCCGTGGCTGCTTCCCGCAGGTCGGCCCCTGATCAGATGGGAGCAGTTCCTCGTTATTTTCTATTGCTCCTCCAAACAGTCTCGACTGAATTCTTTCCAATAACGTGTGACCTCTTGTTTTTCTTCTCCTTACAGATTTCGCAGGCTGTCACTACCACTCAGACATCACTAACACAGACAACTGTAATGGAAACCGTAACTATGGTGACCACCAGAGAGCAGATCCTGGTGAAGCATTCTAAAGAGGAGCTCCCGCCGCCTCCTCCCCACAAGAAGAGGCAACTCCTGGTGGATTCGGAAATTAGGAAGAGGTGAGAGAAGGAAAAAGATTGCTGATAGAGTTTGAATGAGGATGCAAAGCAGCTGTTTGAATGCAATAGCTTTCGGGATACTTGCCTGAGGTTAAAATTCTGTGTCTGTTCTCTGTGTAGGCTCCAACTGATCATTGTCTTTGTAGACCCTGGATGAGATAGGGATTGTTTTGGTGCCTCTAGTGTGAACAGTTTTTCAGTACAGAGTGTTAATCATCGAGTCAATACCATGGTAATAGAGGTTATAGTCAGGAGAAGACGTTATGCATGGCATTCACAGGAACCCTGAGGCTGGCAGAGCCCTCTGAGCTCCTCCAGCCCAGCCCAGCACTTGGCAGCACCACAGCAGCCAGACCAGGGCACTCAGAGCCACAGCCAGGCTGTCCTTCAACACCTCCAGGGATGGATGGGGACTCCCCCACTGCCCTGGGCAGTCCAGTCCAGGCTCTGAGCACCCTTTCCCTGAGGAAGGGCTTCCTAACATCCAATCTAACCCTCCCTGGCAGCTTTAGGCTCTGCCCTCTCATCCCATCACTAGTTGATTGGGAGAAGAGCCTGACCCCCACCTGTCTACACCTTCCCTTCAGGTGGTTATAGAGAGGGAGAAGGTCCCCCCTGAGTCTTCTGCAGGCTGAACCCCCCCAGCTCCCTCAGCCTCTCCTCATCAGCCTTCCCACTTCACTACAGTCTTGAAACCAGCAGTTTTCAAGCCAACACTTGCTCAGTCAGAGTAGCAGCAGCGCCGACACTGCCTGCTTTCCAGACTCCACGCTGTATTCTTCCTGCCTTGTGGGTAGGCAGTAGAAATCAATGTTCTCCAAAGACAGAGTTAATATTTAGTGAAGCAGGCAGGGTCATGAACAGATTTTTTCCTGTGTAACTCACAGTACAAGCGACGAGGGATTTGAGACTAATACCCAGCGCCTGCTAAGGGCACAAGAAAAATGCCTAATGAGTTTGAGATTGAAGAACTACACTGCAGAATGAGGTGCTGGGAGGCTACGTTTCAAACTCTCTTAGTGCTGTTGGCTTGGGAAATGTTTTTTGAGATCTGGATAAACGTGTGAATTCCAAGGTAATGGATTCGAGGATTAAAAGGAATTGGAAACACGGTTGGTGTTTCCCTGAGTTACTGAGGCTGAGATCAGCCAGCCCAGCCTAATCCTGCTTCTGTTCCAGGGCTATGGAAAATCTGCCTGGGTAGATCAGGGTGGTTTCGGTGTTAAAGACTATTTTACATGAGAAAAGCATGTACTAGTATCACCTGGGGACTGACCTGGGGGAGAGCAGGGGAGGAGAAAGGGACCTGGGGGTCCTAGTGGCCAGCAGGGTGACTCTGAGCCAGCAATGGGCTCTGGTGGCCAAGAGGGCCAACAGCATCCTGAGGGGATCAGAAGGGGGGTGGTTAGCAGATCAGGAGAGGGTCTTCTCCCCCTCTGTGCTACTGAAACCACATCTGCAGTACTGTGTCCAGTGCTGGGCCCCTCAGTTCCAGAAGAACACTGAGCTGCTAGAGAGTCCAGCACAGAGCCACGTGGGTGATGGAGGGGAGCAGCTCCCTGCTGAGGAAAGGCTGAGGGAGCTGGGGCTCTGGAGCTGGGAGAAGAGGAGGCTGAGGGGGGACCTCATTGCTGTCTCTCAAGCTGTGAGGGGTGGGTGTCAGGAGGATGGAGCCAGGCTCTGCTCAAGGGCATCTGGGGACAGGACAAGGGGTGTTCAGGGCTGGAAGGACCAGTCAAAGAAAGAGCTTCAGAGAATCCCTGGGAGTGGATAAGTGAGGGAAGGAAGTTTAGCTCAGAAACATAGAATCCTTAGGGATGGGAAGGGACCTTGAAAGATCATCCAGTCCAATCCCCCTGCCACAGCTTTGGTCACTGTTGCTGCTGTCGAAGGATGGCAGAAGGAAAGGCAGCAGGCTCCTTTGCCACGTGTTTGGACCAGTGTGTGTGCTCTGCTTGGCATTTAATTGAAAAGGATTTGTAATCAAAATGTTCTTGAACGATGTCCAGAGAGAGCTGTCTTGGCCCTTCAGTAAATAACCTCACATGTGCTTCCCAATGGAATGGAAATCGCCCCCTGTACTGGGCACTGGTGGAGCATCACCTCCAGCACTGGAGGCAGCTCTGGGCTCCTCGCTTCAAGAAAGAGACTGAGGGGTTGGAGGAGGAGGTCCAGGGGAGCAGTGAGGCTGGGGAAGGGACTGGAGGGAAAGGCTGATGAGGAGAGGCTGAGGGAGCTGGGGGTGTTTACCCTGGAGGAGACTCAGGGCGGACCTTCTCCCTCTCTATAACTCCCTGAAGAGAAGTTGTAGACAGGTGGGGGTCAGGCTCTTGTCCGAGGAAACTAGTGATGGGATGAGAGGGCAGAGCCTGAAGTTGCATGAGGAGAGGGTTAGGTTGGCTGTCAGGAAGCCCTTCCTCAGGGAAAGGGTGCTCAGAGCCTGGACTGGACTGCCCAGGGCAGTGGGGGAGTCCCCATCCATCCCTGGAGGTGTTGAAGGACAGCCTGGCTGTGGCCCTGAGTGCCCTGCTCTGGCTGCTGTGGTGATGCCAGGTGCTGGGCTGGGCTGGAGGAGCTCAGAGGGCTCTGCCAGCCTCAGGGATTCTGTGGTGTTTCCAGGAAAAGTCCTTTTTTCATGTCATTTCTGTGGTTCTAATGTTCATCTTCAGTTTTCAACAACAGTTTATGCACTTAGAAGAGGAAGGGATGTTCAAGTAGGGTAGTTGCTCCATCTAGTGTTTTTCCTATCCAACAAGTATCTACAGGGGTTTTTTAGAGCAGTCTTTCCAACTGTTTGGAATTCAACTTCTAATACTGTATTGCTTTTAACAAACAGATAATTGGATAGGAAAATACACCCAAGGAGAAGTTAGGGCTTATTCCAAGAGGCTTTTATCTTGTATGTTGTTATTGAAATGCAGTGGGTACTCCTATAATTTTATCTCCTAATGCTTAGCCAATCTGAGAGAAGAACAGCTGTCTTCAGTTTTCCTGGGGGTCCCTCTGTTCAGTTGTTTTCATGTCAACTCTAAGTAGAATCCCTCAGGACTAGGTGATCTCTCGGGGTCCCTTCCAATCCCTAGTGATTCTATGGTTCTGAGATGTGTGGCTGAGCTGAGGTCTGTAAACACAGGCACTTTTAACCTCTTAGTGCTCATCTGTTCAACCCTTTATCATGAGGTGAGAGAATGACAAATAACTATACCAGAGGCTGTTCTGCTCTGCCCTGGTGAGACTGCATCTGGAATCTTGTGTCCAGTGCTGGCCCCCCACTTAGTTCCAGGAGGACACAGAGCTGCTGGAGAGAGTCCAGCGCAGAGCAACCAGAGTGGTTGGGCACTGGCAGGGCCTTCCCAGGGAGGTGGTGGAGTCCCCCTGCCTGGAGGTGTTGAAGAACCCTGTAGCCATGGTGCTTCCTGCCCTGCTCGAGGGGCAGCAGGGAGGGGGTCAGGCTGTGTCTGTCAGTCTTTCTGGGGAAGCCTTGCATCTTTTCCCAGACTGATAAAGTCCATCCTTTCAAAACTCAGTCTTATGAGTCCTGCTTACAAAGATAGAGGTGTTGTCCAACTGCTTTTGCAGTAGGTTTTCAATAGCATGGAAACCACGTAACCCCCATCTGCAGAGCAAGACGAAAGATAGAGCCACTTGGGTTCTTTTCTAGGTCTTTCCGTTCTACTCCTTCCATTCTGCTGCTGTAAAAGCACAATCAGTTTCAAATCAGATGGAAATATTAGAACATCGAGGGCGATGAAGAATAGCAATTGAGAACTAAGTGAAATAGCATGGTCCTAAGCCTCCTGTTTTCAAATCTACAGTAGATGCTGAAGGGCAGATTGATTTTTCAACGCATCAGTTATTTCAATATCTGCAGATGGTGACCTTCACGAGTGGGTGACATAGATTCAGATCAGTTTTAAAGGAACTGATGAACGAAGGCAGACTGTAATGGGAACAACAGCACAAAGTGGTTTAAAAGAGTAGTTTCATAGAATCATGAGATCATTAGGGATTGGAAGGGACCTCAAAAGATCATCCAGTCCAATCCCCCTGCCACAGCAGGGTCACCCAGACCCAGTGGCACAGGAACACAGCCAGGTGGATCTGGAGCATCTGCAGAGAAGGAGATTCCACAGCCCCCCTGGGCAGCCCCTTCCAGTGCTCCGGGACCCTCCCTGGGAAGAAGTTCCTGCTGAGATTGAGAGGGAGCCTCCTCTGTTGCAGCTGGCACCCAGTGCCCCTTGTCCTGTCCCCAGCTGCCCTTGAGCAGAGCCTGGCTCCATCCCCCTGTCACCCACCCCTCACAGATTGAGATTTTTCAGGTCTCGCTGAGCAGCAGCCCAGTCTGCTGTAACAGGAGGTTATCAAACTGCATTTGCAGTCTGTAAAGCACAACTGTAGGACAGTTACTCTCTTCAGCAGTAATTAGATTTGTTCTTTGAGTCAGTTGGAAGACATCCTTTCTAACAGGCAAATTTCCTGCTTGAACACCCTTCCTAACATCAGCACGAGCCTGGAACAGGAATCCTGCAGTACCAAGGCTGCGTTAGGTCAGGCAGAGAGGCCAGAACCCGCTGGCCTTGGGGTGCAGTCTTCACCGAGAGCCACTTGTTTCCCTTCTTACAGAAACATCAGCTTGCAATATTCAAATCCTTATGATGGAAAATAATGGAGTCATCCAGCTGTTAAATCGAGGCATTAAAAATAGAGAAGTAGTTTATTTGCTTCTGAATTTTCGAGTGAGCAGCCTGCTGTCCTCTCTGGTGAAATATGGGGGAGAGGGGGGGTTATTTATAACTCTTCTGCTTAGAGAAATCACTGTTTATTTGCTTGTTTAAACAACCAGCTGAAGAGGTTTGTGGAAACGGTATGTCTTACTGCTCCTGCACTTCTCTGTCTCACAGGTTTGACTCAGACACAACAGAGCTGCACAGCTGGATGACCCGCTCAGAAGCAGTCCTCCAGAGTCCCGAGTTTGCCATCCATCGAAAAGAAGGCAATCTCTCAGATCTCAGAGAAAGAGTCAATGTAGGAGAAAGTGCTTGTCTATGTGTCTATCCGTTGTATTAGCGTGTCAAAGTGCTCTTCCAGTCCAGGTATAAATGAGTCCCAGTGCAGACTGACAGCACCCACTGTCCAGAGCTCAAGGGAAACCAGATGCTCTCTCTCACTCTTTCTGTGTCAGCTTTTGGCTGCAAAGGTGCCTCAGGGCTGTGTGAACACAAAGATTCACCCACACTCGTATTTAATTAAGGAATTGGAGATGGATAGCAGCCTTTACTAAAGTCAGATCCAAGCTATATATAACTCTTTAAATATGCATCATCATTCCATACTAACAGCTTCCTTTGACGTGCTCTGTGCAGCACTGGGAAGGCTATGAGCAGCAGCATCTTTTCCTAGATGCTAAGAACATCTGTATCTCGTCCTTTTGCCAAATCTATCTGCAAATCACCCGTCTCCAGAGGTTGTTTTAACTCTGTCTTAGTGCTGTGCCTGAGTCAAACCCAGTGCCACTCTCCTTTGTGCCCTGCAGAAGGAGTAGCTCTGTTTATGGTTCCCTCAGTCTGAACGGAGGCTTCAGAAGCTGAACTGAACTGCTACCAATTCTTCTCTGTATTAACTGCTGTAGATTTGCCTACCTTTTCTAGTTGGGAGGGAGGGGACTTGCTTTTATAGTGAGCTGATGGAGTGTCTTGCTGTGTGATGGCATTCATTACAGTATGTGGGGAGGCATCTGGAACGCTAACAGAGGGAAGGGGGTTGCTGTACTGAGTTAGTTCTGCTGCTGTCTTCTCTCACCGTCTGCTTGTCTGTCTTCAGTCAGGGTCACCAGCAGGAGCAGGGAGGTGATGGAGCCCCTGGACTCTGCACTCATGTGACTGCACCTTGAGTACTGGGTCCAATTTTGGGTACCAGAGTATAGAAGGACATTGAGGGGCTGGAGCGGGGCCAGAGAAGGGCAACAAGGATGGAGAAAGAGCTAGAGAACAGGCCCTGTGAGGAGCAGCTGGCCTGGGGATCTGGGGTTGTTTAGTCTAGAAAAGAGGAGGCTGAGAGGAGACTTCAGTGCTCTCTGCAGCTACCTGAAAGGAGGTTGCTATGATGCATCCATACACAGAACTCTATTTATAGACATGAGTGAAGTCATCCCTCAGCCTCCTCTTCTCCCAGCTCGCTCAGCCTCTCCTCAGCAGGAAGTTGCTCTCCTCCCTTCATCCTCTCCGTTGCTCTACGCTGGACACCCTCCAGCAGCTCTGTGTCCTCCTGGAACTGAGGGGCCCAGCACTGGACACAGCCCTCCAGATGGGGTCTCACCAGTGCAGAGCAGAGGTGGTCAAGAACCTCTCTCCATCTGCTAACCACCCCCCTTCTGATGTTTCAGGAGACAGCTGGATCTTCCTCTGCTCTCCTCTGCTCACACAGTGTACTGCTGAGTGACGAAGGGGTCCCTGCCACAGGCTTCTACGTGATGTAGCCTGTGCCTTTAGAAAAGCACCTACTCTGTCGGGTGTTTTAGGGGGCTGTCATGATTCCTTTGTGCCTGATCCAGTTACGCTCGGGATAGTCACCCAGCTGGCATTACAGCTGGAGTAAAATGACTGTCACTGTGTTTTAGTGTCCTAATGGTTCCTCGGAGCTCTCTCTGTTTGGACTCCTGCTAATTACCCCCGGCATTAGAGGCAGAATAGTATTAATTAAGATTCTGTGAGAAACTTCTGAATGATGTCTGGAATTCATAAACTTGAAAGAGAAAGTGCAGTGGGAATGGCAGGAGATTCGTTTGACCTAGGAAAACTCTTGATTAATGCAGTGATGAAGATGGAATGATCCTGTGCAACAGCAGGTCCTGGGAGAGATGGGAAAGGTTGAGAGAGGCCGGGGCAGATCTAAATTGGGTGCTGGGAAGAAGTTGTTTAGCAGGAGGGGGATTGAACACAGGAGCAGGTTGCCCAGGGAGGGAGTTGAGGCCACATCATTGGAGGTATGAAGGGGAGGCTGGACAAGGCTCTGGGCAACCTGATCTAGTTGAGGGTGTCCCTGCTCACTGCAGGGGGGCTGGAGGCTGAGGGGGGACCTCATTGCTGTCTCTAAATCTGTGAGGGGTGGGTGTCAGGAGGATGGAGCCAGGCTCTGCTCAAGGGCATCTGGGGACAGGACAAGGGGCACTGGGTGCCAGCTGGAGCAGAGGAGGTTCCCTCTCAATCTCAGCAGGACCTTCTTCCCAGGGAGGGTCCCGGAGCACTGGAAGGGGCTGCCCAGGGGGTTGTGGAGTCTCCTTCTCTGCAGACGTTCCAGCCCCGCCTGGCTGTGTTCCTGTGCCACTGGGTCTGGGTGACCCTGCTGTGGCAGGGGTGTTGGACTGGATGATCTTTCCAGGTCCCTTCTATCCCTAAGGATTCTGTGATCTTTGGAGGTCCCTTCCAACCTGGGCCAGTCTATGATCCTGTGATCTTTAACCCATTGGGCTTCAAGTTCACAGTCATGCAGTGGTGATGCCTGTGTCCAGTAAAGATACCTTTCTAAAAGTCAGATTCCCATCCATAATTACCCTCTAAACACATTTATAGGGAATTATGTTCTTGGAAGAGTTGGGAAGGAGATTTGGCACAGTGTTAGCGACTCTGCTGTTGGCTCCTCTCTCTGCATAAACGGATGGCAGTTACCAGCAGGCTGTGGAAATGCATTCACCCAGCTGACAATCTCTCCTGACCTAGCAGAGCCTCCCAGGATGGTTCTGTATCCATGCTGCTGCTATGGAAATAAACAAGATGATTGGGAAGCCTGGTGGGTTCAGCTTGACTGAGAAGCCCCAGCCGCCAGGGTTGTGTGTTCTCTCTCTGTACACATCCAAGGTGTCTTGGTGTCTGTGTGTGTCTGCTGCAGTCAAGTGAGGGACTGTGATTTATGGGAGCCTGGGCCGACAGGGAGCTCTGGGAGGTGTACAGCCTGGTTTGTGTCTAACTTGTCTGTGATCCCGTGCTTCTGCAGACAGCTGATGTAGAGCTGCTCTGTTATACAACTAAATGAATTGAAACTCAGTGGAGTGATTTCATTATGGTAATGACGGGACAGCACGGAGCTGCTGTCAGACCTGCTTCACTCTCCAGCTGTATTGCTACCAACCCAAAATGAAATTGAAAGCTTAAATTCCTGCTGTATCCTAGAACTTCATCAGCTGGTCCTTGCAAGCCATTGCCAGCTAATCCTTGCAGGCCATTGCTAGCCAATCCTTGCAAGCCATTGCCAGCTAGAGTTTGCAAGCCATTGCTAGCTAGTCTTTACAAGCCATTGC
>VZRI01009271.1:24835-34915 GCA_013397515.1 Upupa epops | reverse complement strand
AGCTAATCCTTACAAGCCATTGCTAGCTAGTCTTTACAAGCCATTGCCAGCTAATCTTTACAAGCCATTGCCAGCTAATCCTTACAAGCCAATTTTAGCTTTACAAGCCATTGCTAGCTAGTCTTTGCAAGCCATTGCCAGCTAATCCTTACAAGCCATTGCTAGCTAGTCTTTACAAGCCACTAGCCTGCATGATAGCCTAAACATGAGTAAGAAGCTTTGAGCACAGAAAGGTGAGTGGAGGCTACTAGATGCAGCAGGTAATGAGAAGCCTGTAGTAATTCTGCAGCCAGCTGTCACTCAGTAGCACAATGACGGGTGTCTGCTGTGTGTTGGGTATCTGCCTGACTGCATTTTACAGGGTGTGTTGCACACAGCAGGTTGCCCAAGGATTCCAAGGGGACACGAGTTCAGTGCTGTAGCACGCCGTGAGAACTTGGGGTTTAGTTGTGCTCAGTTCTTGCTGTTAGCATGAGGAATGAGCGGATCTGTTCTTCCACAAGGAGTTTGCTAAGCAAATATCTTTGTTATGTGATACTGGGCTTGGAATAACTGGAAATCTCTGTGTCCCTTATTGTCTGTCACACACTGCTAGGAATCATCTGTCACCTCTGTCGCGTTCCGTTGCTCGGTTTATGTGCCTGACTCTCTGACTGCCTGCCTTCCCCGTGAGGATGCTGAGTGGTACTGGCTGCTTTTGTTACAACCCAGGAGGCTGCAGGCCAATATTCCTGCTTAAATGATCCCGAGAAATCAGACATCCCTGAGATGAATGACTTTCTGCCTCACAAATCCCCGTGTTGAAACCCTCACCTTTCCTGTCGTGCTGCAGGCCATCCAGCGCGAGAAGCCTGAGAAGTACAGGAAGCTGCAAGATGCCAGCAGATCAGCTGAGGCCCTGGTGGAGCAGATGGTGAACGGTAATTACACGCGAGTTGGTATAGATAATCTTCTTGTGGATCTGGTCACTGCACGGGTTGATCTTTAACACAGGAATTAGATTAGCAAATACTGTCCAAATGGAAGAGCAAAGCCAGATCGCCTTAGCTCCCTTCTCTTACTTCTGAAAGTGCTCATTAGAAAAGAAAAAGAACAGTGCCAGTTCTGTTCCTTGAGGAGAAACGCCTGCACAACTTGCTGGCAGTCATGAAGTCTATGTTAACAATCTGTTCTGAGCGGAGAGTTAGGCTGTGGTCTTATTCTCTGAATAATTTGGAGGGACCCTCCTGGCTGTGTTCCTGAGTGACCCCTTCGGGGTGATCCTGCTGTGGCAGGGGGATTGGACTGGGTGATCTTTCCAGGTCTGCCCTGGAAAGCCCCTTACAGGGCTCTGGCAACCTCACTGGGAAGAAGCTGCTTCTCCTCCTGATGTGGAACCTCCTCTGTTCCAGCTGGCACCCAGTGCCCCTTGTCCTGTCCCCAGATGCCCTTGAGCAGAGCCTGGCTCCATCCTCCTGACACCCACCCCTCACAGCTTGAGAGACACTGATGATTTGCAGGTAGTGGCCGTTTTCTTCATCTCCCTGGAAGTGGCAGCATCTGGTAGAGAGCTCTGAGGTTCCTGAGTGAAGGGAGATACTCAGAAGGGCTTCCTTTGGGCAGGGTATTGTGTTGTCTAATGGATGTGCAGCCCTGTGACCTTTTCCTGAATGCTCCAATCTTGTCGTGAGCACTTGAGGCAGATGAAAAGGGCTGTCATGTCTTTGTTCAGCTGAGGTCTGGTAGAATCACATTTAGTCTCAAGGTTCAGACATCTCAGAAAGGAATTAAAGAAAGCTGAAGGATCTTGTGCTTTTCCACCTATGTAAACGTTGGGTTGAGAAGCATCTGGGCGAAGAGAAGAAAAGAGGATCTGATTAATCAGGATTTCCATCTGCACTGCAGTCCTCTCTGAGTCCTTGAGGAAAATATTACCTGTTATTATGTAAGGAGAATCCATGACTGCACTTACCCTGCTGATCATGGTCTTTCTTAAGGGCCCTTTGGAGGCTGTGGCAGCTGAAAAGAGAGGAAGGGGGGAATAAAGGAAAGTGATGCTTTTGGTATCTACTCAGCTGAACTTACAGGCAGTGTTTTCCAGGGCAGAGGGAATCACTGAATCAGAGAATCCTTAGGGATAAGAAAGGACCTGGAAAGATCATCCAGTCCAATCCCCCTGCCACAGCAGGATCACCCAGACCCAGTGGCACAGGAACACAGCCAGGCGGGGCTGGAACATCTGCAGAGGAGACTCCACAACCCCCCTGGGCAGCCCCTTCCAGTGCTCTTTCCAGGTCCCTTCCCATCCCTAAGGATTCTAGGATTCTATGATGGTTGCTCACCTCTCAGTCTCACCTCAGTCATCAGCTGTCTACTGACGGCTGGTGTAGGACACATAGGACTGACTTAGGTGGGCATTCAGTCTAACCTAACGTTTGGTCTTTGGTGCTTGTGGTGTTGATGACCTGGGTNTCTATGAAGGGATGTTGTAGAGAGTTAGGATTCAGGCTTTTCTCCCAGGCAACTAGTGATAGGATGAGAGGGAATGGTCTGATGCTGCCCCAAGGGAGGGTTAGGCTGGATGTTAGGAAGCCCTTCCTCATGGAAAGGGTGCTCAGAGCCTGGACTGGACTGCCCAGGGCAGTGAGGGAGTCCCCATCCATCCCTGGAGGTGTTGAAGGACAGCCTGGCTGTGGCCCTGAGTGCCCTGCTCTGGCTGCTGTGGTGATGCCAGGGGCTGGGCTGAGCTGGCTGAGCTCAGAGGACTTTTCCAGCCACAGTGACTCTGTGACTGTGTGTGATGTAAAGGTTGGAATATCAGCAACACCAGTCTAACTGGATAATAGCTCCCATTCATTTAAATCAGTGATTTTATTAAACCCCCCAGTCTTGTACATTAAACTCTAATTACAGACCAGACTTCGTTTCCAAACCCCAGCTGTCAGGCACTTTCTCATTTCTAACCCTGTGAACTGGCTGGCTGCACTGTATCTCTGCTTCGTTCCCCTTTCTGCAGTGAACGCAGCCCATCCCTCATTTCCATAACAACAGGAGAATCCCTCTCCACAACTCCAAGTATTTTTAACAGATTTGCTGCCCATCTGTGGGGTCAGGAGTGCTCTTCGGTGATGAATCACTGGCTGGATTTATTAAGCCTCCAACAGAAATTCCCTGGGTAGACCTCCTGACCTTTTGCCTTTCGTCGCGATTTATTTCTCTTTAAGTGTCATCTTATTTTCTTTCTAGAGGGTTTAAATCCTGACAACGTTAGACAAGCCTCCGAGCAGCTGAAGAGCCGCTGGATTGAGTTCTGTCAGTTGCTGAGCGAAAGATTGACATGGCTGGAGTACCAAAATAGCATCAGCGACTTCTACTCCCAGCTGCAGCAACTGGAGCAGACAGCAATTACTGCGGAGAGCTGGCTGAAAGCACAACCCGCCCCAGCAGCAGATCCTGCTACGATCAAAACCCAGGTGGAGAAATGCAAGGTTAGACCTTCTCCCCTCGAGTTTTTGATGGGATTTTACTTCCTAGCTGTCGCAGCAGCCGCTCGGGTGATGCTGTCATCATTGCCCAGTACCAGTGGTGAAAGGGTGCTTCATCTGTGCAAGGTAACCACTGGCACTGTCTGTTCAACCAAAGGAAAGGCTGGGACTGAAAGAAAGAGGCAGTGGAGTCTAGAATAATGGAGAGCTCCAACTCTGCCCCAAAGCCTTGCTGATCTGAGATCCCTCAGGCTAGGGAGCTGTGTACCCGACTCTGCCACCGTCTAGCAGCAGCTGTGCAGAAACAGTCACAGCAGCTCCCTCAGTGCTCTCCTGAAACACCTCTGCCTGCTGCCTCGCTAAGGAAATGAGTGTCTCGGAGAGGCTGGGCTTCATGAGATGTCTGCCTCCAGAACCTCTCAAGCTGGGAAAAGCTTTGAAGCCCAACCCTAGATCTGTGCTAGTGCTTCTGTTTACAGGTGCTTTCACTGGGATTATGGGGCTCTCTGCTTTCGTGCAGACAAACTCACTGGAGTAGCTCTCTGTGAACTCTGCATTTGCCTTACTTCCCTCCTTCCTTTTGACTTGGCTGTTGTTAATGTCACAGTGTGTGCGAGGACTTCTGCAGGTGTAAGAGCCCCTGAAGGTAGAGTCATAGAATCCTTAGGGATTGGAAGGGACCTGGAAAGAGCATCCAGTCCAACCCCCCTGCCACAGCAGGATCACCCAGACCCAGTGGCACAGGAACACAGCCAGGCGGGTCTGGAACGTCTGCAGAGAAGGAGACTCCACAGCCCCCCTGGGCAGCCTGGTCCAGTGCTCTGGGACCCTCCCTGGGAAGAAGGTCCTGCTGAGATGGAGAGGGAACCTCCTCTGTTCCAGCTGGCACCCAGTTCCCCTTGTCCTGTCCCCAGATGCCCTTGAGCAGAGCCTGGCTCCATCCTCCTGACACCCACCCCTCACAGATTTACAGACAGGAATGAGGTCCCCCCTCAGCCTCCTCTTCTCCCAGCTCCAGAGCCCCAGCTCCCTCAGCCTTTCCTCAGCAGGGGGCTGCTCTCCTCCCTTCATCCTCTTCATTAGAAGTGACTTTATCTCAGGGTGAGAGTGTCATGCAGAGAGCAGAGGTGTTGATCTGCAAGAAGAGATGACAACCCTAAGTTTGTTCTCCCTGTAACTAAAGCAGTTAGAGACCAAAGCAGCTGTGCAAGGGGCGCTGGAGCAGTGATGAGCTGGTGCTTGTGCTGCTGGCTGGGCTTTATCTGGCTGTTTTGTGTTCACACCTGCAGGATGAAATCATCCGAATGTCAACCCTTCAGCCTCAAATCGAACGGCTCAAGGCTCAGAGTCAGTCTCTCAAGGAGAAAGAGCAGGGAGCACTGTTTCTGGATGCTGACCTTGCTGCTTTCACCAGCCGTTTCCAACAAATCCTTGCCGACATGCGCACCAGAGAAGAGCAGCTGCAGACCAGTAAGTCCTCACGAACAGAAGCCTGCTTGCCTGACTGGCGTGCAAACAAGAGGTCTAGGTAGCTGGCTTTACTACTTTTATTTGCTCTAGTCAGGCTGAAGGAGTAGTGCGACTCAGGGAGTCTTTTTGCAACTGAATCCTAGGATCCTTAGGGATCAGAAGGGACCTGGAAAGATCATCCAGTTCAACCCCCTGCCACAGCAGGGTCACCCAGACCAGGTTGCACAGGGACACAGCCAGGGGGGGCTGGGATGTCTCCAGAGAAGGAGACTGTCAGAAATCTTCATAGAATCCTCCTGGCTGGAAAGGACCTCCAGCATCACCAAGTCCAGCCCTCATCCCAACAGCTCCCCAACCCCTAGACCATGGCCTGAAGTCCTCTAGCTACTCATTTATTCAACACCTCCAGGGACGGTGACCCCACCACCTCCAGGGACGGTGACCCCACCACCTCCAGGGACAGTGACTCCACCACCTCCCTGGGCAGTAGAATTCTGCTGAGCAGCTGAAAGATGACACTAAAATCTCAATTGCTTTCTGTTGGGTACTGCGTGAGAGCAGGAGCATGCCTGCACTTGGAAACCACAGTGTTTGTCAGGACATCGGGGGGCTCAGTCCTCAGTGCTGTTCTCTCTGCAAGACCTGGAACAGACAGGAGATAGAATGAGGGGTAACAGTGCTTTGAGCTTCTATTGAAGCATCATGTGGGCTCAGCTGGGAAGGTTTCGTTACCAACCAGCCGAGCCGTTTGTCTGTCCCCTGTCGTTGAGGACAGGGGGCTATCTTTCTGATAATGAGTTTCTCCATGAGTCGGCCAGATGTTGACTGTTTCCAGCAGCTGGAGCACTTGTGCAATAAACACAGTTCAATAAAATGCAACTGTGCTGCCCAGGGAAGACTGATTCTCTCAGCATTTAACAGATGTCTTCAGCAGAGCGTTTGGCTTTACCAGAAACATTAAACCTATTAACACGGGCTGTAAAGGGACTGCTGTTTCTAGGGGGATTTCTGAGTCACAGGCTCACAGAATCACTCAGGCTGGCAGAGCCCTCTGAGCTCCTCCAGCCCAGCCCAGGACCTGGCATCACCCCAGCAGCCAGACCAGGGCACTCGGGGCCACAGCCAGGCTGTCCTTCAACACCTCCAGGGATGGGGTTAACGGTTGTCTTGGCCATGTAGACTATAAAAACTTGTGATCTGGCACGCAATCAAAATGGACAGATACAGATGCTGAGGAGAGGCTGAGGGATCTGGGGGTGTTTAGCCTAGAGAAGAGACTCAGGGGGGACCTTCTCCCGCTCTCTAACTCCCTGAAGGGAGGTTGTAGACAGGTGGGGATCCGGCTCTTCTCCCAAGCAACTAGTGTTAGGATGAGAGGGCAGGGTCTGAAGCTGCTAAGGGAGGGTTAGGTTGGCTGTCAGGAAGCCCTTCCTCAGGGAAAGGGTGCTCAGAGCCTGGACTGGACTGCCCAGGGCAGTGGGGGAGTCCCCATCCATCCCTGGAGGTGTTGAAGGACAGCCTGGCTGTGGCCCTGAGTGCCCTGCTCTGGCTGCTGGGGTGATGCCAGGTGCTGGGCTGCGCTGGAGGAGCTCAGAGGGCTCTGCCAGCCTCAGTGATTCTGTGATTCTGTGAATTAGTTTAGTTTTAGGAAAAATCTGCTGCTGGCATCCTGGGTCTGTGGTAATCTATTGTGAAATAGCTGTTGCCTGCAATAAGACCAGGTCTTTTAGCAAACATCTCCTGTCAGCAGCCTGAATAATAAAGCACAACATTGATTTCTTCCTTTCCTTTCCTTTCTCTTCCCCTCTGAATGCAGTTTCTGACAGTTTGCCTCCTGCTCACTACAAAGAGACAATGAGCACTGTGCTTGTGTGGATCCAGCAGTCAGAAGCTAAACTCTCCGTGCCTCAGGTCAAAGTTACTGATTATGAAATCATGGAGCACAGGCTCAGGGAGCTCAAGGTGGGTGCGAAGGCTGGGGGAATGCATTTCTCAAATGAAGATGTGAAGGTGTCACAGGATCGCAGGGTTAGGGATTGGAAGGGACCTGGAAAGATCATCCAGTCCAATCCCCCTGCCACAGCAGGAGCCCCTAGATCCAGTCACACAGGAGCAGTCCAGGAGGGTTTGAAACATCTCCAGAGAAGGAGACTCCACAACCCCCCTGGGCAGCCCCTTCCAGTGCTCTGGCACCCTCACCAGAGTGAATTTTCTTCTCCTATTTATGTGGAGCCCCCTAAAGTCTGCTGAAGCCCGTGGCCTTGGAGTGAGTTACACCCACTGGGGTTGTTGGCAAAGGCTGCAGGACACAGCAGTTGCTTCCTAGAATCAATTCCTAAAGGTTAAAAAGACTGAGAGTGTTCACCTCTGATTATATCAGGGATTGAACACGCTAAGTAAAGCTTTGTGTGTCCCCATGAGAATCCTTAGGGATCAGAAGGGACCTCAAAACATCATCCATGCAACCCCCTGCCACAGCAGGATCGCCTCCTTTCCTAGTTGCTGTGGTCACTCAGCTTTAGCTCCTTCCCAGTGCTGGCACGGGAACCCCTGGGATTTGCAGAATGCTCTGTTTTCAGCTTTCCTGTTGGATTTCCCAGGAGACAGAGATGTGGAATAAGTTTTCCCAGTGGGTAGATCCTACATGGAAAGGGTTGATGCTATTCTTCTACCGGAAGGCTGCTGAGCATGGATGGTTTGGATGCAACCAGTGCTGCAGCCTTGGAAATAGGAGGTAGAATACAGAAGAACAGCTGAGGCAACGCTGGGACAAGAATTTAAGAGAATTAGAGCAGTTATCACCAACTTCAATCCTAGAAGCAGTTGTGTGCTCTTGTCCTGTCCAGTCTGATCCTTCTAAACCGTGATCATTCGGAGCGAAATACGTTCCCATCTGGAATTAATTGGAGATCAGCTCTGTTAACAAAACTCTGGTGAAATTCTCAGTTCCACTGAAAAACCTACTCTATTATGAGAAGAGCAAACTGCTGGGTAGAAAACATCCTAGGATATTTCAGGAGAGGTGACTCCCACTGTTGTTCTTCAGTCCTTTCTCCCGCAGTCTCAGCTGTGTTGGTGAAGCAGAGAGGATTGCCTGACACGTAAATCACGTCCTCTCTGCTCCTTACTCATAGGCTCTACAGAGTTCTTTGCAAGAGCAGCAGAAAGGCTTGAACTATCTCAGCAGCACCGTGGATGACATGTCCAGGAAAGCCCCGGCAGAAGTTAGCCAAAGATACCGATCGGAGGTTGAGGTGGTCCTTGGCCGCTGGAAGAAATCAGCAGCCCAGCTGGTGGAGCAGTGCCAGAAGCTTGAGGAGCTCATGAGTAAACTCCAGCGATTCCAGGTTAACCGAGTGCTTTCAGCCTCCCCCTCTCTCTCTGTTGCCTGATGGCTGTGGGACCAGTAGGGAACGTGTTTGTACAGCTCATGGCCCCCGCAGTGAACTAGCAAAGCTCTGTGTAAGGTCTGAAGCTGGCTGTGTTTTGGTGGGCTCAGGATCTTACTGTGAGTTCAGATCTGGTGGCTCTTTCTGCCTAAGCTGCTTCAGTAGTGAAACTTGAGTGGCTGATAATCATAGAATCATCAGGGATGGGAAGGGACCTCGAAGGATCATCCAGTCCAGTCCCCCTGCCACAGCAGGATCACCCAGAGCAAGTCACAGAACAGGATGTTATGGATTGGAAGGGACCTTAACAGATCATAGAATCCTTAGGGATGGGAAGGGACCTGGAAAGATCATCCAGTCCAGTCCCCCTGCCACAGCAGGATCCCCCAGACCAAGAGGCACAGGAACACAGCCAGGCGGGGCTGGAACGTCTGCAGAGAAGGAGACTCCACAACCCCCCTGGGCAGCCTGTTCCAATGCTCCATTACCCTCACCACAACATCACCCCATCAGCCAGACCAGGCCACTGAGGACCACGTCCAGTCTGTCCTTCAACGCCTCCGGGGATGGGGACTCCATCACCTCCCTGGGCCCCAGTCCAGGCTCTTGCGCAGATGCCAGACTCACCATCCTGAACTCTAATGTGGGAACCACCAGAAAACCAGTGCCTGCTGCCTGTGGCGCTGAGGTCACCCAGGACCCCAGAGCACCCCTCACAGACACACAGACACACACACAGAGAGCAGGGCTGGGCAGAAGGACACAGCCCCTGACCTTGGCAAGAGCACAGTGTGTGGAGCTAGACAGTTGCCTGCTTGTAAGCATTGAACTCAGCCAGAGAACAGTGGGAGTGCAGAGCTGGTGCCGGTCCCGGATAGAGCTGGGCTGACTTGCTCGCTGTGGCTCCCTTTTCCAGACAGTTCAATACCCTGGGACTACGCTGCAGCCACGCTGGGCTCTCGCAGCAGGATGAGTGACGCCCCGGCCAGGCCGGTTGCGTGCGATGCACTAAACTCTCTTTCTAATAAACAGAGTGACACTAAAACACTGCAGAAGTGGATGGCTGAAGTGGATGTTTTCCTGAAGGAAGAGTGGCCTGCCCTCGGCGATTCCGAAGCTCTGGAAAAGCAACTTGAGCAATGTACAGTGAGTATTACCTCCCGGCGTGGCCACCAGTCAGTCCTTCTCTGTCAGTTGACCTTACACGATTGATGAGTTCATTAACAACAACTCATGGTGCAGTGGGGGTGTCTTCTGAGATGCAGGACAGGGTTTGAGCAGGGATGCACGGAGGAGGCAGAGACTGTGTCGCCAAGTATTTATAGCAGGAGCAACAAGGGTCAGGGGAGAGGCTGGCATCTGGGCAAGAACAACCCCAGGGACCAGGAGAGGGTGGGCACTGCCCTGGTAGAGAGCAGGGGAGGAGAAAGGGACCTGGGGGTCCCGGTGGCCACAGGATGACACTGAGCCAGCAATGTGCTCTGGTGGCCAAGAGAGCCAACAGCACCCTGTGGGGGATCAGAAGGGGGGTGGTTAGCAGGTTCAGAGACGTTCTTCTCCCCCTCTACTCTGCACTGGTGAGACTGCATCTGGAGTACTGTGTCCAGTTCTGGGCCCCTCAGCTCCAGAAGGACACAGAGCTGCTGGAGGGTGTCCAGAGTAGAGCAACGAAGAGGATGAAGGAAGGAGAGCAGCTCCCTGATGAGGAGAGGCTGAGGGAGCTGGGGCTCTGGAGCTGGGAGAAGAGGAGGCTGAGG
>VZRI01009271.1:0-24807 GCA_013397515.1 Upupa epops | reverse complement strand
ACTTGGTCTGAGTGACCCTGCTGTGGCAGGGGGACTGGACTGGATGATGCTAAGTAATTATAGAATCACTAGGGATCAGAAGGGACCTTGAAAGACCATCCAGTCCAGCTCCCCTGCCATAGCAGGATCACCCAGACCAGGTCCAGGTGGGTTTCAAACGTCTCCAGAGAAGGAGACTCCACGAACCCCCCAGGCAGCTCTCCCCAGTTCCCTATCACCTTCAGTGGGAAGAAGTTATAGAATCACAGAAGTCAGTGTTTTAAGATGACACTTCACTCAAGTTTAAGAACACTGTGTTTACTTCTCCTCGCTGCATCAGCTGTGCCGGAAGGTCTTTACCTCCAGCTCTTACTCACTCGTGATTTACAAGCTCCTCCACTCCGCTGAACGAACCTGCAGCTCTTGTTGAGTTATGTCCATTTTCTTCCACTAAACTTACAAGTCCTGGGACTTTGTGCCAGCAGAGTTCTAAAGCATCGTGAAGTATTGATACTACTAAGGGTTCACAAATTCTTCTGCCTGCTGCGACAGAGTGGGCGAGTGCGGTGAATCTCCTGATCCATTACAGCCCCTGTCGCTGTGTTCAGGGGGATTTACAAGTAGTGTAAATGTTCTGGCAAGATGTGTAAATATTATGAATCATGCTGATCTCACAGAACTGTGAGCTCCTCAGACTTTCTCTCTTACTCTTTATTTGAATGAAAATGACTATAAATTGCACAGGAGAAGTCATCTCTGCGGAGCAGAGAGTTACACGTAGTCTCTGTAGAGGATGTCCCCTGAATTGATGAAGTTTGCACAAGAATTAGCCATTACTGTCCACTAGGTAATAAAACAGTCTGCTGGGGGGTCTAACACCACCCAGCTCTGTGTCATGTACTTCGAGAGTGAACAGCAGCCATGTAGCACAGGTTACCCCACTGGAGTTGCTGGTTCCTTCTTCTTCTCCCAGTTAAACTGGGAATTTCAGCCCTGTGACTGGAGATCTGGGCTGAGGAGCTGCCAGAGTGTCAGGCACACTCATTTTTCTAGGGATAACCTGTCTGATCATAGGAGTAACTACTGCTGCTCTAACATTTCCCTGTTCCTTCAGGCTTTAGTCAATGATATCCAGACAATCCAGCCCAGTTTGAGCAGCGTTAATGAGATTGGGAAGAAAATGAAGAGCGAAGCGGAGCCACAGTTTGCTTCGAGAATAGAGGCAGAACTAAAGGATCTCAATGCTCAATGGGAACACATTTGCCAACAGGTATCAATCCCCGACTGTGACTGGTTCTTTTTAAATTAATACTGGGGTTTCTCCGTGGCAGAATTTGTCCTCTCTGCATGTCAGTGGATGTGAGAGTGAATGGAGACGTGAAAATGCGTTTAGATCTATTAAACTGGACTTATCAGTTAGGCTGGTGCTTTTGGATGTGCATTGATCAGGTGGCAGTACAAGCAGGGTCTGTTTCTTTATATTATGATTAAAATTGGTTTATTATAGAGTTAACAGAGAATCAGAGAATCCTTAAGGATGGGAAGGGACCTGGAATGATGACCCAGCCCAGTCCCCCTGCCACAGCAGGGTCACCCAGACCAAGTGGCACAGGAACACAGCCAGGCAGGGCTGGAACATCTGCAGAGAGACTCCACAGCCCCCCTGGGCAGCCTGGTCCAGGGCTCTAGTATCCTCCCTGGGAAGAAGATCCTGTTGAACGTCTTCTCTGCAGACGTTCCAGCCCCTCCTGGCTGTGTTCCTGTGCCACTTGGTCTGGGTGATCCTGCTGTGGCAGGGGGATTGCACTGGATGATCCTTCCATGTCCCTTCCCCATCCCTGAGGATTCTGTGGTTGTTCACAGCCAGGGCTCACTAAGAACTGTGTGAATACACACGTGTAGTAGTTTCCTGATTACCTATTATTACAATTCATCTAATTACTTGTTAACATCTGCTTAATTGCCTAACAGCTATGTGATTAGTATAGGATTTAATTTGCTCCCTTGCAGGCTAAGCTGTTGTCAGGGTTTGCACTGCTTCAGGTACCATGTAATCGTTTCCTTTCTCCAAGGCCTACGCTAAGAAGGCGGCGTTAAAGGGCGGCTTGGATAAGACCGTGAGCCTGCGGAAGGATTTATCCGAGATGCACGAGTGGATAACGCAAGCGGAGGAAGAGTATCTGGAGAGAGATTTTGAGTATAAAACACCTGGGGAGTTGCAGAAAGCTGTTGAGGAACTGAAGGTAAAAGAGGAACAAACTCCTTGAGCTGTGTTCAAAGGTCCTTTTGAAGTCTTCATTGTAAAGAGTCCGCTCTATCTGTTAGGGAAGGGCTTTTTGAGGTCGACTTGTTAGCCTGTAATTTGAAGTACTCGGTGGTTTGAAGTCATTTCTCTTTGGGATGTGGTGGAAGATGTTTAGTCTTTGACAATGCTGCATGGGTTGTTTTTTCTCTCTGCTTTATTGACTCTTCAATGACAGAGGGAAGCAGCTTTCAAAGGAAACAAGATTTAGAATGAAAGGATGTCTCCTGCTACCTTCAAGGGTGCATGATTTATACCTGACTTAAGGTAGCAATGAAGGATGAGCATCATTTTGCTCTCAATTAATTATGTTTGCTTTGTGGGTGATGAACAATTCCCTTCGAATCACAGAATAATCCTGGGTGGAAGTAGCTCCTAGATTCCCAAGACCAACCTCTGACAGAAGCAGGAGAAAAGATTCTGCTCTCAATTTCTCTTCAGTCGCAGAACAATGACAGTGGAGAGGAGAGGCAGAGCAGTCAGGGTTGCTTTCCCTTCTCTTTGTGTCTTGGACTTGTGATTTTACCTGTAAACCCCGGTGCAGGAACTGCAAGACAGCAGATACTCTTCTCTATTCTGACAGCTCCACGACCCCATCTACTTGGGAGAGGTTAAATCCTGTTGAGTATTGGCAACCAACTGCAAATTGAGGGGTTTGGAGGTGCTCAGGGTTGTGTGGGGAACTTGCTGCTTTGAAAGGCTCTAGGGGGGTTTCTTTTATGGGGTTGTTTGGGACTTTGAGAGTTCTAAGCAAATTCTAGCCAAGTTTCCTTCTTAAATGAGCACTACAGCTTGTTTTGTGGGGTTTGGGTTTGTTCTCTTCTCATTTCAGAGAGCAAAGGAGGAGGCTGTGCAGAAAGAAGTGAAAGTGAAGCTCATTACTGATTCTGTGAATAGCTTTATAGCAAAGGCTCCACCTGCAGCTCACGAGGCTTTGAAAAAGGAGCTGGACGTTCTGATTACCAGCTACCAGAGGCTCTGCAGCAGACTGAATGGGAAGTGCAAAACTCTGGAGGTCGGATATTTTGTCAGTCATTGCATTTAGAGCCCTTCTAACCTCAAAAGTAAGGCAGGCAGCAACCATGTGTTATCATAGGGGATCACGAGGGAGCCAGGGCTGTCCTCACTTTGGGTTCTAGGTCTGACAGGACATATATCAGCCTTACATCTAATCTATTTCAGTCTCACATCTGCTGGAGAGTCATTAAAAGAGAAGCCTCTGACATGACTCTTAGTTAGGAGACAGCAGTGGCTGCTCAGGGTTCTTATCCCTCCTGTTTTCAGCCACAGATCTGGCTTGAATCACAACCCTGTGACACTGTCTTCACCAGCTCCTCTAGGCTGCTTCTTTCCATGGCCAAGGACTTTGGTTAAACTGCCCTGAAGCTGGACAGGTGATATTATGTCAGCATAGGATCAGCTGGGTTCTAGCTGGGTATCTGTAGCCAGCGGTGTTCCCAGGGATCAGCACTGGGTCCAGTCCTAGTTCAAAACATCCAATGACCTGGACTAAGGGACAGTACAAAGCTGGGAGGAGCTGCAGATCATCAGACATCAGACTGCAGTGCCTGTGTGCAGCAAACCCACAGAATCCCAGACTGATTGAGGCTGGCAAAGCCCTCTGAGCTCATCCAGCCCAGCCCAGGACCTGACATCACCACAACAGCCCAACCAGGGCTCTAGATATAAATGATGGTCTTGTGGGACAATACCCCACCGTGACCTCCTCCTATGCCAAACACCTTTGATATGACTGAAGTTAGGTGACATTCATTGCCTTTTGGGAAACTTGAACTCAAATATCTCCATAAAATAATAATAGAGCATTTCAAAGATGATTTATGGGCAGTCTAAGTGCTTTGCTTGTGTATAAAGAGCCACCTTTATCCTCTTATTAAGTACCTTCAGGTGCTATAAACATAAAATGTTTGACAATAATTGATTTCCAGGGGAAGAAGGACATCATTTCATTTTACAACATTATGTTTAGTACTCTACCATCTAAGTGGGCTATAATTCACATTAAATAGGCTTGAGGATTCATCTCTGTAGAGATTTCGGTCAGAATACGCGAAAGCTGTGTTTTCAAACAGTTGATGAACCTAGTTAGTGAATTAATTAATACACAGACTATGTGAGCAACCTATCTACATCTTGCAACCCAGTTCAAACACTATCAGGAGTCTGTAGAAATTCTGCTGATTTGAGTAGTTGTGCATTAGAAAAGGATTTTACAGAGTTATATAAAGGGATAACTCATGGAACTGGAGATTCACGTTGAACTTCTGCCCAAGGGTTCCCTTTTTCACGTTATCTTCTTGGGCTTGGTGTCATCAAGATGGTTTGGTTCTGTGTTGTATTGATCTGCAGAGAAGTCAGCTGTGTGGCATCCTAAGTACCAGATGTTAACTATGTTGTTTTGGGGATGAAGCCTGTGATGTTCTCAATAGAAACTTAGAATGGACAGGGTTGGAATGGACCTTAAAGATCATCCAGTTCCGACCCCCCTGCACAGGTGGGGACACCTTCACTAGATTGGGTTACTCAGGGCCTCATCCAACCTGGCCTTGAACACTGCCAGCGATGGGGCAACCACAGCTTCCTTGGGCACCCCCTTCCAGCATCTCAGCGCCCTCACAGCAAAGAATTGCTTCCTCACAGCCAACCTCAATCTCCCCTCTTCTTGTTTCTATTGTCTTGCTCAAGTCACACTAGAGGTGGTGAGACAAAGCACTCCAGTGGTTCCTAAGTTATTCAGCTATTTTTCTTCAGTTCAAAATTCACTGCTAATGAAATTGAAAAGCACTTTTGAGGCAAGGAATGTTGGAATAGTGAACATTAGCTGCGAAAATTGCAGTCTTCGTGAATTGCCTTTTCTCCATCAGGAAGTATGGGCGTGCTGGCGTGAGTTACTGTCCTATTTGGAGGCCGAAAATAAATGGTTGAATGAGGTTGAACTGAAGCTCAAGGCTACCGAGAACGTCCAGGGAGGTGCAGAAGAGATTTCCGAGTCTCTAGATGTAAGTGATGGCTTTAATATCAAGACACTTTTTAAATCATATTGCATGCAAAATGAGCTGTGAATCAGCGTGGTGGATTTGCAGGCTTGTTTACCACAACAGGCATTACCCCACATGACCAGAGCTGTGTTGCCTCTGTCCCCACAGTAGATGCTGTGTGCTCTTCCACTAAGAGACAGAGAAGCTTTTGACACAAGAGAGGTGGTTTGTGTGCTGGGATTGCAAGCACCAACCCTAAACCAACCTAGACCTTCATTTTAACCCAGAACAAACTACTCCACATGAGAAAAATGCAGAAGAGCTCAGACGTCCTGAGTTCTCACTTGATCCAACAAATGTGCTTTATCAATCAAAACCACCTCAGTGAAACAGTAATGGAAGGTGTTATGCCTGCTGTCACAGACAGCTTTGGGTGTCCATAGAGTACACACGCTTGAAGAACCTGTTGCCTCATAGAAGCTGGTTGAAGACTTGAGAGAAAGCCATGCGTAGCGCTTTGTATTCACCCTAGCACTGCAGCTCTGTTTATTATTGCTTAATGTTTATTCAACTCTTCAAGTTTGTAGAACTTAAGCAAATGCTGTTAGTAAATCAAAATAGGAATGGTTACGTTGACAACGGGGTTGTGCTGTTGAAATTCAGCCATTCAGATACTTCATGTTTAGGTACACAAGTACTCTCATCGGACTCAGCTCATAGCCCAGGTTGTTAAAATTAAGAAGGCAATTAACTCCTTGGAGAAAAGTCTTTGTTGTCACTAATAAGGGCTACACAACATCGGTTGTCAAGACATGGGACATAAATACCTTTCTCTTTTCTCTCTACTTTCACTGTGATGTTTCCTACATTGTGAAGTGAATTGAGATTGCTTTGTCTGCAGAAGGGCAATAAGCTCCTCTCTTGGGCTCGTTTCAGTCTCTGGAACGTCTGATGAGACATCCAGAAGATAATCGGAATCAGATTCGGGAGCTGGCTCAGACTTTAACCGATGGGGGAATCTTGGATGAAGTGATCAATGAGAAACTTGAGAAGTTCAATACTCGATGGGAAGAGCTTCAGCAGGAGGTATAATTCCTGATCAACCTTTCCTGATAAAACCGGAATGTTTTCTTGGTGCAAGGACTTCATGTAGGGCTGCATACTTTGTATAGGTGTGACGGGCTAACTCCAGTGCATAGCACTGGAGTTCTCTCTGTTCCCTCTGTTCTCTCACTCCCCTTGCTTTCTGGTATAGTGGGAGGGAGAATGGGAAAGGAGGAGGTGAGAAAAGTCATGGATTGAGAGGAAGAGTATTTCATAAATGAAAGAAAAAGTGGGAGAAAGCAAGCAGCGTGAAACCAGGAGAGTCCTGCCCAGTACAGGGGGGACAGTGACAGCCCTAGTCCTGCTGGCCACACAATTCCTGATACAGGAAGATATCAGCTCAGTACTCGTTACGACCAAACAGGGGACTAGGAGGGAAAGGCCTAGCAAAAGAAAACAGAGCCCCTCTTTCTGATGTGAACCAGAACACGTTCAAAAGGGAGCTGCAAAGACGAGCGATCAAAAGTTCCTTGGTTTACATGCTATAAAAGATGCACCAGTCAAGGTTTTCAGGAGGCAGCTGGTAGTGCAGCAGATGGACACCAGTGTGCCACGAGACTGTTAATGTTTCTGATTCTTTTCTGCTGCTTCAAATGTTTTTTGTCTTGAAAACAGTGAGTGTAAAACAATCAACACCCTCCAGCAGCTCCGTGTCCTTCTGGAACCGAGGGGCCCAGAACTGGACACAACGCTCCAGACCTTGCCCATGAACGATCTGGCTAGCTGTTTGGCTGCATTGAAGGATAGAGATCCAACAAGCATTAGCTATATTTGTGTTTGTAAGCTGCTTTGTGCTCTTTCAAAGCAGCTGGTCAGATAATCTTGCATCCCTGCCAGTTCCAGGAACACTGGGTGGAAGTGATGAGCAGCTTTACATATCAGACCCAGGCTGTCTTTCATGGAAGCATCCAACCCCAAGATGTTATTAACCATTAAAATAGTGTAACTGCACGGTACAGCAGGAAGACTTGCTACTTCGATGAGTTTTACCTTCATCTGAGCTCAGATTTTATATGACAGTGTTCCCAGCCAGTTGAAAGCAGTGGCTTAAAAACCACAGCTTCCTTGAACCATCCTTACCTTAGAAATTTGTAAGCCCAGCCAGGATTAGGTCACTCTCTACCTTTCTCTTTGCATCAGAGAATCATTAGGGACCTGGAGAGATCATCCAGTCCAATCCCAAATAAAGAGTGCTTGCTGTCTCTCTGTGATTCATGTTGGAGAGAGTTAGCCCCTTCATTCAGTGCCGAGCAGCGTGGCTGGGCAGAGCTGTGTTGCGTTTGAGCTTGTTGGTAATCAGCTGGTGCTTCAAACAGAGGAGGAACCCTGTGGTCTGTGTGAGACATCGCTCCACAGCTGGACCCAGTGACTGATGGAATGAAGCACCAGGCTCTTTATTACCTGGGTAATAGTTAAATCAAACCTCTTGATGCCAAGTTTTAATAGACCTGGGCTTGTTAAGGGTGGCTTGGGAGAAGAATTTACTGTTCTGATTTGGGGAATCATGAAGGAATCATAGAGTCACGGAATCCTCATGGACTTGGTGATGCTGGGGGGCCTGTCCAGCCCTCATCCCAGCAGCACCCCAACTCCTAAACCATGGCCTCAAGTGCTCTTGCTGTTCGCTTTTTCAACACCTCCAGGGGTGGGATGACAGCTCATTCCAGTGCCCAACCACTGTAACAGTAAATGACTTCTCCCTAAGATCCAATCTAACCCTCCCCTGGTGCCGCTCCTTGTCCTGTCGTTAGTAATTTGGGAGAAGAGACCAGCACCAGTGTCACTACTCCTCCTTTTAGGTAGCTGTAGAGAGCAATAAAGTCTCCTGTGATGATGGAGTAGAAGCAAGAGTCAGCTTCCTAGGCTAAAGCTGAGTAGAGTTAGATTGAGAACCGATTGGGAAGCCTACGGACAAGACAAGGAGCTCTCTTTTCTTCCACAGCAGGCATCGCCTCTTTTCCAGACAGCTATTTATAGCTCACCTAAGAGGCTCTATCCCTCTCACTTACTGAAGTGGATTGTCTCAGATGGGATTGTGATGGCATTAAACCTATTCTCAGTCAACAAGACCTCTTGAATTATGTAATAAGATCAGGAGGACTGCTGTTCCTCAGAACACAAGACAGCTCTCTGAGGAGGGTTCTATCGCACAGCGTTGCCAACTTTCCCTCTCTGTAGAGATTTTCAGTGCAGCCATTGATTTCTCAGGGTCCTGCATTTTTTTTTTAGAGCTGGTTTTTGCCCTCTGGGGTTTGGGTTGTTTCTTACTAAAAGGCACTGCATGGGTAGCACCAAGATGCGCAACTTGTCGTACAAGAAGGTGGATGAGCAGGAGCCAGGAGGGCTGCTTTTGACTCCTAGCCTGCATTTTTGGCTTTACAGAGACAGGAGGGGGGGAACACTGTCGTTTGCATTACTGCCGTGAGTATTGCTAACTCTGTTGTCCTTTCCAGGCTGTGAGAAGGCAAAAGATTCTCGAGCAGAGTATTCAATCGGCCCAAGAGACCGACAAAACTCTTCGCTTAATCCAGGAGTCTCTAGCTGCTGCCGACAAACAGCTAACAGCCTACATTGCAGACAGAGTTGATGCAGCACAAGTGCCTCAGGAAGCACAGGTGAGTTTTATAGAGGTTGAACGAGGGTGCTTGTGCTTTTCTTTCAATCTCCCAGAGAGGGTTTCCTTGTCCCTCAGCCTCAGACACCGAGATTTGCATCATGATCAGGATGAAAGTAGGTGTTGTAGAGAGTACTCTGAGTGTAGTCCTGGTGTATAGAATCATGAGGGATCGGAAGGGACCTCGAAAGATCATCCAGTCCAATCTCCTGCTACAGTATATATCTGTCCAGATGATGGAAAGAAGCCTAAAGAGCATGGGAGACTGTGCAGTAGTAGGAAAGTGACAGAGAGAAACTTTCAGACTTCAGTTCAGACCCTAGAAAGGAGAAACTAATCTTCACTACTCCCTGATGGCTCTTTTATGAAGCTGGAGAGTGGTGGAGCACTGGAGCAGGGTGTCCAGGGAGGTGGTGGAGTCCCCATCCCTGGAGGGGTTTAAAAGGTGAGTAGCTAGAGCACTTGAGGCCATGGTCTGGGGGTGGGGGAGCTGTTGGGATGAGGGCTGGGCTGGGTGATGCTGGAGGTCCCCTCCAGCTATAGTGATTCTGTGACTGTGTGGCCTAGGGATTGTTAGTGAATGATTGAAACATAGACAGCACTGGTAATTATGCATGGTGTGCACATAAATGCACCTCTACTGCCTTTTGTCACTGCTCACGTCATTTTAACAGACAGCAGTGTTCCTGGGGGACTGACCTGTTGGAGGGCAGTGGAGGAGAAAGGGACCTGGGGGTCCTAGTGGCCAGCAGGGTGACTCTGAGCCAGCAGTGCCCTCTTGTGGCCAAGAGGGCCAACAGCATCCTGGGGGGATCAGAAGGGGTGTGGTTAGCAGGTCGAGGGACGAACAGGCTGCCCAGGGGGGCTGTGGAGTCTCCTTCTCTGCAGACGTTCCAGCCCCGCCTGGCTGTGTTCCTGTGCCACTGGGTCTGGGGGACCCTGCTGTGGCAGGGGGGTTGGACTGGGTGATCTTTCCAGGGCCCTTCCCATCCCTAAGGATTCTGTGATTCTAAAATAAGAATAATCATCTAGTTCTCACTGTAACTCACGCCTCTTCCTTCAGTAACACCTGCTTTGCTGCAGCATGAGAGTAGTAAGAAGGCAAATGCAATAAAACCAAGCACCTCTCACATTCAACTCCAGACAGTGCCTTCTATACAGCCACCCTTCTGTAAAATCCTCTTTAATAGAGACAACAACCACGGGCAACAACAGGACGACAAATTCACAGCGAAATGGAAAATCAATGCTTTATAGTGATTTTAGAAGAGCTGGGTTCCTCCGGGATGCCTGTGCAGCGTGAATCATTCCCGGACCACACGCCTTGAGTGGAGTGATTTAGAGTATCTTAAACATATTTAGTGTTGTGTAATTAACCCTGAAATCACGGCTGCTTTCAATATTTCCGAGTCTTTTGAATGAAAATGGGGACAGATGCACCTTTCAGTAGCTTTTCTACTAGGCAAATATTTCTCTGTGGGTCTGGATTAAAAGGTTCTATTTGGAAACCCAGCTTTTCTTTGCCTTCAGCCTTGTTTTGACACCAGTGCTCATCTATTTATTTCTAACAGCAGTATAAGAATAGGATTTGCTTCAGGCAAAATGGGGTTTCACTTGGAGGCTTAAGCTGTGGTAGCTGTCAGTCGACTCTTATTTGTCTCCCTTCTTGAAATTGGAGGAGTATAAATGCTTTCTAAAGGGAATGGAGTACAGATCAGCCTTGGTAAAGATGTGTCACTTGTATTGCTCATCCTTTAATTATATAATTCCACTCCCTTCAGCATCCCTGGGGCTCTGCTCTGGACTCTCTCCAGCTGTCTGTGTCCTTCTGGACCTGAGGGGCTCAGGGCTGGACACAGGATTCCAGATGTGGTCTCATCAGGGCAGAGTAGGGGGGGAGGAGAACCTCCTCACCACCCTACCTCCTCTCCACCATCTACTCACCACCCCCCTTCTAATCCAGCCCAGGATGCCATTGGCCTTCTTGGCCACTGCTGGCTTCTGGCCATCCTGCTGGCCACCAGGACCTCCAAGTCTCTCGTGGGAAAACAGCATAGAGGCTGCTGCTCTCTTCCTTTTATATCTTAAGATGCCAGTGGAATTGAATGAGAAACCTTAACTACTGAGCAGATTTAATGCCAATATGAATTTGCATTAATGTTAAGTGATTAATTATTAATTGAGTGCCAATATTAATGCAAAGTTCAGTCATGAAGTTCTTTCAGATCACTGGAGGAGAGGACAACACACAGTCAGTGTCACGGGGTAACTCTACTGAGCCATCCCTTTAGCCAGTGGCCATGCCAACCGGTGGCAGAACGGGCAAGCACTGAACGGCCACCCCTCCTGCAGAGCTGGCACAGCCCTCCCGCAGAGCTGGGGAGGGCTCCTTCACACCATTCCCTAAAACAGTGCCTGCACAGCTGGATTGGGAATCGCTCAGACAGCCACGCTGCTTTCTGGGCAGGGGGTGGGTTTATCCATGCTGGGTGATTCCAGGAATTATTCAGCACTGAGTGCTGGGTTCCTGCAGGAGAACATACGGGAGCATTTGTAATCAGAAGGCTGCTCAGGGCTTGGGAGCTCTGCACATTCCCTTCAAAGACCCAGAAGCATTTAGGGCGCTGACAGCAGACATAATCTTTGCTTCAGATGATCCGGATGGAATCTGAGGGAACAGATTTTATTTAGCTCCTCTTTTTAAGCGAAATGAGTTTATTTCCTACTGTGCTGCTCAACTTCTCCTTCCAGTTGGTTTCTTGTTGTAAATCCAGCGTGCTGCTGCCTCCACCGTGTGGTGCTGAGAATTTAATGCTAGACAGGCGCTGCCACACAGCTGGAGTGCAAGAACGGCGCTGTACTCGGGCAGAACCATCTAGCAGCAGCCACACAGATAAATCTGTTCAGGTTCCTCGAGGTGAGGATGAAACAAGCTGGAATGAGGTGTGATTTAAAACAAGAAGACTCCTGGAAACTGAGATGGATTTTGTTCCACCGTGTGAGGGGGAGNAATGCCTCTCAGTAATTTTGCAGATGACACAAGATTAAACGGGAGTGTCAGCCTGCTTTGAGGGTAGGGAGGTGCTGCAGAGGATTTGGACAGGCTGGAGCAGTGGGCTGAAGCCAGCGGGATGAGGTTTAACAAAGCTAAATGCTGGGTCATGCTCTTCAGTCACAGCAACACCCGGCAGCTACAGGCTTGGGGAAAGGATTCTAGGATTCTGTGATTCCATCTGGAGAGCTGACTAGCAAAAAAGGACCTGGGGAGTGTTGGTTGAGAGCTGGCTGGGTGCCCAGATGGCCGATAAGGGCAACAGCATCCTGGCCTGGATCAGGAACGGTGTCACCAGCAGGAACACAGAGGTGATGGTGCCTCTGCACTCGTGCAATACCCCCTCTTTGAGTACTGCATCCAGTTCTCCAAAGCAAACCTGCACAGCTCCCTCAGCCTCTCCTCACGCCGCTTGCTCTCTAAACCACTCAAGAGCTTTTCATTTACCTAATCCTTTCTAATCTTTAAAACTACCTGGTTCTCATGTTTTACGAGTTACTGCAGAGGGTGATAAAGTCGTGTGAATAGCTATCATTTCTACCTTCCTTTATCTGAGCTATGGCTGTAGATTGCATTCCAAGAGGAGTTTGAAACCAGAATTAGCTCTTGATGCCAAAGTAACGGCCTCAAATGCCGTTCCTGGTGGGTAAGTACCTCGTCTGTATTTCACAGTGTAGCTGCTCTCAGGAGTCCTTCTCTAGCAATTCCTCTAATAACAGGTCCTCATTTTCTAACCATTTAAACACAAAAATACTCCAATCGCTTGGAGTTGGGTTCTGTCAGTGTATTCCTGGGAATTCTTTCCCATCGCATTAGGGTAGTCAGAGCTGCTTAATTGAATTGTCTCTTGTAAGGGTGAGATACCAGGAACCAACAAGGCTGGTAGTTTGCTTGTGTCCGTTTGATTGTGGCTGCTTGGGCAGAAAGAGAGGGAGAACATGGTTTGACTTACTGTCTTCATGAACACTGAGGATATGGATACAGGACGCGCACTCTGCTCAGCAGTCATCCACCATCGGGGGCTGTGTTAGGAACAGCTCGCTTCTATGAGATCAGGATGCTGCAGAGAGATCTGACAGGCTGGGTCAGTGGGCAGAGGCCAAGGGGATGAGGTTGGACAGGGCCAAGGGCAGGGTCCTGCACTTTGGCCACAAGAACCCCCTGCAGAGCTGCAGACTGGGGGAGGAGTGGCTGGAGAGCAGCCTGGCAGAGAGGGACCTGGCAGCACTGGGGGACAACTGGCTGAACAGGAGCCAGCAGGGGGCCCCGTGGCCAACAGCATCCTGGCTTGGATCAGCACTAATGTGGCCAGCAGGACTAGGGATGTCATTCTCCCCCTGTACTGGGCACTGGGGAGGTGTTGAGTTCTGGGAGCAGTTCTGGTCCCTTCGTTTCAAGAAAGAGATTGAGGGGCTGGGGAAGGGACTGGAGAGAAAGTCTGATGAAGAGAAGCTGAGAGAGTTGGGGCTGTTCAGCCTGGAGAAGAGAAGGCCCTGGGGGGACCTACTTTTGAACTTCTAGTTCTTGATGGGGGACTCCATGAAGGCAGAGGAAGGTCTGTTCCAAAGGGTTTGCATGGAGAGGACAAGGAGCACTGGGTTCCAGCTGGGAAAGGGGAGATTGAGGCTGGAGATTAGTTCTTCCATGTGAGGGGGGTTGGAATGGGCTGCCTCGGGAGGTGATGGGGGCCCCATGCCTGGAGTTATTGAAGGTCAGGCTTGCTGAGGCTCTGAGCAGCCTGACCTGGGTAGAGCTGTCCCTGCTTGTGTAGGGGGGTTGGACTGGATGCCCTCTGGAGGTCCCTTCCAGCCTGGAGCATGCTGTGATCCTATGATAAACACATTCTTCAACATGCTGTTTGCTGTCCTTGTTTGTGAACAGAAAATACAGTCAGAACTAACCAGCCACGAGATCAGTTTGGAAGAAATGAAGAAACGAAACCGCGGTAAAGACGCCGCCAAGAGAGTCCTCTCCCAAATTGAGGTAGCACAGGTATGCCAATCATTTCCTCCAGTTCTCCTTCACTGCCTTCTTTAGTCTAGGATATGCTTTTTTGTATTGAAATACAAATCACTTTTAAACTCTAGATCTCAGAGGTTCTGCTACCCCTACGTACCGCCCAGCTGCTTTATGTGGGTGTCTCTGAGAGACTGAAAGAGTCACTGTATTAAGAAGCAGTAACCAGGTAGAGCTGCTAAGAGTCCATTCCAGAGTGTGGATGTGTTACTCTCAATCCCTTAAACCTCTCTTCTCACACATTTTGCACTACAGTTCTCTCTCCTTTTCTTCATTTGAGTTATATGGACTCTTTTGATGTTGACTCTGCTGCATCAGGTACCTGCATGGTGGAAGAGTTTTCTTCCTTCAGTGAAGATGCTCTGCTGCTGGTGTTTTATCAAAACATTTAACATCTTTAAAGAAGAAACTCCTGGTTGATAATGATTCTATGGTTCTATGGTTCAATGGTTCTATGATTCTATGGTTCTATGATTCTATGGTCCTATGATTCTATGACTCCATGATTCCATGGTTCTATGATCCTGTGATTCTATGGTCCTATATGACTCCATGATTTCATGGTTCTATGGTTCTATGATTCCATGGTCCTATGATTCTATGATTCCATGGTTCTATGGTCCTATGATTCTATGATTCCATGATTCTATGGTTCTATGACTCCATGATTCCATGGTTCTATGATCCTGTGATTGTATGACTCCATGATTCCATGGTTCTATGCTTCCATGATTCCATGATTCCATGAATCCATGGTTCTATGGTCCTATGCTTCCATGCTTCCATGATTCCATGATCCTATAGTTCTCCGATCCTATGGTTCTATGATTCTGAGACAGATCCAAATGTTGGCTTCAGTTTTCACTTGATTTTGCTCCACTACCTTGACTTTGCAGAAGAAGCTGCAGGATGTCTCCGTGAAGTTTCGCCTGTTCCAGAAGCCGGCCAACTTTGAGCAGCGGCTGCAGGAATGCAAAAGGATTTTAGACGAAGTGAAGTTGCAGGTGCCCAAGCTGGAGACGAAGAGTGTGGAGCAGGAGGCGGTACAATCACAGCTGGATCACTGCATGGTGAATATTTACAGATACTCCCTCTGTTTATTTCCTCCTTTTCCTTTTCCTTTTCCTTTTCCTTTTCCTTTTCCTTTTCCTTTTCCTTTTCCTTTTCCTTTTCCTTTTCCTTTTCCTTTTCCTTTTCCTTTTCCTTTTCCTTTTCCTTTTCCTTTTCCTTTTCCTTTTCCTTTTCCTTTTCCTTTTCCTTTTCCTTTTCCTTTTCCTTTTCCTTTTCCTTTTCCTTTTCCTTTTCCTTTTCCTTTTCCTTTTCCTTTTCCTTTTCCTTTTCCTTTTCCTTTTCCTTTTCCTTTTCCTTTTCCTTTTCCTTTTCCTTTTCCTTTTCCTTTTCCTTTTCCTTTTCCTTTTCCTTTTCCTTTTCCTTTTCCTTTTCCTTTTCCTTTTCCTTTTCCTTTTCCTTTTCCTTTTCCTTTTCCTTTTCCTTTTCCTTTTCCTTTTCCTTTTCCTTTTCCTTTTCCTTTTCCTTTTCCTTTTCCTTTTCCTTTTCCTTTTCCTTTCCTTTCCTCTCCCTGCCATTCAAATTGAAATCATTTCAATGTGACAGGGATTCAGGATGCCCACCCAGCTATAGTGCCAGGGAGAGAGAGAGAGAGCCAGCGAGTAAACCTGTATTACCTGCACAGCTCATATTCAGACAAGATCCTTATCAACACCCTGTGGGCTTCTTAGGACAGAGGGAGTGCCTGGCGTTTGAGAACTGGTTGGCACAGCTAGCAAGGATGCTAGGCATTCAGGGAAAGGTTGGCACAGCTTATGAGGACACAAGGGCACCTAGTGGTTGCTTGGCGCTGGCAACACGGCTAGTGCTAGTAGCTAAGGGAGGCTGAGATATGGTTAGAGGTGGCCAGGGTGTGCCCTATAGCTGCCCCCTGATTATCTGAGACTCCTACAATAATGTCAGTATTTCTTTGGGAGATATTAGGGAAAACTGTGGATAAAGAGCAAAACTGCACCTGGAAAGGTCATCCAGTCCAATCCCCCTGGCACAGCAGGGTCACCCAGACCGAGTGGCACAGGATGATGCTCCTCATCCTATTTCTTGTTTGCCACTGAGGTCAGAGGAGCACTGTGCAGTTGACAGCAGAGTGAAACAGTTCCGTCAGCCTTCCAACAGCTTTTTCCATTCCATATCCCTTCCTGAAACGTGGGATGCTAATAAACTGAGGGAGTAATTTGGGATATAGGGATAGGATTTGGAACTGAGGGAGGACCTCATTCACGTCTACAAATCTGTGAGGGGTGGGTGTCAGGAGGATGGAGCCAGGCTCTGCTCAAGGGCATCTGGGGACAGGACAAGGGGCACTGGGTGCCAGCTGGAACAGAGGAGGTTCCCTCTCAATCTCAGCAGGACCTTCTTCCCAGGGAGGGTCCCAGAGCACTGGACCAGGCTGCCCAGGGGGGCTGTGGAGTCTCCTTCTCTGGAGACGTTCCAGCCCGACACACTAGCCATTGATTTTACGCTGCGGGAGATGATACTGCTAGAAGGAGAGCTACAACCCATCCATATCTGAGAAGTATAGCGTCGTTTACTTTGCAGTTCCAAGTATTCAGACCTGTATTTTCCATGATGGCAAAATGTTGGAGCAAAGAGCTAAACTAGTTATCTCAGCAGTAAAGCTTCAGGACTGCTTTATGTCTGTCGTTCTTCACGTCCCTGTGCAGTAAAGGACAGTGTAGAGTTTAGTGGCAGCAGTAAAGGACACCGTAGAGGGCAGTGGAAGCCAGGGCAGAATTTATTCTTCACTGAAAAGGAAAAAGCAATGAAGCTTCTGCTCTACTTGCATGGCTGTTGGTTGGGGGTTGTAAGGACCGTGTTGTCAGGTCGTATATTGGGAGACAATACTGACTTGCTGGGAATGGAAGGAAGGAACACAGGGTTCTCTTGGTATCGTTCGTTTGAAGCCGCAGAGCTCTGCCCGCTCGTGTGCTGCCGCTCACTGAGCAGCTGCTGGTCCTCTGTTTTTCACTTAGGCAGCAACATGATGTGGGGAAATGCGGGGAGTGAGTACAACAGGTTGAGGCTTCACCTGCTTGTGGGGCTCTTTCAAGGAGCTACTTAATCACTGCAAGTAACTGCTTCCTACCCACCCTCAATTCAGTCGGATGTACTCTATGAGTTGTAGTGGCTACTGCAGTTATAATGCATCCAACACACTGTGTGAGTCCTAGTCACTGTTGTAGTTACAACACATCCAACATACTGTGTGAGTTGTAGTCACTATTGTAGTTACAACACATCCAACATACTGTATGGGTTGTAGTGGCTGTTGTACTTACAACACATCCTGCATACTCTGTGACAACATACTGTGTGAGTTGTAGTTAGTGGCTGTTGTACTTAAAACACATCCTGCATGCTCTGTGAGTTGTAGTGACTATCATAGCTGCAACACATCTAACATACTGACTATCATAGTTACAACACGTCCAACATACTCTAGGAGTTATAGTGGCTATTGTAGTTACAACACATCCAACATACTCTAGGTGTTGTAGTTACAATACATCCAGCATACTGTATGAGTTGTAGTAGCTGTTGCAGTTACAACACATCCAGCATACTCTAGGAGCTGTAGTAGCTATAGTAGCTACAACACATCTAACATACTGTATGACTTGTTGTGGCTGTTGTAGTTACAGTACATCCAGCATACTCTATGAGTTGATGGAAGACATCTGCTTTATCTCCATCAGTTTGAAAACAATCCTCATCCTATCTTGAAAACAAGTAGTGATTGAGTGTTTGTTGTTGCCTATAACATCTCTACGCTGGGGTTTCGACAAGTCCTTGACCCAAGGATTAGTAAAGATCTATTAGTGAAGATCTATTAGTAAAGATCTATTAGTAAAGACTACTATTAGTAAAGTCTGCTAATTTTAAGTCTGACTTTAAAAAGGACTTTTGTTCCTTATAAACCCTTTTTTAATCCATCTCTACACTCCGAGTGAGCTTTCTCTGTCCTGAGGTCGCATAACACGGTACCTCTCAACTCCTTTAGCTCTCAGCTGGTGGTGGAAGGTGCTCGGAGCCGTGCGTGATGGTGGTGAGGACTTGTAGCCCATTCTATAGAGCTACAAGTCCTCTAGCTCTCAACTCCTTTAGCTCTCAGCTGGTGGTGGAAGGTGCTCGGAGCCGTGAGGACTTGTAGCCCATTCTATAGAGTGTTCAAGCTTCAAGTTTTACTTAACAGTGTTTTTTTTCCTTTCTTATTCCTATTTGATTAGAAATTATATAAAAGCCTGAGCGAGGTGAAGTCAGAAGTGGAAACGGTAATAAAAACGGGGAGACAGATCGTTCAGAAGCAGCAGACAGAGAACCCGAAAGAGCTGGACGAAAGGCTGACGGCTCTGAAGTTGCAGTACAATGAATTAGGTGCGAAGGTAAGCTCGGGGGGCCAAACCGCCTGCTGCTCACTCGGGGTGGTAAGGAAGCAGGGGGTTTACTGGCTCCTTCCAAAGCGGTGGGACAGTAGGAGCGGAGGTGAACACAACCATCACAGTGACTATTCAGTTGCTCTGAGAAAAAACAACCTAGAAGAGTATGAAATCCCATGAGTGTGTGATGCAGTGGGAAGCTATGGCGATGCAATGTTCGCTGTCACTCGATGAGACACAAGGCCTTCAGAGGGCACTGTTTGCTGTTCTTCCTTATAAAACATCTTCACATTTGAACTAGAAACCAGTGTAATCTGTAACCTCCCCATGAATCCATCTACATAGCAATCGGGATATTATCAGCACTGTATACAGCACTCAGTGATGTGTGGAGCAGCACAGGTAGTCTTTCAGTGTTTGGGCATGGTTTTTAGAGAATACCAGTTGTTGAGCATCCCAATGCAGGCGTTCACACATAGGGTAGGAGCTGGGGCTCTTGAGCTGGGAGAAGAGAGGGCTGAGGGGGGATCTCATTCCTGTCTCTCAAGCTGTGAGGGGTGGGTGTCAGGAGGATGGAGCCAGGCTCTGCTCAAGGGCATCTGGGGACAGGACAAGGGGCACTGGGTGCCAGCTGGAACAGAGGAAGTTCCCTCTCAATCTCAGCAGGACCTTCTTCCCAGGGAGGGTCCCGGAGCACTGGACCAGGCTGCCCAGGGGGGCTGTGGAGGCTCCTTTTCTGCAGACGTTCCAGCCCCCCTGGCTGTGTTCCTGTGCCACTGGGTCTGGGTGATCCTGCTGTGGCAGGGGGACTGGACTGGATGATCTTTCCAGGTCACTTCCAATCCGTAATGCTCTGTTCTGACTCAGTCTAGGTGATCCTGTTGTGGCAGGGGGCTTGGACTAGATGGTCCTTCAAGATCCCTTCCAATCCCTAGTGATTCTCTATATTAAATGGTATAGGAAGTGCTATATTTATAACTAATTAAAACTCCTTGACTGAAGAGCTAAGAAATGTGTGTTTTCTTTCTGCAGGTAACTGAGAAAAAGCAAGAGTTGGAGAAGTGCTTGAAACTGTCCCGGAAGCTACGGAAAGAAATTCATGCCATGACAGACTGGCTTGCGGCGACGGACGCAGAACTGACGAAGAGATCGGCCGTGCAGGGCATCCCTAGCAATTTGGATGCTGAAATTGCTTGGGGCAAGGTAACGATGTCACAGGCTGCACGGGTCTGAATCTCGGTTTCTGTGTATTGCAGGAAGGGAGGTGGCTGTCTTGATGAATTACAAATTCAGCCCTATTAATTGGAATCATAGAATCCTCGTGGCTCGAAAGGAACTCCAGGGTCACCAGTTCCAGCCCTCAGCCCAACAGCTCCCCANATTCAGCCCTATTAATTGGAATCATAGAATCCTCGTGGCTCGAAAGGACCTCCAGGGTCACCAGTCCCAGCCCTCAGCCCAACAGCTCCCCAACCCATGGATCATGGCCTTGAGGGCTCTAGCTACTCGCCTTTCAAACCCCTCCAGGGATGGGGACTCCATCATCACCCTGGGCAGCCTGGTCCAGTGCCCAGCCACTCTCTCAGCAAAGAGCTTCTTCCTCAGATCCAGTCTAACCCTCCCCTGATGCAGCTGGAAGCCATTGCCCCTCATCCATCATTAGGAATTTGGGAGAGGAGACCAGCAGCAGCCTCTCTAAACCTCCTGTTAAGGAGCTGTAGAGAGCTCTAAGGTCTCCTTTCAGTGCCCACTGCAAGCCCAGCTCCCCCAGCTGCTCCTCACAGACCCTGTTCTGCAGCCCTCTCCCCAACCTCATTTATAAAACTCGTAAAGAAGCAGACTTTGGCCTCAAACCCTGCTCAGAGCCTTCACTGCAGTCTGACCTTGTACAGTGCCTCAGCTTTTCTCCTTCAGTCAGTTCATCACTAAAGTAAGAATAAACATCTCCATCCAGAGCAGTCGCCTCTTTGTTGTATGTCCTGAGGCAGAGGCTTTCAGAATCCCTCCATGGAGATCTCCTCAGGAAATAGCTCTTCAGATAAGCAACATAAATAAGCAGACATCACTCAGAGCAGTCCAGCAGGTAGTGTAGCAGGAGATCCAAGTGCGGGTGTTTGCAGAAAGCATCTGAAGGGAATGTACTGTTTCTAAAGGATCTGCCCCTGCTGAGAGGCAGGAGTTGCTGTGTGTTGTCCCAGATGCTGGAATTCACAGAATGAGAGAATGATTGAGGCTGGCAGAGCCCTCTGAGCTCCTCCAGCCCAGCCCCAGCACCTGGCATCACCCCAGCAGCCAGACCAGGGCACTTGGGGCCACAGCCAGGCTGTCCTTCAACACCTCCAGGGATGGATGGGGACTCCCCCACTGACCTGGGCAGTTCAGTCCAGGCTCTGAGCACCCTTTCTGTGAGGCAGGGCTTCCTACACATTTTCTTGTGAGGGCTTCATAAATAAGATAACACTGATACTCTTCTGGACATGGTCCTGTGTGACTCCGTCCAGAGAAGGAGACTCCACAACCCCCCTGGGCAGCCTGTTCCAGTGCTCTGGGACCCTCCCTGGGAAGAAGGTCCTGCTGATGTGCAGGTGTCAAGAGAACCACGAACCACTGTGTGTTAGAGAGCCCAGTATCAGCAGAGTCCCTTGGAGTGAACACATTTATAAATGAAGACATTTTTACCCACTGCTCCTCATCAGAGCCTTCCTAGAGGACGAGTGTGCTCCTGTGTGAAGTTTCAGTATTTCTTAGTGAGGATAATTCTTCATTTTCTGAACTCCTTTTCTTTATTCTGCTCCTTTAGGCAACGCGAAAGGAGATCGAGAAACGCCAGGTCCATCTTAAGAGCATCAGTGACTTAGGAGAGAACCTGAAGACAGTGCTAAAGGGAAAGGAAAGCCTCGTGGAGGATAAACTCAGCCTGCTGAACAGTAACTGGGTAGCAGTGACTTCTCGCGCCGAGGAGTGGTTCAACTTGTTACTGGTAAGGAAATGCATCTGCTGGGGCAGAGGAAATGCTGGTGCTCAGCCTTATAAAGAGGGATTTTTCTGGAGCTTTGGATGACACTGACTGAATATACAGAGCTGATCTCGGGGTGACGGGGGGTGGTCACATAAGTCCTGTGTGAGTCTGCGTGGCTCTCGTTGTAGGGAGGTCTCCAAAGAAGACAAAATGCTTTCAGAACGAGAGAAAATAGCCATTCTCAGAGTATTGACTTCCATCGACGTTTTCCAAGCAGAGAAGCGAGGTGAAATGTAGTTGTCGAGCTCCCATTCTTTGCAGACCTGTCCTTGCTCCTGGCTGAGTTCCAGCTTTACCAAACGACTTCTATATCTGGTTCTTGGGAAACTATTCCTTCTACCTCCAGTAGGTCTGGCTAATTAGCTCCTTGTTCCTCACAGCAGCCTGGCTGAGCAGCAGACACCTGCCTCTTGCTGTGACTTTATCACCCTCCTGCCTGTCCCTTTGGAAAACTCCTATCTCCTCCAGTGTTTTTTTAACCCCAGTTTCGATACCAAAGGAAAGCAAAACCACGACGGCGGTTACCCCCTCGGAGCAAGGGATTCCTGGTCGTAGTAAACAAGTTGAATGGATGACCCTGTGCATGTTTGCTGGCGTAATGAAAGCCGCTGTTTCACCTCTGAGTCCTCGGCCTTGTACACAGTTATTTACCTTTTCCACACACAGGATTATCAAAAGCACCTGGAGGCTTTTGATCAGAGTCTAGCTAATGTCACATCTTGGATGTATCGCGCTGAAATCCTCTTGGATGACTCTGATAAACAAAAACCGCAGCAACAAGAGGAAATTCTTAAGGTAAAAAAAACCAAAGGGGATTTTCTGGGAAGAGTTCGTTTGTCTTCTTAAAAAAAACCCCTAATTTTTCCTCTAAAAAGGCCTTATTTTTCTCCTAAAAAGCCCTTTGTCCAAAGCAATCTATTACGTTGTTGTCCTGCCATAAAGCCACCCTCTGGCAGCCTGGCGATGACTTGATGTGTCTGCACTGCATCACTAAAGTTAAATCCCTGCAGAGATAAACCCAGGTCTATTATTAAAAGTCTGATGAGGTGAGCAGAGCAGCAGCTTATTTAAACCTGAGTTTGCTGCCAAATAGTCCTTCAGCACATCTGGTTGCAGGGGGATTGGACTGGATGAGCTTTTGAGGTCCCTTCCCATCCCTGGGGATCCTGTGATTCATGGGCTCTTCGTTTCGAGCTGCTGTTCTGCTCTGCTGTGGTGCCTCCCTGGGATCTGGGGGATCTGCCTTGGAGGTCTCTGCCCTAGCCTTGTTTGAACTCTACACACGCCGGGGTTATTGAAGCCAGGTCAACCCACAGATAAGAACGGTGAAGGAGCTGCGTAATGAGTTCATTCTCCATCAGTGGGTCCAATAATTCATCAATAATTCATTAATGAGTGGGTCCAATAATCCACTGACTTGCAAAATAGATGCTAAGTGGAAAGGAGCCCGGTTAAAATGTCTCCTTTGTTAAGATGAAAGGACTCCCTTTTAATTACTGACACGGATTCATTTCCTTCTGAATTCAGTGGATGGTTTCTGCTCAGCACACACCCTCTGTCTGTCTGCAAACCAAAACCAGAGATGTGCTGCTGACAGTGGCATAATGATCTTAGAATCACAGAATCCTCATGGTTGGAAAGGACCTCCAGCATCACCCAGCCCAGCCCTCAGCCCAACAGCTCCCCATCCCCTAGACCATGGCCTGAAGGGCTCTAGCTACTTGGTTTTTAAACCCTTTCAGGGCTGGGGGCTCCACCACCTCCCTGGGCAGCCTGGTCCAGGGTCTCAACATCCTCATGACCTCCTGCCTTCCAGTCTCACCTTCCCCTCTTCCAGCTGGAAACCATTCCCCCTGCTCTGACCACTCCAACCCCTTGGAAAGAGCCCCTCCCCAGCTCTCCTGGAGCCCCCTTCAGGGACTGGATTTTGTTAGATTTATAGGAAAAAGAATTCCCAGTGGTTCTCATCATTTTTTCTGCCTCAACCATGGTCAGAAACAGCAATAAAAGCAAAACCCTGTATATCCTGCTCCAACACCCTGTATATCCTGCTCCAAGACCCTATATATCCTGCTCCATCATACGTGCAGTAGCAGCTCTGCTGGGCTTTAGGAACGTGAAATAATTTACTGTTCTCTGAATTGGGCTGAGGATTAGAGTCACAGATTCCTTAGAAATCAAAGGGACCTGGAGAGATCATCCAGCCCAATCCCTCTGCCACAGCAGGATCCCCCAGACCCAGTGGCACAGGAACACAGCCAGGCGGGGCTGGAACGTCTGCAGAGAAGGAGACTCCACAACCCCCTGGGCAACCTTCCTAGAAATAATGGTCACCACTCACTTACTCTATAAACCAGAGACGTCACTCCATCCCTGCGGTAAATTTGTGACGTATGAGGAGGAATATTATCTCCTGCTGCCCCCAGATTGACCCACGGGGGTGTAACTGTCTGAATTTGCTTGGTGGTTTTGCTCCCTATTCCTTTGCACACTTTCTCTCTCTCTCTCTCTCTCTTCTCTCTTTGCATTTATTACTAACTTCAAGCCCTGTCTCTTGCTCACGGACTGTAGCGCTTAAAGGCTGAGCTGAATGATATGCACCCAAAGGTGGACGCTGTGCGTGACCAGGCACTAGACTTGATGACAAACCGTGGAGATCACTGCAGGAAAGTAATAGAGCCTAAGCTGTCAGAGCTCAACCAGCGATTCGCAACTCTCTCGCAGAGAATTAAGAGTGGAAAGGTAGGAGGACTTGATTCTGGACGGAGGTGCATACAGAATGGTCCAAAACTAGGTGGTTCCTTGTGGGTAACTGCGTTCCTGGTCTCACTCGAAGGAAAGGGGAAAGGTGCTGTTAAGGATAGACCGGCCTCTGGGCAAAGGATCTATGCTCTGTGTTAACCCCTCTCCTTTCACAGAAGGAGAGAGGTGAGGAAATAAGAGAATCATAGGATCATCAGGGATGGGAAGGGACCTCAAAGATCATCCAGTCCACCCCCCCTGCCACAGCAGGATCCCCCAGACCCAGTGGCACAGGAACACAGCCAGGCGGGGCTGGAACGTCTGCAGAGAAGGAGACTCCACAGCTCCCCTGGGCAGCCTGGTCCAGTGCTCCGGGACCCTCCCTGGGAAGAAGGTCCTGCTGAGATTGAGAGGGAACCTCCTCTGTTCCAGCTGGCACCCAGTACCCCTTGTCCTGTCCCCAGATGCCCTTGAGCAGAGCCTGGCTCCATCCTGTATGGATTAGGATGAAGGCAGATTGTAGAGAGTCCTCCTT
>VZRI01009269.1:369452-390990 GCA_013397515.1 Upupa epops | reverse complement strand
TAAATAAATAATAATAAAAAAAAGTCCCCAAACCCTTCGTAGGGGAGGAAAACAGAAGTAAAACTCAGCAGGTTGGAGGACGGGCCATTTTCAGTCTGTAATCTGTGAGCACCAATGGGGGGCCTCTCACTTCCTGGCTAATGAAGGCTGCAGTTTTATTAGCTTTGTTTGCTATTAAGGGCAGCTATCACCATCTTACAGGACGAGTTCTCACACGGAATAACTGGTCTCCCAAGCTCCTTGAATCCTTCTTTCTCTTTATCTTGAAAGGTCCTCAATGCCTCCACGGATAGCACGGATAGCTTTCTTCAGAGGGCTTTATTTTGATGTGACATGGCCACATAAGATTTTGGAGCTGGAAATGCTTCTGCTCTCCAGGCTCCAGTAATTAATTAAGAAAAGGCTGATTTGGTGACATCACCCGCCATAGATCTCTGAAGTTCTTGCCTTGCAGGAGGGGGGGTGTGGTGTCTGTCCGTGAGGAATCCAGGAACATGACTTTCTGCATGGGAAGCAACTTGAGGGCAGGTGGAGGGAAAAAGCAAGCCATCCCCCCACACACACCCGAAAATTGAGAGACAAACCTAATGGTTATCAGATGGGTCTTTATTAGCACTACTGGGTGAGCTCCCAGCCATGCCTGAGCTGTCACTGGTGGGAAACCAGATGCACATGGTCACCTTTTGCTATTGACGTTAATCCGCTGCGGTGCAGCGCTGGCTGTATTGTTTCAGTTAAGGATCTGCCAGCTTTTCCACTAAATCCCCTTGTTTTTAGGGGTTTATAATATAGACATAAACATTTGCTTTAGCTCCTGGATTGCATGCACAGACATAGGAGCTAAATAATCCAGAGAATTAGGAAGCCAAGGCCAGTAATATTGCAGCAGTCCTCCACAGCCTGTTGGATCAGCATCCAGATAGATTTGGGGGCCGGGAAGGAACCCCCTCATTTGCGTTTGAGTTTAGGATGGAAGCACCAAATATTAACTTGCCTTACTTAATGGATTCAATCCCCATCCTACAAATGCAGTTCCAAACTCTCAGCCTGTCTGGAGAAGCAGAAAGATAGTTGAAGCCATCCTTTGAGCCATCCCACCCTTTCCCTTGCATGCTCCTGTGTCTCCTGCCCGGAGGAAAGCTCTTTCCCTGCTTCACGGGTAGCATTTGCTGGGTCACGGCCTGAATCTGGCAAAACAACCCCATTTGTTTTCCATGGATTTGTTGCTAAGCCAAGAGAAGGAGTAGAGACGGGGTAGTGTTATGCCAAGAGGGTGGATCATCTTGCAACAGTTGGAAGATCTAGGCGTAGCAGGGGTCAAAAATCAGATTCACAATGTAAAAAGTACTGCCTTTGGTTCGGTCAGATAAAAACAACATCAACTGTAGTCTTATGCTTCTGTGCCCAAGCTGTGCTCCTTGGTATCTACATCTGGTGGCAACAAAGTGGAGGGGAAAGGTACTTGGTCTTGTTAACGTAGTCACACTCCCTGCCGTGAAAAGTTGGGGGTTTTGGGGGAAAAAAAAGAGATATTGTTTCTTGTGTTAACAATTAATGGTAGCAGGAGCTACAGAAGGACCAAGGGAGCAGTTTTAGACTGTTGCAGTGATTCCCTACAAAATTGTTGCGATAGGAACAGAAGTCTCCTCTCCAAACCCAAAGTCCCTGTGCCCTGTGCCATTTGGTCACTGTCACTAAAATACTGCAGAAGAGTTGAGAAGCTGCTCAGCTCGTGTGAAAAATAGGGCATATTTGTCTCAGCCAGAGGATTTTGATTTTTATCAGCTCAAGGGATGAGGTTTGCACAGACGAGTATCTGCTTTTATCGATGACGGGGAGATGGGTGCTGTCAGGTTTCCAGCTGTGCCCTAGTCAGAGGCTGTGTCGCATTTTGACTGCCAGTATTGCCTTGCAGTGTTGTAGGAAACTGAGGCAAAGTATTTGCTTATTTCTAAACATTAAGGAGATGGTTAGTCTCTCATTTCCAGTGCTTACAAACCAGTATGGCCATAACCCTTTGATTTCCATGGATTTACTCTGTATTGAATCATAGAATCATCAGGGATTGGAAGAGACCTCGAAAGATCATCTAGTCCAATCCCCCTGCCACAGCAGGACACTCCAACCAGGTCCAGGTGACAGAAAAGGAGACACCATGAACCCCCCAGGCAGTACCCCCCAGCGCCCTCCCTGGGAAGAAGTTTTAGAATAAGTCAGGGTTGGAAGGGACCACAGGATCATCCAGTTCCAACCCCCCTGCCATGGGCAGGGACACCCCACCCTAGAGCAGGCTGGCCTGAGCCTCATCCAGCCTGGCCTTAAACACCTCCAGGGACGGGGCCCCAACCACCTCCCTGGGCAGCCCATTCCTGGCTCTCATTACTTTCACAGTGAAGAACTTCCTCCTCACATCAAGTCTAAATCTCCCCATCTCCAGCTTTGCTCCATTCCCCCTAGTCCTGTTGCTACCTGAGATCTTAAAAAGCCCCTCCCCACCATCAGTGAGAGCAGAATGCTGCCGTCTAATATCTTACATTTACACGAACTGCAGAACACTTCATGGTGTGCAGTCATTTTCTTATTTCACCTAAGGAGAGAAATCCATTAAAAATGCAATCAATCATGAGATGTTCTTTTCCTTTACGGTCAGTTACAAACAAGTATCTTTAATTCTCTGCCATCGACTGTGTCTTCCAAGATTTGTTGATTAAAAAAAAAAGAGAGAATAATTCGCTGCTTCTTTTTTTAGTTCTTGTTTTATAATGATATTCATATTTTTTATAGTGTCCCTGAGGTTTTAAGTTCTTTTCTAGTTGCAGCATTCATACATGGAGGAGTAACTAATAGTTTTAGTAACGGGCTGAGCGTGTGTTACGTTTCACAGACATCGCATGGACTATAAAAAAATGGGGTTAACATTTAAGGAAAAGAAGGAGAACTCTTGGACAGACTGTAAAAGTTGTTTTAGGCTCTGTGTCCCCGTTATGGTCTAAAACATGTGGTCCTATTTGTAGAAACTTATGAAGCAATACATTTTGAAAAACAACCCGTTTCTCCCATTGTAAGTGAATTTTTCAGGGAAAAAAATAATAAATAAATGAAGGGAAGATGTTGTGGGCGATTCTCTTCTCCTGTCCGCAATGGAAGAGCAGCACAAGGCATGCCCTGTCATGGAGAAGAAGCTGTTGTGGCCCTAACTACCTGCAGCTATCATCTTCTGTGAAGGGAGTGTCTCAGGGTCCGTGGGATCTGGAGGCAGCTGAGCTCAGTCCTGTAGGTTGAGCTGCATTTGAGAAAAAACCCATGAGTCCCCGAGGAGCCCCCTGAAGGTTCAGGTTCCATAGATGAAGGATTACCTGCATTACCCAAGCCTCATAAACTTCTCCTGCTGCCCCTGCTGCCCCATAGAGTCTGTGTTCCTGTTAATTTAACTGCCTGCCCTTACTTCCATCCATGCTGGTGGAAAGCCTGCATTAATTTTATTAGGAGCTGAAGCAAGACCAACAAGAGAGAGGATCCAGCTGCAGCCCCAGCCTCACAGCTCCATCTCAGACTGTGAGTTACAACACTAACTGACCCAAGATCTCGGGGCGCTCACACTCAACCCCCCTTTTCTTTTTCCTTTCTCTCTTTTTAGTGAAGAATGCAAATTGCACGTCGGACTTTGAGGAATATTTTGCCAAAAGGAAACTGGAGGAAGGAGACGGGCACGCAGTCAGTATAGCGGAGTACCTGCAGCGCAGCGACACGGCCATTATCTACCCTGAAGCCCCCGAAGAACTGTCTCGCCTTGGCACGCCAGAGGCCAACGGGCAAGAAGAAAATGGTGAGGCTGTAATTCATTTTTAGCCAGTACCCTGACCTCGTGCAGCTGTTGCAATTATAAATGCACTGCATGCCTGGGTGTTTACCTTAAAAATTGAAGAACAGCTGCAGCGGCATGGAATTTCATGAGCAAAGATTGGGGCTGTAATTTCAGTGTATTGTGATTTTTTAGTCAGCACATTTGTATTATTTGGCGAGGGAACCGAAGAGCTGGATTTAAACTGCTCCGGTTGGGAGTTTGAGAAGTTTTAATCAAGTTCTAATAGCACGAAAGATGGGGTAGCCGGCCTCTTGCTCACCGAGACCCTGATAAATAAGTGAACAAGCTTCGGTAGGAAGGATTCGGTCAATGGCATAAGTCATGTAATGAACTAGGACTGGAATGCAAATAGCCAAGTGACGGGAGAAAGTATTTCTTAGTTTTCAACCCAGCGAGGTCTATGGGAAGAGCAATGCCCCTAATTAATTCCTTAGCAGGGTCTGGAGCGGGTGCTGTGGGTGCACGCAGGTGCTGGTGCCGCCGGTTGAAAGCACCATCCCTTCCCTCTCGGGCAGCAGATTGCAGCGATTCCTCTCATACCATCCCGGGCAATCAGCCCATGAGCTGCCATTGATTTGTTGACCTTTTGGCCTGCCTCTCTTCTCCCCCTCTTCCATCCCGGGGCACAGACCTGCCACCTGGAACTCCAGATGCCTTCGCCCAACTGCTGACCTGCCCCTACTGCGACCGGGGCTACAAGCGCCTGACGTCCCTGAAGGAGCACATCAAGTACCGCCACGAGAAGAACGAGGAGAACTTCTCATGCCCTCTCTGTAACTACACGTTTGCCTACCGCACCCAGCTCGAGCGGCATATGGTGACACACAAGCCAGGGACGGATCAGGTGGGGGGCTGGTTTTAAGTGATTTCTTGCTGTAATAACCCCTTAGAGAAACGATATTGCTTTGATTGGCAATCATTATTAATTTTTCATGGCATTTTGAAGATGCAGATCTTTTAATGGTAATAGCTTTAATTGAGGTCTAAATGATTTTTTGATGGTCTCTTCTAATATGATTTAATAGTCTTATGTTCACGATCGAATGAGTGTGTTAATTTCTAATTTAGAAATTTTATTTGCACTTTAACTTGACTTTAGTTTCGTTTTTATGTTCCTCAAAAAGTGAATGAAACGGTTGCATTTTAATTATACATTATTAAACATCTCAGCAATTTTAATTCCATTTTTCACCTAGTTTTACTTCACGGCCTTGCGAGCAGGAGCTCTGTCTCACGCTACAAGACCCGCTAACAATTTTTCCTGACTTTTTGAGTAACCTGGGTTACTCAAAACCTGGGTTTGAGTAACAATGGATATTTCCCATAACCGTTTGTTAAACACAACAACGCGTTTTAGGAATGGCAGTCCTTAGGTTGGGGTTTGGGATTGTGCCTTGAGTGCACCAGAGTCGTGACGTCGTGATTGCCTGGGCCACCCAGCTATAAATCAAAGCAGTTTATTTTCCCTCGATGTGATTCGCGTAACATTATATCAGCGCCGCAGCGAAGGAAGCGCTGTGTGTCCCAAACAGGTGACCGAGCTTCCCCAGTGCTCCTAAACAGACCGAGGGGTAGACCTGTGCCACAAAACCCTTTGCACACCACCGGCAAAACTATTCCCGTCTCTGCCGGAGGATCCTGTCTAAAACCCCTTCTTATGGAGAGCTGTAATGGAAACTCCAATGGGGTGGTTAGAAGTTAAATAACTAGACGTGTGCGTCACATCAAATTATAAAGGCTTTATGCCGTATTTATTATTCTTAAAAAACCCTGAAAATCATCACTGGCTGTATTTCTCCTGGTAGGCTTTTCCTCAACAAAAGGTAAATTCACATAGGCAAACACACACTTCCTAATGGCAATCCTTGCAGTTAGCATTTTTAAGAGAACCCTTTGCCCGATCTTAATATAAATAATAGTAGAGAAAATAAAAATAAATGATTCTCCAGTTCTTTCCTTCCCTTCCCATGGCTTTTCCAGTGGACATGCGTGTTTCCACACCCGTATTTTTCCTAACCGGATCCACCACAAGCGTCTTTTCTTTTTTCACTTTTCGCTATCATTAAAAACACCCAGGGGAAAAAGAAAAAAAAACCAAAACTCCCAGCAAAAAAAAAAGCCCCTAACAACCCGCCTAGATATTTATCCAACGTAACCGCCTGAAATTTCACATGCGAGAGCGCGCCGGCGCTGGCGCATTATGAATGGTAGCTTTGGTGTTGAAAAGTCCTCTCATTTGCTCGTGGCATTTACAATTAGTAAATTAAAATGATTGTATCATATTAACAGTGGCACAACTAAAGTTTATAGTAGTCCTCGGAGGGCGATGGGGGGAGACAAAACAGCTGTTGCTGTTTGTTTATGCAACTCAGCAACATATGAGCGCGGGTCCCTCAATGGCGCGCGGCGGGCTGGGCTCTGCTTGATCTTTGAAGGTTGCTGCTGTTTGAACAAACCTCCCTGTGTCCCATGTAACACCATCTGTCTCGCCAGGAATGTGGGAAGAGGCAGCACACCCTCGCAGTTGTCATACCGTTTCAGCACTGCCTTTTTTTCCCTTCTTTTATATTTTTCCTTCTTTTATATTTTTCCTTCGTTTATTTATTCTTCCTCCTCTTATTTTTTCCTTCTTTTATTTTTCCCTGTTTTATTTTTCCTTTCTTTCTTTTTTTTTCTTTTCACTTTTCCTTCTTTTTTTTCCCCTTATTTTTTTCCCTTCTTTTTTCTCTTCTTTTTTCCTCCCTCCCTCTCTCCCTCTCTTCCCCACTCTGCCATCCCTGCTCTTGCAATAGGCTTTTGTGTCACGGCTACCTGCCTGCCTCTCCTCACTTTGAGCATCCTGAGCGGTGGCCTGAATTATTATTCATATTATTACCTTGTGCTCAATTATCTTTACTATTTTTCTCTCTAAATTCAAAGTCACGAGGTTTTTTCTTGCTTCTCACACAGAGGTCAGCTGCCTTTGAGTCTATCTTTATGCCACTTTTAACTTCCGACTTTCCCTCACCCAGGGGGAAAACATGGCACGAAACGTAGCTCCAGTCTTGCCTGCTGCTCTGTGATTTTTCAAACCCATTTGTAGCAGCAGTTCGTGGTGAAGACACGGTCTCTCTTGCCTGATAACGAATTAATTCTTACATGAAATGCCACTAACGACAGAGTTTCTGTCTTTCCTACACCCGCAGTAAACAGAATTTTTAAACAAGCCGAGTCCCACATGTTCAGGATCTGCTAGGAATATTAAGAGCAGCAAATCTTCTTATAAAACAGTTCCCCTGATCATACGATACCTTAAAGCAACCCATTTCTGCCGAGAGACTGAGGAAATCATGCTAGAGCAAATATCGAATGCTCGTGTGAAAGTACTTTCTCATTTGTTTCGGTTTACTGCCAACATTTTGATTTTTATTGCAAAGCTGATGAGACAAATAAACGGCCGCGCAGACCTTTCGGTCTGCTTGATAAACCTGGAGCCATGCTAATTGTGGGCTTTTTTATTTTTAAGCTAGAAATTCATGGTTTCTCTTGCATCAAAGTCACGTTGGTGTCTTTTTTTCTCCTCCCAGCACCAAATGCTGACCCAAGGAGCAGGCAACCGCAAGTTCAAATGCACTGAGTGTGGCAAGGCCTTCAAATACAAACACCATCTGAAGGAACACCTGCGAATCCACAGTGGTGAGTAGCGGAGGTGCTGGTGTGCTCATTTGCATTTTGTTTAATTAGCTGAGATTTCAAGACCGCTTAAAATTTACACAGTTCTGCTCCTGGCTTCGTGGAGCTACAAAGGTATTTCATTAGAGGTATCCGAGTCATCCCCATTTATCACGCCGTTAATTCCATGGTCGTGCTGAAAGATTGGGAAATAGCAAAGCTTCCTGCAAATAATAGAGATGGTTTGTTGGGTAGTTTGAGCTCAGGCGTGCTCATTCATTCCTGTGCAGTCAGTTCCTAAAGCGTCCTGTGTATTTTCCCATAACTAAAAGTCCTTCCAAGTGAAATCCAGCTTGTAAACTCGGGTAACAAGCGAGTACAAAGCATCTCACAGTGAACGACTTGTGCGTTTTGGCTCTTCCTCTTGACCCACTGTTCAGCACAAAATGCCACCAGGCTCTGTCCACCCGTGCGGACAGGGAGGTGCTCACACCACGTTTCTCCCACCGTGCTCATTTCCAGTGAAAATTGCTCTTTTTGGAATTAAAAAATAAAAAGAAGGAACCAAATTTGAAGAGTCTGCATGTATTTGACTCCCTTCAGCATAGGGCATTTACCTGTGACTTGGAGTGGTCAGTCTGAAGCCAGTCTTACAGGCTGGGGGCTCTTGCTAGATGGAGACCCTGGCTTCAAACAGACCTCAAGAGCCATAGAAAGAAGAGGGTAAAGTGGTGGTGTGTGGCCATATTCATACAATCAATATTTTCCTTATTAATCAGTGGGTATGCAGTCAGGTAACAAATGCCATCATAGCAACAACAACAATAATTAACATTTGTTTTTAATTATCATTTTAGGTGAAAAACCATACGAGTGTCCGAACTGCAAGAAACGATTCTCCCATTCTGGCTCCTACAGTTCGCACATCAGCAGCAAGAAGTGTATTGGCTTAATCTCTGTAAATGGCAGAATGAGAAACAATATCAAGACGGGTTCTTCTCCTAATTCTGTATCTTCCTCTCCTACTAATTCGGCCATTACACAGCTGAGAAACAAGCTGGAGAATGGCAAACCACTTAGTATGTCTGAGCAAACAGGCCTACTGAAAATTAAAACAGAACCACTAGATTTCAATGAATATAAGGTTCTTATGGCCTCACATGGGTTTAGTGCAACTAGTCCTTTTATGAACGGTGGACTTGGAGCAACCAGCCCCTTAGGAGTTCATGCTTCTGCTCAAAGTCCAATGCAGCACTTAGGTGTAGGGATGGAAGCACCATTGCTTGGGTTTCCTGCGGTAGGCAGCAATTTAAGTGAGGTGCAGAAAGTCCTACAGATTGTGGACAACACGGTTTCCAGGCAGAAAATGGACTGCAAGGCTGAAGAGATCTCCAAGTTGAAGGTTTACCATATGAAGGATTCATGCTCTCAAGCCGAGGAACAAGGAGTTACCTCCCCCAATATTCCCCCCGTGGGTCTTCCAGTAGTAAGTCATAATGGTGCCACTAAAAGTATTATTGACTATACATTAGAGAAGGTCAATGAAGCCAAAGCTTGCCTCCAGAGCTTAACCACAGACTCGAGGAGGCAGCTCAATAACATTAAAAAAGAGAAGCTGCGAACCCTAATAGACCTGGTAACCGAAGACAAGATGATAGAGAACCACAACGTATCCACTCCATTTTCATGCCAGTTCTGTAAAGAAAGCTTTCCTGGTCCCATTCCGTTGCATCAGCATGAGCGTTACCTGTGTAAAATGAACGAAGAAATCAAGGCAGTCCTTCAGCCTCACGAGAACATGGTTCCCAACAAACCTGGAGTGTTTGATAAGCAAACCCTCTTGCTGTCATCAGTACTTTCTGAGAAAGGAATGACTAGCCCCATCAACCCATACAAGGACCACATGTCTGTACTTAAAGCATATTATGCTATGAATATGGAACCCAACTCTGATGAACTACTGAAAATTTCCATTGCTGTTGGCCTTCCTCAGGAATTTGTGAAGGAATGGTTTGAACAAAGAAAAGTCTATCAGTATTCGAGTTCCAGGTCACCATCACTGGAAAGGGCCGGTGCCAAGGTGGCGCTGGCTGCCACCAACAACACTCCCACTAAAGACTCTTTGTCAGCCAGATCTCCAATAAAGCCTGTGGACTCTATAACTTCACCATCTATAGCTGAACTGCATAACAGTGTTACTAATTGTGATACTCCTCTCAGGCTAACAAAACCTCCTCATTTTACCAATATTAAACCAGTTGATAAATTGGACCACTCTAGGAGCAATACTCCTTCTCCTTTAAATCTTTCTTCCACATCTTCTAAAAACTCCCACAGTAGTTCTTACACTCCAAACAGTTTCTCTTCTGAGGAGCTTCAGGCTGAGCCTTTGGACTTGTCTTTACCAAAACAAATGAAGGAACCTAAAAGTATTATAGCCACAAAGAACAAAACAAAATCCAATAGTGTAAATTTAGAACACAACAGTGTTTCTTCGTCATCTGAAAACTCAGATGAGCCACTGAACTTGACTTTTATCAAGAAAGAGTTTTCTAATTCAAATAATCTGGATAAAAGCACTAACCCAGTATTTGGTATGAACCCATTTAGTGCCAAACCTTTATACACAACACTTCCACCACAGAGCGCATTTCCCCCGGCCACGTTTATGCCACCAGTCCAGACCAGTATTCCTGGGCTGCGACCATACCCAGGACTAGATCAGATGAGCTTCCTACCACACATGGCCTATACCTACCCAACTGGAGCAGCTACTTTTGCCGATATGCAGCAAAGGAGAAAGTACCAGCGGAAACAAGGATTTCAGGTAAATTGTTGCAACTGCTTTCTTTCGAAAGAATTTAGTATTAGTTTTGATAGAAATTAGTATGTTGTGATATGTCGTTTTCTAGAAGGAAACCCCTCAAAACTATGCTCAATGTTTCCATCAAAATTAGCAGAGTTTTAGTCTGAACTTGCAAAAATGCAGTAGGAGATGGAACCCTAACAGCTCCTCTCCTTGGATTCAGAAGTGGTATCAGTACCTTTGAATGGGTGTGTTGCTAATGGGTTTCTTTGGTTACGAGCTCAGTCATTTGTTACCAGAACTGTATCTAAATCATCATCATAATACTACCAGTTAATATCAACGATAAATCCCATCCTGCAGAAAAAGAAATAAAAAGAAGGAAATTTTGTAGGGAAACTTATTTTTGCGGGGCATCAAGTCCTAGGCTGGACTTGATGATCTTAGAGGTCTTTTCCAGCCTCAATAGTTCTGTGATAACCATATTGTACTATGGGAAAGAAGAGCAGAGGGAGAACTCTTTGGATTGACCCCCACACTTGAATGCAAAGCTGTGTCTGTCTATGCAGAGGTCCCTATGGCCTTGGAGCAGCTCTATCCCATTGAAAACCCTCAAAGCTTTTTTCCTCATGTTTTAGAGGAGGATTGTTCACCCACTGTGGGAAAGGTATCCTCTCATCAGTGTCTGGCAGATGAAAAACATTGATGAATTGCTTCATAGCCCCTTCCTCCAGCCCACCTCCTGTGCTTCCCAGACTACCCACCTTCTAAATCCTGCCAGTCATCTAGAACAGCTTTGGAAAAACCCAGTGATTGAACCAGTCTTTGGAGAGGTAGCTGCCAGAGCCCTTAATCACAGGCAAAGTCTTTCCCTGGACACATAATCTGGGTCAGCGCTGCTGCGTGCCTGGGTACAACCTTTAATCCTTTTCTTGGGTCGTCCCAGACTCCATCGGTGAGCAGCGAAGGATTTTCCCCCCGCCGCGTGCCTACAGCAAAGACAGGAGTCACACACTTTGAAAGCTTTTTGCGGGGCGTATTCAGCTCTCATGTACAGAGTTTAGTTCAAGGCGATTAACTGATTATAGATTAATAATTTTTCTCTACATTTGCGCGTGTTCCCCCATGTCCTATTATGGCCTATTAGTAATTTTACTGACTAGTAAATGTTTTACGGTTTCGAATGTGAAAATCAGGTATGGTTTTACATTACAGGCTGTAATCCCTCTTTGCACAATAGGAGCATAAATAGCACTGCACCTCCATAACAGCTGTTCCACTATTCCAATTTACAGTACATCTGCCCTCTTTGTAAATGTATTTAAGCCTATTTAATCTTCTCTAATATTAATTAGTGCAAACCTAGTCTAAGAAAACCGAACAGCGCGATAGCGAATGGAAATGTATGTTATCATGCGAGTTTGCACTCTCTTTGGATCAAGACAAAATAAATATCAAGAAATTTAATAATTTACTGATCCACATTCATTATTGCTTAATGCTGAAGGCTGTTTTAACATAGATAGAACATTGATAAAAAGTGTTATTAACATTCCCTATTTCAAATTACAAAATTAAATATAAAAATATAGCTGGAGGCCTTTAGTCGAGAGACATACATTTAAATGGATTGCATAATAATAACATTTGTACCTAAATATAAAATTCAATTAAAACCTTTCTACAGATGCCAAATATATCCATGTTTGGGTGTTTGGAGAGGAATGATCTCTACGCTGTTGCTTATCCTCAACCCGTGTAGAAAACCCCCTTGCTTTTTCCACTCCTCACAAATATTTAGTGCCCGTATGATAAATATCATCCCCTTGTGTAAATCAAACTATTGCAGAGTATTCAGAAAGTCGGTTGAATGTGGAGAAGTAGGAGGCTCCTCATTATTTCAGGCTGGATGGCGCTCTGGGCAATCTGTTCTAGCTAGAGATGTCCCTGCTTGGTTTAGGGGTTTGGACTAGATGATTTTGGAGGTCCCTTCTGACCCTCTGGTTCTACGATGCCCACAGGTCCCATCAGGTGTCGTTTCATGAGTTACCAAGGTGATGGGGACCACCATCCTAAGCAGACTTTTCTTTTAACTTTCCTGGGGTGGTTGGTTCCTCTGTGGGAAGGAGCATTGATGGAAGTGGGTGATGCTGATGGGTGGTTCCCTCACAGGGAGAATTGCTTGATGGAACCCCAGACTACATGTCCGGCCTCGACGACATGACGGACTCTGACTCCTGTCTGTCCCGAAAGAAGATCAAGAAGACGGAAAGTGGCATGTACGCGTGCGACTTATGTGACAAGACATTCCAGAAAAGCAGTTCCCTGCTGCGACACAAATATGAGCACACAGGTAGGATGGCCGCACGTGCCCAGGGGAGGGTTCTGAGGTCCATGCTACCCTCTTCGCAGTGTTTCACGCATACACTTGTGCAATGAACAGCTCAGCTGAGGTGTTCAACAAGGAAGAAGTACTCTCTTTTGTTCTGATCAATTTATTTTTCATTTTTTTAATGGTTATTGCTTGGAAAAGACATGGTTGGATGTGATGGCGTTAGATGAGCTCATGTCATGTTGAGGGTGGTGGCAATGGTGGCACTCAGCATCTCGCAAGATGAGCCCCTCTTAGGTAATGCAGGCCCTACCACTCATAAAGGTCTGCAACTTGGTCAACACAAAGTCTGGCATGGGAAGGAAGGGTTAGCAGTATGTTTCTTGTTTCTGAGACACTCTCTAAGGCTTCATTTACTCCAGTACAAGAACATCCAATGACATGAGCAGGGCAAAAACTAGCTCTGGCTGAGTTATCTCAAAGTAAACAGCTCTTGGGGGTTGCTCTCCCAGTGCAAGCATGTTCCACTCTGCTTTTTCACTTCTCAGTTCACACCCAGGGAAGGTTTCTTCTTCTCTGAGTAGGAATTGAATTTTGTCTGGTCCAAAGAAGCTTGCCAAAGTTCACCACAGATCATTGGCTCACAGAATAGTTTGGTTTGAAAAAGACCCTCCATCACACCTACACTGGCCGTGGTTCCACGCTGTGCTCATGTCCTCCCCATCAGCCAGGACAGACATGAGCCAGGAGATTGAGAGATCTCCAAGGGGGCTGCATTGGCTCAGCATGTTTCAGCTCAGGGAAAATGGGACCAGAGCTCCCCAAATAATAGAGATATCAGGTTATGTTAGACAAAGGGAAAGTGAATTATCATGTGAATTACTGTGTAGCAGGACATAAACCAAACTCCAACTTCCTAGAGTTAGAAAAAGCTTACTCAGGAGGAAACTTTCCGTAACTTTGAAAGCTGAGTCCCACTTCAGGAAATGAAGCGAGTCACATCATCCTTCAGTCTCACTGTGTGACGGTAAAAACTTTATACCTCTCTATTAATACATCTTCCAGGCCCCACATAACCATTTGGTGTTTCACAGATGAAAAGTTTGCAATTTGGAAGTGGACTGTGTCTTTAAAAAAAAGGTCTTTACTTTGTTCTTTCCCCCCCCCTTATACTCCCCCCGCCCCTCAAATTTTAAGCTAATCCCATGCAGAATAATAACAATTAAAAACAAAAGGAAGTTACAATACATGCGGGATTAGGAAATAAAATGAAAAACAACATTCTGGATGAGATCGGCTAGTTCATCGGTGGAATGTGCTTCCCACTACATTATTCAGCTCAAATTGTTTATTCAGTAGAAGAAGCTTTGAAGGCTTTACATCCCTGCACCTTTCCTCTCCTGAATGATTTTATTACAGCCATCTGCAAACATTATGGTTTACTACACTACTACCGTAAAGCTCTTATGTTAGAACTAGCCTTCGTATATATCTGGATCTGGACATATGGTTGAATCCCATAAAGTTGGTAGTCCATAAGGTCGACAGACATATGGTTGAAAGGCTGAAAATTTGACAAGCTGAAATGTGTGCAATCACCTTGATTTGCAAAATAAACTGCATTTGTAAAAGCAAAAATATGTTCTGGTCCTTAAGTAGCACAGGAACCTACTGCCTTGAAAAATACCCCACAGCTGCCGAGCAGAGACTTTGCTCCTTCTTCCTTTGCTCTGTCCTGTTTGACTTCTCAACTCTGCGTCCGTCAATTTTATGGGACTCGGCCTTATGATCCAGAACGTGTATGCAGTGTCATATTTAATGTGCTACAATGACAGCACCTCATCAAGCTCGAGTGTGGCATTTGGCGACAGGAAAGATGGGCTTGTGGCAAAGGCAGAGGCACTGAGGCTGAGCGTGCCGCGCGGTCTCCTGCCTTGCCACAGCAAATTCATCTCTCTGCTTCAACCATCTTTTTGAGCTCAAGCCACCTCACCAGAGTGCTGTAAACCTTAGTTCATGCAAGTCTTAACTCCTTGAGACAGAGCTTGCTGTACAAAGAGTGGAGTATTTTTGAGGATGCCGTTGCTTTTACAGAGCTTCAGCGCTACTGTTAGGTAGAGGTGGTTGGTGGTAGCTCTGAAGGCCTTAGCTGGGCTAGCCTCCCTAACTTGTTCTTAGCCTTCAGGAGGCACGTGCTGGGATGTTGGCTAATGTTCAGCTTAGTGCAGGGGGGGTTATGGAGTCTCCTTTTCTGGAGATGTTCAAGACCCACTTGGATGTGTTCCTGTGTCACTTGGACTAGGTGATCCTGCTGTGGCAGGGGGATTGGACTGGATGATCTTTCAAGGTCCCTTCCAACCCCTAATGATTCTATGATCTTCAGAGCATTTCAAATCAATAGGATCGGTTTTGGAAAACCCTTGTAATTGCAGTCAGAACCCTGCGGTGGAAGGGACCCAATGGAAAGCAAAGCCTTTGTCTGTATTTGGGGGCATTGTGAGAGTAGGCCCACATTTTTCAATCAAAAAAGAAAAGGAGAAACAGCTTCTTCTCTGAGTGTGTGGTGCTTCTCCGACTGGTTGATCATGTCCTGTTGTGACCTCATTAAAAACATAGTTTAGGAGGAATTGGAACACTTCCTGTCATTCCTGGAGAAGCACCAATAGTGGAGGTTGTTTATACTGATGTCCTTTTATCTGTGAATTAAAAAACTGTGTTTTGGGGGGTCTTTTTTCTTGATATTTGAGCAATTGTATTTTTTTTTGCCACTACTCCTCCTGGCTCACCTACCTATTGCAACCAGTGCTAGAGCAGAGGTTACAAGAGTCAGTCAGAGGCCGCATTCCTGCTTTGCAGTCCCTAAGGATTTAACCCAGAGAAATTATTTGGAATGAAAAGGACTGGCATGTAAAAGTGGCTTAATCGTGTGCAACACCAAGTGTTGTAAAGGAGAAATGTCGTAGGGATTGCAGTGGAGCTGAGTTTCCTTGCCAGGACAAGTAGACGACTTGGGTTTGGCCAGTTTGTTGTGTCAACCTAAGAACTTTTGATAGAACCTTGCAGCCGCAGATCACAGAGCTCTGTGATTCCCTCGGTGCACTCTGCCTGCCACAGCTCGAGCAGAGCAGAGCAGAAAAGGGCCCCAAATTTCACAATCCGTCATGTATAATTTATGCAGTATTCACGGTGTTTTGCAAGAGCTTCTACCTTCACATAGAGAAGGAAAATTTATTGCATTACAGCTGTGAGTGAATTGCATCGGTTCTGGCAGGGCTGAAATTTAGTGTAGAGGCCACAGCTTGCTGCAGGACCAAATCCTGCCAAGTTAGTCTGGAATGCCAGTTAATTTTAAGATAAGTTATTTGTCCATTTGATAGTTTGACCTTTACAAGATGCAATTTCTTTAAAACTAGAGGATGATCCAGCACTGCAATTAGTGTGAAGAGCATGGTAGGTAGCACCAGGAGCTCAGTGTTGCCATCACTTTCCTACAGAGTCTTATGAACCCCATCCTAACTTTGGTGGGGCTGAGTTAGTTGAGCATCTACTGCTTCATTCACAAGCAGCTAATCTCAGATTTTGCCAAGCTGCTTAGCACAAGGTTCAACACACTTTCTTTACTGGAGGTGAAGAACTAGGTTGCCTTCATGGCAAAGCATCAGTGCCACTTGGCAAACAAGATAAAGTCTTTGCCTTGCAGATAAGGAGGGGAAATGGTAGTGGACAAGCGAGCAGGAGAGCAAAGAGAACTGAGATGGAGAGGTTTAGATTGGATATCCCTGACAGAGTGGTCAGGGATTGGAACAGGCCACCCAGGGAAGTGGTGGAGTCACTGTTGCTGAAGGGGTTAAAAGAATGCATAGATGTGGCCCTGTGGGACATGATTTAGTGGGAAGGGTGGGTTGAATTGATGGTTGGCTTGGATGATCTCGCAGGTCTCTTCCAACATGAATGATTTTATGATTCCATCAGTATCTAGACTACAGAGAAAAATCTTGGCTCCTGTGTAGCAATCCAGCCCCACTTTGGCCACCAATTGTTAGGAGTAAGGTGAAGGTTCACATTGGTTCTGCCGTCTTTAATGCCCATGAGCTCTACACAGCAGCTTTATCGTCGCTTCTTGAGGAAGCCCGCAGCATGCCTGCTCTGCCACAAAAGCTGGAAACAGTTTTTCAGAATCCTACCTAGAAATTTTAAATCCTTTCATTGTTGTTCTATATTACATCATATTCTATTTTATTACTTGTGTGGGCTGTTGAGGGCCTCATAGCTGTGCTAGTGCTTTCATCCTTTCCTTTTCCACTGTATATTTTATTAAGACCTCTTTTTTATTTTTGTAGCTTTCATGCTGATGCAAGCACTAGTTTTATTTCCAGATTGATTCTGTAAACTAAATATTGTTCTTGAGCCTGGTAGCAAATCAGCTCTCTCTGGCTAGTATTTTGAATTCCCAGCTCAGGAGTTTTCTTTATTTAGAGCTTGATTCATAAAAAATTTACATGCTATTTAAAGGGTATTTTTTTTTCTTGCTTTACTCCGATACAAGTTTAGAATTCCCCACTTTACACTCAAATAAAGGAAAAAAAAAAAGAGAAAAGAAAAGGAAATATTCTACGGAATTGCTTCTCTAGACAAGGTCTCCTATTCAAACCGGAACAGGTGCAGCTTGGGCAATTATATATAAATTGCATTTATCTTGCACCTTTGACCGCGTTGCCGTGCTCTGGCCACTAATCCAGCTCCGCTGGGACCACATCTAACATCCCAACCCCCCGAGCGGCTTCAAAAGAACTGCCTTTAAAAAATAAAAGCAAACTGTCACTAAAATGTTTTCTTCTTCCCTCCAAAGAGTGGGATTTCTGTTTGTCCCCCTCTCACAAGAAAAAAGACCCGCTCGCCTTAGGCGAAGGATGGGTGATATTTAGTCTGGGACCGGTGACAGCTTATGATCTGATCTCTTCTGACTTTCATAGCACTGGAAATGGGAAAAGCAAGGCTTTCCAGCCCAGGAAGCCTGAGAGCTCCTTACTGTTAGAGATTTTTCTTGTGTTGTTGTTTTGTTTCAACAGAAACACAATTTTTACAGACTTTGAAAAGTGATTAATTCTAATTTCCCCTCTGTAAATTGAGCACAGGCCCCTGTGAACCCTCTTTTTGCAGATGGTGGAATCAAAACTAAAAAAAGCCCAGACATTTCCTTTAGATATTTGAGAGAGATTTATCCGTCGTTTCACTGTGGCATCTGTCTACATCAGGTACCCACCTGGCCACACACAAGTGTTTCATGAGCTAAATTGCTGATAAAGCAGCCAGAACTACCCACAACTGTAGGTTTTCCCCATCCACTTACAGTTATGAGTTGTCCCCATCCACCTACGGTTGTGGGTTGTCCCCATCCACCCACAGTTGTAGGTTGTATCCATCCACCTACAGTTGTAGGTTGTTCCCACCCCCCTACAGTTACGGGTTGTCCCCATCCCCCTATAGCTATGGGTTGTCCCCATCCCCCTACAGTTGTAGGTTGTCCTCATCCACCTACTGTTTGGATTGTCCCCATCCACCTATGGTTGTAGGTTATCCTCATCCACCTATAGGAGGAGGTTTTTCTTATCCTATGCTAGTAGGTTCTCCCCACGTGCCTACAACTGTATTCCCATCCCCAGTGTTAAATGCCTCAGTTCAGCTTTATTTTATGAGCTCCTAATGCATCGTAGGGATTAGGCACTCCTCCTAAATGGCTGAAATCCTGGCTCTTGCACACAGGGGAGAAGAAAAATTAATAATTCTGCAAATGTTCGGCAACCCGATACGTTTAAAAACATATTTCAATTAGTGTTGTAACAGCTGCACGCCGCGCTCTGCTAAGGTATGTTGTGTGGTGTCTGAACAAAGAACTTTGCTCAAGCTGTCATGTTCCCTCAGATCAAAACGGAATCCTTGATAGGGATGTGGTAGACTAAATAGCTCTAAATAGCTCTAGTACAGCCTTTGTAGTAATAATATAAATGAATATGAAATGTAAAGTATTTGAGTCTTCTTGCTTCGAAATTAATTGATAAAATATGGGTGGTTGCCTGCCTCTGTGCTGGCTGGGGGGAGGCCCCAGGTATCACATGCAAAGCAAGCAAAGGCTGAGGGATGAGCACGTCACCCAGCGCTGAGGAAGGGAGAGTGGAGGCAAGTTTGGATGAGAAGCAGTTGGAGGTGGTTGACTTCTGTTTGTGGAGCGGGAAAGTGCTGAGTGACTAGATGGAGCACAACTGTGGGTGAGAAGGGTGTCGTGGGCATCGGAGGCAGTGTGTGACAGAAAGACTCGGGAAATGTAATGGAGAAGTGGAACAAGCCAAGGGTTGGGCTTGTCGACGTTAGGGAAAAGTAAGTCAGAGGGAGGGACTGAGACAGCGTGGGTAGCTCAGTGAGGAGAAGGGACACACAGAAAAGGTGCTGAGCAAAAGCAGAAGGTCTATGAGAAAAAAATAAGGAACAAAATTAGCAACTACAGAGAGACTAGCAAAGGGATGGCTGTGAGTTGCTCTGAGTGGGCACAGCACAGGAGAGCTGGGACAAGGCAAGGATGCAGGCAGGAATACTGGTGCATCCGACTGGGTGGTTGGTCACGATGGGAAAGACCCCACATCACACTGGGGTTTGAGAAGTGCATAGCTTGATAGCGCTCTGGGATTTTAAGCTGATTTGATCAATTTGTTGGTGCTAAACTCTGATGGACAAAGACCAGGGTTTCCCCACTGTGGCAAATCTTGTGCTCTGAATCCCAGGCAGCTCTGGATTTGGTGCACTCCCAGGTCAAAGCTAGAGGTTCAAAGCCAAAGTTACAGCTCAAAGCCCAGAGTGTTCTTCAAGCCTGACTTTTAACCATCAGGTTACATTGGCAGAAACACATATTTAGGAAACAGATCTTAAAAGCCCTCCTGCTATAATTCAATATATAAAGCTTGAATTTTCAATTGTACTGGGAAGGGAAATGAAAGAAAAGAAAGCCTGTATGTGTGCAAGCTGAGGAGACTTTCATACAAAGGAACATAGTTTGAGTCCCAGTTTCCAGGCATCCACTGATTTCTCTGTCACTCGGGTTATTCTATCTGTGGTTTTCTCCTGTATTTGCCTTCCTGCCAGATCTCCCTTTCATTTCATAATGTACAATTTTTGGCTTCCTTGAGAATTCGTTAATCACACCTTATTAAATGTGAACTTTCACAGTGGGACTTGAAGGTAGCTGTGACGAGATCGGGCAAAAGAATTAGCATATTCCCTGGTTCTCACTCTCAGCAACTTTGCTAGGGAGGCTCGATTTTTTTATGCCTGCCTTTCCTTGCTCTCGAGTCCCAGAGCAGAGGCTGCAGAGGGAAAAGAAAGCAGATCCCATACATAAAGGAGCAGCTTGAGTTTTCCTGGGAGTTGAGACCCTTCAGTGCCCCAAACCCATTTTTTTCTTCCTGCTGGATTTCCTTCCTCACCAGTGCAGCCGGTGGCAGTTCCCCATCACTCCAACCCTTCGCTCTCAGCTGGGGTTTTCTCACCTATCCTTCACTGTAACCTTCTCCTCACCCTTGCATCTTTGAGAACTAACGAAATCCCACACTTCTACAACTGAGAGGACAGGAGGGCTCTGGTGTAGAGTTTATAGCTGTTCTGGTCATATGCCATGTTAGCTAAGTATGATAAACAAGCCCAAGGAATCAGGCCAGTTCGCTAATAAGTTCCTAACGATCTGCTCCAGCAATAAGACGTGCGAAGCAGGGCTCTGCGTGTCAGGCACCGAATTCCACCATATTTATACACATAAAAATAGCACTAAATAGAAAACGATGACCAGTTGGCCTTGTATCTGCCTGCACGTTCCCCCCCCACTCAAAGCAACAACCAGGATTATAACTGAATATTTCAAATATAACCCAAAAATGAAACCAAATTTAAACCACAGGAAACAAACAAACAAGCAAACAAAAAGAGCTGGCTGAAGGTACTAATGTTTGATTTTATTTTTTGCCTTCTGCAATCTAAGTTTGGTGATCGGTCTTCACTAATTCCAATCTTTGCACCATATGTTATGTCTGGATATCTCACGGTTGCATCATGCTTTGCTGAGTTTTGTCGTGTGGCATCATGCTGACAAGTATTTTTTTGTCAGCTCTATTTTGGAATTAAGCTTTCAGTATGGCACTTCTGGAAGGTGTTGAAGGCATTCCTGTGCTATTTGTGGCCTGGGATCAACCAGATGTGTTTAGGCTTGGCACCGGTTTTGAGTTTCAAACATTGGTTCGAAACTGCCTGAAATGCCAAAGGAAATAGTGTTTTCTGCAGCTTAACACTACTTTAGCACTCAGCGAGTGGCTGACAACATTTTATTTAGAAACCCCGTATGCTTCTGTGGCAGATGGATGTATTTGCTCACGTCGTGGCAGAGAAAAACATCTCTTGGTCCTTGAGGGCTTCCTCCCTCAGGCAAAGGCTAGAAGAGAAGACCCCTGTGCTGGCTTGGTGTGGATCCAGCCCTGCTCATCCCACCAACAGCAAACACCTCATGGGCTCAAAGAGTCTCAATGCTCTCTCTTGCTGTCGGGAAACCCATAGAGTGTGTTGGGTGCATCCCAAGTTAAACCACGACCGTTCACCTTAGGGTGCTGTAGGTGAGGAAGGGGTGACCAGCGCTTGGCTTGCGGTTGCGTGGCAGCACCACTGGTGAAGGCACAAAGATAGGATGTTGGCTTCCTGCTATTCATGAGCAACGTACACAAAGCAAACTTTGAGAAACAAAGGTCTAATCTCTTCAGCAAGGATGAGGGGGGAAGAAATACGGCACGTATATGTTGCTGTCAGCAGAATTATTTATAAATAGGGATATTTTTCGAACATTTTCATGGAT
>VZRI01009269.1:330362-364370 GCA_013397515.1 Upupa epops | reverse complement strand
TTTAAAAAATAATAATAAATTATATTAGAAAAATAAAGTATATAATATAATATACATATAATAAATTATATGCATTATATACATTCCCAAACTGCCAAACTTGGATAGGCTGCATCCTGTGTCCCTATCATTCATTCAGTGCCTAAAGGGAGCCTACAAGAAATATGGAGACAATATTTTTACTAGGCCTGTTGTGATGGAACAAGGGGTAGCTGCTTTAAACTATAAGGTGGATATTTAGAGTAAGAAGAAATGTTTTGTGCTGTTTTTTCTGAAACACTGGTCTAGGTTGTTGAGAGAGGTGGTAGAAGCCCCCATCCCTGAAAACATTTGAGGTCAAGTTGGCCCTTGGGGCTCCAAGAAACCTGGTTTCATTGAAGATGTCCCTGCTCACTACAGCGGGGTTGGACTAGATGAGCTTTGAAGGTCTTTTCCAACCAGTTCTATGACTGTAATTCTTGTGCAAAGCAGTTATGGAAATGACATTAGTTTTTGCATTTATTTTTGTCCAGATGTTAACACCCAGCTCAAGGCAGCGAGCACACAGAAATTCCAACAAAGGGGTTTGGTCGTTAGGACATATCCTTGCAGCTTGGGAAGGTACACTAGAGCTTGTTTTAAGTCAAACAGTTTGGAAAGGTCATGGAAAAAGAGCCGTGTGCTCTGGAGTGGGAGTTTGCTGCTGTGTTGCCCCACCGTTGGCACTGATGAATCTGAGTTACACCCAGTTAGCTCTGATCTGCATACCCACATCACATCTGCGTGTTGGAATGTGGCTCTTCTGCCACTGGGCCAAATGCTGCTCAGGCTTTAGTGCAGTGAAAATGCAAGCAAGAGGGTTTCTTTTCTCTGGTTTTGCATGGGTGAGCTCTGGTTCTGTTCTCTCACACTCCAAAAGTCAAAGCAATCTGCCAAGTTGCACCAACTTCTAGCAGAATGAGGTGCATGCTGCTTTCCACAAGTGCCCGTGCTCCACACCACATTCAACCTTTGCGGCTCTTCATTACCAACATGTTATCCAAAATAACTAATTTATCTTGTTCTGGCCTCAGGAAGGAGAATAGGCTGTGATGGATTCCCGTGGTGGTAAGTATTCATCAGTGATCTCCACGGCTTCAGTTGGGGGGTCTCTTGGGATTCCTTATACAGTAGGAACACAGCATAGCACCACGGATTTTCCAAACTGGATTGGGGAATGACTTGCTGCAATCCAGGGAAAGTCCAATTATTCTTAGTTGAAAGGATCTGCAGTTATTCTGTCTCAAATCCAGCCCATAGCATCTGTATGAACCATGGTTCAGCAGAGTCTAACTCTTGGGCTTACAGTGAAAGGAACTCATTCACTATTAAACCCTTCAGATGAAAGGTCCTGGGGCTGAAAGAGAAGCCAGATTGAGGGTGATAAAAAAGGCAGATTAGATTTCTTTGAATTCAGTTAACTTCTAAGTGTAAAAGCAGGGTCTTATCTAAAGCAACTCGGGGGTTTTCTTCTTCTTTTTTGGGGGGAAGTGTCTCAGTCCTGTGTGAACTTGTGAGTCTAATACTGAAAGCTTGAGCATTCTTTGTGTTTTGAGGCAGAGCTGAAGGGAGGGAGCTGTGTTGTCAGGTCAGAGGTGCTTTTTACAGTACTTTTACAAAAGAATGCAAAAAATTACACCTAAGCTCAACCCAAATACGTGAGTAACACCAGGGGATTATTCAACATCTGATTTTGTGACTTTGAATCATCAAGGCCTTAATTACCACAACAGCAACTGTAAAATGTCACAGCACCGACCACTGCCGTGCCACACAATGCTGTTCTTTTCTTCCCCTGTTAAGAATAGGTTCGCTCATTCATACTGCAAAGAAAGAAACATCTTTAGGCCCAAATCGGCAAACAGTGAAGTCATTAAACAACTGACTTCAACTCACATGAGCAACATTACTTGTCTGAATAGTAAAAGCAAAACCAGAGCGTTAGTGAACAACCCATCATCATCGTAGGGTGACAACGCTGAAGTCAATGGGGTGGTTTGTAAGTTCAAGAAAGACATAAATGAAGACATTCATGTGTACATGTCCAGCCAAACGGCAGCGTGGGCATTCATTCTAAACAAAGATGGCTAAATATTGTTACCCGATGAATTATTCAGCGCGTGATGAAAAGGTCTCCCTTTATATCTTTACCCAGCTCTAAGCAAGATGAAAGCCTTCAATGCATTTTGGACATTTGGTTGACAAATAATGACGCTATAAGAGTTTGGAAATCCTGTACAGTGCATGTGCAGTCCACTGGCTCCAGACATACATCTACAATCTGGAGTTGTGCAGCCTGAAATAAACACAGCTGTGTTTATCTGAATGTGTGATCCCATGTACATGGTAGAAAGTTCAAATAAATGCGCTCGGCGTGATGATGCTGTAAATGCAGCGAGTGCATTTGTCAGATGTGTGATGATGCAATCTCTTAAGTAAACAGAGTGAGCTGTTTGTTTGACTCCTGAGCTAGAGAGACATAAAAATACATGTGCATTAATTGAAGCCAATAAAATGAAATCCAAAACAGCTATACGATCGTACTTGAACCTTAACTGAAAATTCGCTTGTTGGTCCTACATCCAAAATAAACAAGTGCTGTGTGTTGGTAGTGAGCGTATGGTGTAAGTTGTAGATAGCAGTAGACTAACGTAATAGATAACCATCGGTTCTGGTTTCAGTGGACCAATTCTCTTTTTTCCTAAGATGGCCCATTGTCCAAGATCAACTCTAGAAATGATAGGCTACCCTCAATTTTTCACCTCATCAGACAAACAGTTAAGGAGGTTCTATATAAATATTAGAAGAAACTTCTTCACAGTGAGGGTAACAGAGCACTGGAACAAGCTGCCCAGGGGGATTGTGAAGTCCCCTTCTCTGGAGATGTTCAAGATCCGCCTGGATGTGTTCCTGTGAGACTTGGTCTAGGTGACCCCCTGTGGCAGGGGGATTGGACTAGATGAACTTTCGAGGTCCCTTCCGTTCCTAAATGATTCTATGAAATTCTATGAGTTCTATTNATTCTATGATTCTATGAAAGAGTTCTACTTTTTATTTGGGATGTGTAGGCAGTTTTGTGTTTAACAGAACAAAGTGTCTAGAGAAATAAGTTTTTGATGGAAGATCAGAGTGGTTGACACAGGAACAGGTTGCCCAGGGAGGTAGTTGAGACCTCATCCCTAGAGATATTCAAAGTAAGGCCAGACAAGGCTCTGGTCATCATGATCTAGTTGAGGATGACCCTGCTCACTGCAGGGGGATTGGACTGGATGACCTTTGGAGGTTCCTTCCAATGCAGTACATTCTATGATTCTATATGTGAAGGAAAGAGAAAAGCTGAATGAACATAGATGCTGTCAAGGCTGTTGTTTTACTCAGAGTTAACATTGGCTCAGCATTTCACTATAAACTCATTCAGAAAATCAAGTTACTGGAAAAAATCCTCCAGTTGAGAAATATGCAATAGTTACTGATGAGTCAGAAGTTGGAAGTAGTGACACCACTACACGCTATTAAAAAGTCCTGCTTCTCAATCCTGACTGCTCTGCAACCCAAATGAACATCACTGCAGGAGTGTCATAAAGCTTTGCCATTTGTCTTATCCATATTCACTTGGCAAACACGAGCTGTTCAAATGGCCCCGAGAATGGTTGCGGTAGAATTAGACCATCAAATTTCTTGACTTATGTGCTTTAAAATCTTGCCCAAAAGATGGCACTAACATTGTTTTTAGTAACATATATCAGATATAGATTTAATTCTTCCTCCATGCACAAGTATATTCAAAAGGGTCATAAATATATGTGGGAAGAACATGCTCAATGCCAGCTAACAAACACTATATAGAAAGTAAACTTCCTGCACGTTAGGATCTTCAGACACAACCTACAGAAACTACTACTGGACCAGTAGATGTATCTCTCAAAGTACAGAGACATCAAGCTATGAAGCTTCATCCCAAGCAGGACTACTTGAATCTGTGTAACACCCCATACAACCTATCAGAGTAATATCATATATTTAAATCATGCACCATTAAATCTTTTGAATAGTATGCTAAGACCAGATCAACTTCATTGAACAATTTATAGCTGATTTAAAATAGTCAAAGAAGGATTACGCTGTTAAATTTTATTATCGACAATTTATTTCAAGATTTAAAATATTTTAATTGCATGCTGGATAAGGAATGGCAAATAGTTTGCATGGCTCCACGAGCAGTGGAAGCACCTATTTACAAACCTTTCACAGCTTATGTTAACAAGGTTATGTCGAGCATGCACAGAGAGCATTGTTTTATCACTAACTAGATCATAGAATTATTAGGGATAGGAATGGACCTCAAAAGATCATCCAGTCCAATCCCCCTGCCACAGCAGGGTCACCTAGACCAAGTCACACAGGAACACATCCAGGCTGGTCTGGAACGTCTCCAGAGAAGGAGACTCCACAACCCCCCTGGGCAGCCTGTTCCAATGCTCTGGTACCCTCATTGGGAAGAAGTTCCTGCTGATATTGATATGGAACCTCCTCTGTTCCAGCTTGCACCCATTGCTCCTTGTCCTATCCCCAGATAACTTTGAGAAGAGCCTGGCTCCATCCTCCTGACACTCACCACTCACATCTTTATAGACATGAATGAGGTCCCCCCTAAACCTCCTCTTCTGCAAGTTCAAGACACCCAGCTGCCTCAGCCTTTCCTCATCAGGGAGGTGCTCTAATTCCTTCATCGTCTTTGTTGCTCTACACTGGACATCCTCCAGCAGCTCTGTGTCCTTCTTGAACTGAGGGACCCAGAACTGGACACAATACTCCAGATGAGATCATGCCAACCAGCTTGGAGAATCATAGAATCATAGAATGTATTGGGTTGGAAGGGACCTCCAAAGGTCATCTAGCCCAGCAACCCCCCTGGCAGCATGCAGGGACATCTCTCACTAGAACAGACTGTGCAGAGCCCCATCCAGCCTGACCCTGAACATCTCCAGGGATGGGATCTCCACTAAAATCTTGCCAACCTGTTCCAGGAATTTACCACCCTCAGATTAAAGAACTTTTTCCTAATGTCCAGCCAAAATACCCTTCTTTCGCTTAAAACTATAACCCCTCATCCTATTGTTCCCTGACCTTGTACACAGTCTTCCCCAGCCTTCTAATAGGCCCCTTTCAGGCATTGGAAGGCTTTGGTCTTGCTTCCATTGAAGCCAGAAGAACAGATCAGCAAAGAGTCAGGTCCAGCTTTCAATACTGCAAGATTCTTTGGAATATCTAGTGATTTTTATGTTCATGTCAGGCTCCTTCCCTGACAGCACAACTCACAGAATTTCAACCCCCTCAGGTACCTGTTAAAAAACCTGTGATATAGCTGCACCTTAAATAAGATCAGAACAAGTGACCTAGAAAGATAAAGAGACAGACCTGTTGATGAGGAGGACCAAATTATTGTCAAGTCTTTTGTAAGGACCACTGTTGAAGGATATATTTGAGAAAATTTGGAGAGAGAGCTTGAAAATTGAATATAAAGGCAAAAGAGAACTGAAAGTAAGAGGTGAAGAAGGTCTTAATAGAGAAGTCAAACAGCTAATGCTCTGTGCAGTCAACACAGGTGGTCTTATGGTATCCAAAAGAGAACAGCTATGGGGTGAAGCTGTGTTACAAAGAGATGGAGAGGAATGTGCTGGGATGGGAATGCCACCTACAACAAGGAAAGTTCTGGAGGCACAGTAGAGAAATTGGGAAATGGCAGTAGGGAGACAGGTCAGAGAGAAGCAAGATGGATCCATGTATACCAGGCTTCTCTTAATGGGAGCCTTCTCTTTGTGGGAGTTATGTAACAGCCCTAACCCAGGGATATGCACTTGATTACATTGAGTTTAACCCCAAAATGAGGACTACAAGGAGCAGGAGCTACAATGACATGATACATAGACAGTTTTTGTCTCAAAAAAGAAGTACCACAAATGAGGAGGGTGAGGAACTGCAGGAGATCCCCAAAGCACATTCAATACCTAACAGCACTTCTTTACCAAGTCCAAGTAATTCACATCCCCATCCTGCAGCCCTCCTGCTAACAAACCCCTGCTGAAGTGACATAGTCAAAGAGGGGGAGACAAAGAAAGGGGAGGGAAGGCCCATCCACTCACTCTTAATTTTTGGTTTAGTTTCTCAGAGTTTCCTTGTAGAGTCGTAGTTTTGTTGTTGTTTCTTGNTCTCTGTGGGAGGAATTAGTCAGGGAGAAAAGAGAAGTGAGGACCGATGACTGCACCACTAAATAGTAAGAGAGGTATTGGGGAATTTACAACAGTGAAAAATGAGATACAGCTCCCAAGGCCACCAACCACAGGTGGGTTCTCTTGTATTAACATAAAACCCCTCAGAGAAGAGGAATCGCAAGAGCGTGGTACCAATTATAAGCTGCCATCGCCACTCCCATCCACAAGCAAAATCTCCCGCTGTGGTAGTAGGGTCTGAAAACCCCCAAACCATTGCTGGGAAACTCCCCACAACAATATCCCAGCACGCGGAAATTTTTGCAGTGCTGCGACAGAGCAGATCATCAACGTCAACCAGTTGCTTTTGCATAAAAGTAGAGAGGTGCTCATCTGGGTACAACCCGCACAGGCCATTGTGCAGGAGCACACCTGGAAACAATTCTCCTACAATAGGGTGCTGGACCATAACGGGACTCTGCTGCCCCTGCCACCCCCTCGCTTAATGAATTTTTCAAAAACCAAAGGGAACTGCCATCCTAACAACAGGAACTGGACAATTTGCAGTAGGTGCTACGCATGGTAGTGCTAGTAGCAGCAGGAGTGCCATGAATATGGAAGTGAGGAGCTAACAGGAGGAAGAGACATTTGGAGAGGAGTATCTTGCTCGGCTTCTCATAACAAAAACTAGTTTTAAAATCTTCAGCAGTGAAGCAAATGGGTAGGGTGTCACCGGTTCAGCTGAAAACTCACTTGCACCTTATGGTCACCATCTGTGGTGTGGAACGTTTTCAACCTTGACAAAGCAGATTTGTCCGAGGATATTTCCTCTCTTTGAAATAAGAGAATTAGCTGTGGTAAAACCGGAACCCGTGTTGGCACATCTACACTCAGGCGATCGCTGGAAGTTAGGGGAGAAAAAAAAAACCAGAAAAGCAAAAGTCTATCGTTGCAGCAAGCGTCTGGTTGCCAACCTGTAAAAAATAACACCCCACCACCCCCAGCCAGCTCCAGCTGTGTCAGTGTTGAGCAACACCAAAGGCCACTGTCTCTTCCTCCTCCTTTTTCAAATATGAAGTGCCTTTTTAAAAGCCCATGAGAAGAGAGGCCATACAGCAGGTGGTCACATCTGTGCCCGTCTCCCTCTGTCCTCAACAATTTGCTCCCAAATTCTCTCAACAAAAAGGATGGAAACTCCAGGCGTGAAAGGAGGATGAGGATAAGGGTAGGCACTCTTGCTCCCATCTTGATGAGGAACGTGAGCTCTTCACCCCTTCTTGCTCTATCTCAGCATAACCACTGCAAGAGAATTCCCCTGGAACCCAACAAGCACAAAAACCAACACAGGTTTCAGATATGGATGTGCAGCCATATCCTCTATCACTGTTGAGACGGAAGAGACCACAGACCTATAAACCATAGAGAGATTCCTTTTGGTTTGCCCTTCATTTGAGGTTTCTCCATGGACTGTATTTGTATCCACAGTGCTGTCACCATTGTGTGTTTTCCAAATGACTGAGTCAACCATCCAGATAATGATTCCAGCTCTGGATAGAGCCTTTCATTTCAATTCATTTAATGATTCAATAGTTCCTGAAGTACTGTCGGGTTCCTGTGTCAAGCTGGAGGGGAGTACTGTGGACTTCCAGCTCCTCTCTGCTTCTGCTAGGATTTTCCATTGTGACTCTGGGCAAATCTCTTTGTCAATTTGGTCTTCAGCCTGCAAAATGGGAATCCATGGCCTTCCTGACCTCAAAGGTATCTTGAGAGGATAAATTTGTACACACAACTGCCGATCATGTTTTGGGGGCCAGAAAATACCTGCCCAAATGGATAGATCCATTGCATCTGGCTTCTAAAGAGATAATGTTCTCCATCCCCTGGCCACCACCTTGAAGGTCACAGATATCTTAAAGGGTTATCTTTTGGGGAAGTACCCGGCCATCTACTATCAGAGCTAAACACAGTTCTATCCGGTCATAATCTACCTTGCTTTTAATTTTGCCCAATTCTTGAATTTCACTTCTCCCCCTGATTCCTCCCATTCCTTCCCACTGAGGTGGAATCCCAGCAAGCTACACTTAGCAGAGATGAGTTGCATTGTCGGGCTAATTAGACCTCAATTAACATAGTCAGCTGTAACCACTTCACTTCCAGTTCTGGTAGGCGATGTCACACGCTCCAGTGATACAGGAAGTACTGAGATGCCATTTAGGCATCATTAGCTCGAGGCAACCAGTAGCAACAGAGGACAGCAATCGTCTGCCTGCAGTAACCACAAGAAAGGGCACAGCTCTCACCATCGAGAGCTTCATATGTACGTCTGGCCTTTAAAATGTGCGACAATGACTCAGAAGAAGGAACAGAAGAAAATCTGCCAAAGAAGCAGTTTGTCACAGTGTGGGATTCGTTTCTTCAACAGCTATAACCTCAGTTTCCTGATTCAGCAACTTTGATGCTTATAAATTAAAGAGATAACATGAAATGCGATGTGTTTGCATAGGATGGAGGTAAAACCGGCTCCACAAGGAAAAGCATCTTGGGGTTCAGGAAATATATTGTGATGTGCCTGGATTCAAGGGTAGTGTTGCTAGGGAAGTTAAGAGAAGCCTTGTATGGCTATGAAGCTTATCAAAGCCTTAGTAAGATTCCAACATGGGCAAAGCACTGGTTCGAGTGAAGTCAGAGAGATACGTCCAACTGTTCCTAAAGTGCCCAAAGCCCAGCACTGGGGCTGAAAAGCAAAATCAAAACAGAACGGATAAATTATAAATTAAATAACATAAGTTAAAGCCTCCTGGAAATGAAAACTGATTAGCGAGATTTCACAGAGGGTTTCAATTAAGTCTGTTTCTCATTTTTGTTTATCTATATTTAATACTGATAAATAACGTGTTTCCTTACAAGGCTCTGAAGGGTGTTTCTAGCCCTTCTTAAAGGGATAGTCAGGCTTAAAAAAAGCAATCACCAATGGATTCTGGGTTAGGAAAACAGAGAAAGCACATTTATTTTTCTCTGCTAATGATGCTTTTATGTTTTCTTTCTTCTCTGACTTTGCAGACACTAGAGATGGAGCACTGCTAAGACTTCCCATCTTCTCCCTGTCTTGAAAACCTGGAATACTGGCTACTGCTGGGCTTAAATACTGTGCTTCATGATTCATTTATTCACCCTCAAAGATAAGAGAGGGAGGCCCAAGAGGAATTCAGGAGATTCCCACCTTACACAGCCTATGTGCCCTGGAGTCCTAAGGATGGGGAAAGTGTTGTTGAACCCTCCTGTGCAGTTTCCCTCTGGTGTTTTGTGTGCTTACACCACACAAGCCCATCAGATGCTTCTATTTGCAGAGAAAGGATGCCAATACTAAAGAGCTATTTCTTGTTTAATCAGGGAACAGTGGCCAGCACTGGCAAGCCTTCATTCACCATAGAATGACTCTGATCCTACCCATCCTTGCAGAGTAAGGAGCAGAACTTGTCTGCTTTCAGCTGCTGGAGATCAACCCCTGATCCTGAAGGTGGGTGGGTTAAAATCTCTCCTGAATACCCATTCTTTAACTAACAAATAACTCAGGTGAAAAGGGGCAGCAATTCAAGGGCCTGTGCTGTAGATGAGGAGAGGGATCTCTACAAAGAGTGGCAGCACACAAAGGTTTTGGCCACAGATCGTCCTCCTACTCCCAAAAAGTAACTTGACAGCTATGTACCATCACTTCAGTCATGCAGAAAGCACTGCTGTGTTTCCCAGAATGGAACACTGTTAAATTGTGCTCATTTACCACTGGTGGTCTCCACAGCAGCCTTTGCAGTAGACCTGGAGAAAGCAGTGGATTTGCTAATGTTTGTGCATGGGAAGACTTCAGGGAGAGCCAGGTAAGACTTGGAGAAAATGAGGTGTAGCTCCTGCAGCACCAGGGGAAGGCATTGGTGCAGGCAGCCTTCCTGCCATAGTGTCAGAGCACACCAGTAAGAGCACTGGGCAGGGTGGCTGCTCTGTGTGCTGCTGGAGGAGGTAAAGGCCTGTGGTGGTTGGGATGGAATGGAGATGTTTCTTCTGTGAAGGCTGTACTCAGCATCCATCTCTCTCTGGATAGCAGCATGTGCTTTAGAGGTGCTGCACTTACCAGTGGTGGCTTTAAGGACTTGGCTGATGGTTCTGCTCACAGAGTCTTGAGATAGAGAGGATGGGGATAGTCTTTAATATCTGCCGAGTCCAGCAGATTTTCTGTGGTCTCATACAACTGTGCTATGACCACCAGCACGTTGGTGAGACGCTTGTTCTGAGCAGCTGTGTGCACTGAAGTGGAGAGAGATGAACGTTAAGCCAGAGGGTTTTTTTCTTTGAATAACTATATAAGAAGGAAGCTGGGTGGTCTTCAAGGAAGGGTGCAGGTAGTACTGCCTAGAGCTGTGTGGTGGAGGCTGCTGTTGCAGACTCATTGCTTCATCCCTGCCTCATGAGCTGGAAGTATTATTGCTGAACTAGGATGACCTTGTTCCTCCAACTGGAGCCACTTTTTCAGTCCCCAGCTTTTATCCAATTGTTTATTTGTTTGGCAACCTGAGCAGAACAGTGTCTCCAGCTGGGCTGCCTGTGAGCAGATGGGAATGTTCCTGCCTTTCTCTTACCAGCTCTGAGGGACCTTTCTGAGACTCACAGGGCTCAGAATGCCGAAGGAGGGTGCCCCAAAACAATGCCATAGCAAATGCAGCTGGAAACTTCTTTTTTTTTTATTCGCTTGGCTTTCTCAGGTTGTTTCTCAGCCTGAAACCCAGGTCTGAAATCTGCACAGAGGAGGGGTGTTGGGTGTCTGCTCATTTCTGTGGTGTTCTCCATCATATTTCTCCAGCAAGCAGGACATCTGGGATTTATGGTCAGTTTAATTTCAGGCTTAATTTTCTCACCTCCAGCAACCACCCCCAGCCCTCAGAGCAGAGGCTGAGCACCAAGTCAGACTCAGCAAATGTTGCAATACTGTAAAAACTTCTTGCAATCAAGGGAAGAAAAAGCTAAAGAAAATAGAGCCTTGTAGCTCACCAGCACAGGGGGACCCTACACCACAATTCCCCATACTTTCAAAACTAATATCCTCCAGATTATTAAATGTGTCTGTCTTGAGAGCAGCGAGCTGAGAGTTACCCATTCCTGCACTCACATCAGTGGTCCCTCACTGGTGCCACTAGGGTTGGAGGCATCACAAGCTGTGCCTGCAACATCCCCACTCTAGTCCAGGATAGACAAAAGACTGACTAAAGAAAACTGACTACAGAGCTGCAGGAGGGTGTCCATTGTAGAGCAACAAAGATGATGATGGAAGTAGAGCACCTCCCTGATGAGGAAAGGCTGAGGGAGCTGGGTCTCTTGAGCTTGGAGAAAAGGAGGCTCAGGGATGACCCCATTACTGTCTCTAAATCTGTGAGGGGTGGGTGTCAGGAGGATGGAGCCAGGCTCTTCTCAAGGTCTTCTGGTGATAGGACAAGGGGCACTGAGTGCAAGCTGGAACAGAGGAGGTGCCATATCAATATCAGCAGGAACATCTTCCCAGTGAGGGGGATGGAGCATTGGAACAGGCTGCCCAGGGAGGGAGGTTATGGAGTCTCCTTTTCTGGAGACATTCCAGACCTGCCTGGACCTGTTCCTGTGCAACTTGGTCTAGGTGATGCTGCTGTGGCAGGGGTTTTGGACTGGATGCTCTTTGGATGTCCCTTCCGATCCCTAATTGTTCTATGATTAAGCTCCACCATGACATCCCACTTTTCTCAGGCTATGTTTTTGCAGCTTGGCAGCAGATGGTACATCTGAGGTACAGCACTTGGGAGATGCCAAGTGATGTACTATCTACCGGTGCTTTTATTTAATGAAGAGGGGAAGTTTGACTCCTACTTACAATGGGGAAGCTGCAACCCAGAGAAAGGTGTGATGCTTATTTCATACTGCTGTATCATGTACCCTGAGCTCTTAACCAGCTATTTTTAATTTGGAGACTAAAGTAACTATTAATTAGGGAAACATATCCTGACGCCTTAATACAAATTGTAGAGTATATAATGGTGTATTATAGCATCTTAATTTTCTTCAGAGACTATAATTAGCCATGAGCAGGTCTGTACAATGATGTTTTGGTGGTTTTTCTTTTCTTTTATCTGACAAAGGTTGCAAAGATAGGGCAGCTGAGTCATAACAGGAGATGTATGGGATTCCATCCCCAAGTGTGTGTCCAGTCAGTGTGTTTAAAAGGAGCCCTTTGACTTAAAAGCTAATGCCTATGGAAACTGTGGCACTTGGTGACAGCTTTGGTTTGAACTCTAGGGAAATATCAGCTGTTAATACTATAGAGCATTATGATTCAATAAAAGAAATGAGCAAGGTATAACTCAATGAGGGGGAAAAATGAAGTAGCTGGGGTCTCGTTGCTATTTAAAATAAATGCTTGTAAGAAAAGCCACAGTATTTTTGCTGTTTTCATATAGCCATGTTCTTGGACTTATATCTTGACTTCAACATGGCACAAGAGTTCCTATTACCTGCATATCGGAGGGTAGATATCAAAATCTTGATGGGGTTTCACTGTTGAACTGATGCAATCAAACCTCTCTGCTATGTGGGGTGGCAAAGGATGAGGGTTGTGTTGGTGCAAGCTAACTTTATTGTCTTTTTCCCAATGAGAACTTAGATTTTTCTGATTATATAGGGAATATTTATTAATGAAATCCATTTCTTCTATATGGGGATTTTATGATTGAGTCAGCTGAAATCTCTGAAGGTGATTCAATTGAAGGTGAAACATCTCTTAGCTGTTCCTCTGCTACATCTGAATAAAAAGGAGGGGATTTCCTTCCCCAGAGGAACCTAGAAGAGGTTCATCCATGTCCTTCTACAGAAGCTGATGCTAGTACTGATCTTACTGCAAACTCTCTGCAGTGGGTATTTTTCAGTGGATAAAAAGGTAGCAGAGCAGAAAATACAAAGAAATTTAAAAAGGACCAGCAGGAAAACTCTCAAATATAGTAATTAAGAGAAAGCTCTGTGAAGAGATCATGCAGCTGATAACCCCTAGAAAGCAAACCCCTAGAAAACCCCTAGAAGCAAACTAAATCATGCTGCTGCCATCACTGAATACACCTTTTGTTTCCTCTCCACAAGGCAGAGGTAGAGGAAGTACATCAAACCTATCTGCTGATGTGGGTGAGAAATCTCCTCCTGCCTCCCTGGCTCCCTCACACAGGAGCTGTTGTGATCATGTGCTCATGAGAAAGAAGAGAAGTGGTTGATGCTACCTGACCTCCTCACAGCTTGGTGGATGCTATGGTACCAATGCCCAATAGGGCGTTTTTGGTTCAGCATGTGGAGAAGGCTGAGGCAGGTGCTCAGTCTTGTCACCACCTGTCCCTGCTTCAGTTCTTTTGTCTGTCAACATCTTCAACCATAGAAATTGGGTTATGTTGGATGTCTCCAAAAGTATTCTGAACTTGCTTCCTTTTATTTCTGAATGTGGCTAAGAAAGTTGATGAAAGACGGAAGAAGTGGAATGAATCTGAGGCTCTTCCCCCCCCCCATTTCCCTTACCTTTTGACAACCAGCAAATCTAATGATGTGGTGGAGATCATCACTGCTCTTCCTTTGGCTCTATGCAGGAGGGAACTGGAAGGGGGAAACACCCTGCAGAGCCACGTTCCCTTCTTGGGAATGTGTAAGAGGTGATTATGGCAAGCTGAAGGGCTGTGGCTGAAACAAGAAGCTCTCACAGGCATTCAAAGAGATTTAGCTAGCTGAATGTCACTAGTTCTCCACAGCATGGTCCCAGGGTGGGAACCAGTCCCCCGTACTTTTGTGAATGCTTGGAAAGACATCTAGCTTAGGCTTAGTGAATACTAGACACTTGGTATTGTGTTTTAAATTAATTCTTTGACCTATATCTTGATATGTCATGGCATGAATGAACTTCACAGCTGAGCATCAGATATTTATGTTCATTTAACAATCCGTTGTAAGCTATCAGGGCTGCCTATGACATAGACATTGAAGTTAGTGCTTTTTTATCAATATCACAGTGCATTTGTCATCAGAGAATAATAATTGTATTGCTATGTATATAACCGATCTGGTAGTGTGATGTTCTCCATGCTGTGCACAAATTGAATACATTTCATCTTAAATACAAGCCTATTAATTAAAATCAGAGGAATAAAGAATTTTAAACTGCCAACTATGGAGTATCTCTGAGCAGCATCTTCTCCAGTATCATCTTCTCTGGTAAATAATTTGGAGTCTCAATCAATCCCCTACTCATCTATTTATTTGTCACAGGATGCCAGAGGAAATGCAAGGTCAGAGGTCTGAAATCAAGGCTGTAAGAGGCAGGACAAAAAGGGCTGACAGGGCTGCTGTAAAAGCACAAGAGCATATTTCTGTATTACAGCAGGCATCAAGCAGCATCTGCTGTAGTTATGGCAGCAAGAGCAGCTTTCGTTCCATTCCTTGCTTTTCACACACCAGTAACTTAGGCAAATGCACTGCATATGTGGACACAGGTAGTCATCTGCACTTTTCAGAAGTGTCCAGCCAACTCTGAATTTTAATTACTTCTATATTAATTCCCTTCCAACCTGGCTGCTTGTGGTTTTTTTTTTTGTTACAGCCAACAGTGAGCTAAATGAGGCCAGATTTCCAGAAAAAAGTAAGTTTAAAGCAAGCAATCCTTCTAAAATGACAAATCTTAACTCACACAGCATAGAATATGCAGGATTTTAGGCATAAGGAAGAGAAAAATAAAATAAGCCAGTAAGAGGACTGAAGTTCTGGGGAGGATTTCTTTGCCTGTAGTTTAATGGAGAGTGGACCAGGCTGTGCTTGCAGACTAGCTGTCCATTACCCCCTTGTGATGATGGCTAAGATTTTCTGCAGTTAAGATTAGAGAAGCAGTGAAATTTGCGTATTTGGATCAACTGACCAAGTGTAATAAACTGTAGTAAAAATGCCCAGGGAGAAGCTGTGACCATCAATATTTCCCTGACACCTTACCAAGCTTAACAGGATTCTTTCTTACGTGAAGATGTATTAATGTGTTTCTGAAACTTCAGTCATTTTGACAACAAGCAGTAAGGGTTGAAAAGGGGTGAGGAGAGTGGGACCAGTGGGCAGAGGATGATCTTCTGTTGGATGTAACCAAAACAAACTACTGTGATTGTAGGTGTTTCTTCTCTCTGCAAATGGCTTACTGTGGTATTTTACCTGCTAGGTAGAAATTCCTCCCTCTGAGGGTTCTGAGTCACTGAAACAGGTTTGCCCAGGGAAGTTGTAGCCACTCCATCATCCCTGGAATTGTTCAAGGCCAAGTTGGATGGGGCTTTGGGCAACCTGGTCTGGTGAGAGATGTCACTGCCCATGGCAGGGGGTTACAACTAGGTGATGTTTCAGATTCCTCCCAACCCAAATCATTCTATAATTTTCCATAATAGACATGAATTTTCTCTGCCTTAAATAGTTTTTCTCTTTTTAGATGCAAGCTCATGTTTTGCAAAATGTCCTTATTGCTGCAGAAGGCTGCTAAAGGAAAACGGTTGGCTTTTCTCAGCTTCAAGTATTGAGATTAAGTGACATTTATGAATTTCAGAAGCATCTCTTGTTATCAGAATCCACCCACCTCTACCTCCAACACTACCTGAAATTAGCCCAAACCAACATAGTCAGCATCTTGTTGATTCTTAGTGCAACAAATTTCCTGTTTACTAATACCAGTACTGCTAGGCAGCAGTTGGACTAGTTAGCTAGAGAGAGGCAGGTTTTTCTGCCTTTTCATTCCCATACACAGATGGAGATAAGAGAAGGCCAGGTTTAGCTTTTAAACATCAGAGTGTCACTAAAGTCCCTTTTTAATTTGACTGTCTCCTCCATGTATTCTGCAAATTGACTGTGCTTCCTCACTACTCAGTAATTCACCCTGTGCTATTAAGGTATTCATTGACAAAATGCTTTTTAGCCTCTCATGCAAAGAAGATTATCAAAAGAGCTTAATCTAGGAAAGATCTTATTCCACTGCCAACCCCATGTACAACCATGTGCAATTTTATTTTTCCAGAAGTGACTCAAAGAAAGATCATCTGGCTGGGACAGAACAGCTGCTGTTAGGTAAAGGTCACAGCAAGGAGCTCTAAGAGAGCACAGGGTTGAAAGCCACCGTGGGGTTTGCTCTGAAACCTTTCCTTCCCCCACACCTGCTAGGCTGGCACAGCTGAATTTTCCTGTTCTTGTCAAATCTCTCCAGTTTACGATGAGTAATAGGGCCTGGTTCGTGAGGAAACACAGCACTTCACATTGTGTTCTCCAGTAAAGATCCTCTTAACCGCTTTCATTTGCAAAGGTCACTATGACGGCTGTTGGGCTGAAGCTATTTTTCAACGTGGGTATTTCTGTTCTTCCACAGCGATTTGAATTCTCCTTTTCTTTGTGTGTTTTGTCCAAAATGTGAACTTCAGAATTAAGAGGTAGAAGTCAGAAATATGGTGTCTAAAATGTGGAATTTGATTTGTTATTTCATTTATTTGGAACATCTTATTTAATCACTTGAATTCACCTCATCTTCTGTAGAGTGTGTGCATGTTCCACCTTCAATCTTTAATTGACTGCAGCTTTATTTCCAGCATCTTTTTCCATCCTATCTTAGGCGATTGTGCAGTGACAGCTCCTTCTGCAACACCAAGCAGAAAAAACAGTTTTCACAGAATGCGAGGCCATCTCCGTTCTCCAGCCCACCATCCCGTGCGAGGCAAACCACAGACATTTACACCATCTACCTCAATTCTGCGTTATTGAGTCTGCAGCTCAGTCACTCGTGGCTCAGCTAGAACGTATCTTCTAGGAAGTTTTCCAATTTCAAAGCCTTCAAGTGACAGAACTTATCCCACATCCCATGTGGAGTATCCAAATGTTAAATCGTTCTAACAGCTAAATTATGTGCAATGTTAGAAGTTTGCACCTCGTTTCTGATAAAACTTTTTCAGCTTCAGTTTACAGACAGACAACCATTTTATGCCTATGGATCGATCTTGGATTAAAAGGCCTTGCAGAACCAGGTTTCTTCTCTGATTTATTTAATGTGGGCAGTCGCACTGAGATAGCTGCAAAAGGGTTTTTCAATGGGTAATTTGAGTGCTCACTGGATGGATATGAAGGCAGGTAGTGAGTATACAGCTGGGTTTTAACATGTATTTATATTTACTATGTGTATACTCTGCAGGTGAAGAGTCTTGATGTCCAAGTGGGAATTTGTGTAGGGAATCTTCCCTATCAGCAGTTTAAAAGTGAGTCAGTCCAGGGCATGAGTAAATTGCTTAACCGCTTCTTTCCATCTTCTCATGGCCACACTGGAAGTTGGTCTAGGCTCTCCGATGAGCAACGTGGATATATTGGGTGTTTCTTGTAAGATGGACAAGGTAGCAGAGCTACAGGCAGTGAAGGAAAGCACCAAACACCTCATGAAATGGTTTGGGTTTTAAAAGATTTTCCTTTAGTAACTTGGCAACATGGAATCCTCTAGTCTCCTGAACTCTGTCATCTAAAGTACATTAGGATTCAAACAGCTAGCAGACTGTAAACAGGAGAGATTAGTCATCCTCAGATCTTCTGTAATGCCATTTTGGAGAGAGCGAGAGTGGTTCCTGTATGACCCCGTGCTGTTTACGTTGGGGTAGCAGCAGGGAAGAACAAGGGAAAGTCAGATGTAAGTGGCATTTGACAACAAAATTGAAGACATTGTCAACACTGCAACCTACTACGTTATAGTTCCTGAGTGGTGCTTGTCTCACAGCTGCCCTTCAGGAGGATGAACTGGAGCATCACTGTCTAGTTAGTGGGAGACAGTCTGTTGTTCTGTTAGAGCTGGATTCCCACTTCACTGTGGTGACCAAGAGATTTATATCTGATCTGCTATCCTGGCAAGGGCCTCCACCATTTCTCTGTCTTCTCAGCACAAGGTTTTCCAAGAAACCTCAATCACTCTGACAGACCTGGACTTCTTTCCAGCAAATCATAGCATCATCAAGGTTGGAAAAGACCTGCAAGATCGTGAAGTCCAACCGTTCTGCCCTACAACCACCAAACCACTAACCCATCTCTTGAAACACCATGTCTGCCCATTTTTTGAACCCCCCTAGGGATGGTGACTCCTCCATCTCCCTGAGCACACTGTTTCAACATCTCCCCACTCTTTCTGTGAGGATATTTTTCCAGTGAACACAAGGACCTGACACTGTCTTTAAGAAAATATGTTCTTCCCTTCTGGAAGGTTTCCAAAGGGCAGACTGCTCCTGCAGTCTCAGACTGGTAGCCTAACAGTAGCTGACCCAAGGTTGTGTTTTCAATTAGTATACACTGATGCTAAATAGGGTCTGCTAATGGGATGGAGAAAGGGGCCGCCCTCTTGTACTCGTCAGAAAGATGAGACAGACATTTTAGCAGGATTTGTAACGACAGGACAAAGGATAATGTTTTTAAACTAAATGATAGTAGATTCAGACTAGATAGAAGGAAGAAACCTTTTATGCTGAAGGTAGTAAAACCATTGCACACGTTGCCCAGAGAGGCAGGAGAAGTCTTATGTGTGGAACTATTCCAGGTCGGATTGGACCATGGGGGTTTGAGCAACCTGCTGTGGTTGAATGAGTGGCTTGAAAGCTGAGCAGCAGAAAAGGACCTGGGGGGGCTGGCAGATGGGTAGCTTCATAGGAGCCAGCAGTGTGCTTATATGGCCAAGAAGGACAACAGGATCGTGACCTGGATCAGGAATAGCATGGTCAACAGGAGAAAGGGAAGTTCTGGTGCCCTTGGACTCAGATCTTGGGAAGCCTCATCTGTATTCAGTTCTGGGCTCCTCGTTCTAGGAAAGACATTGAGATGCTGGAATGTTTCCAGAGGAGAGCTACCAAGCATGTGAGGTCGTATGAGAAGAAGTTGAGGGTGCTGGGCAGGTTTACTTAGGAAAGGAAGAGGCTGAGGGGTCACCTCACTGCCCTCTACAACTACCTGAAGGGAGGTTGTAGAGAGGTGAGTGTTGGCCTCTTCTTGGTGACTGCTGACAGAAGCAGGGGCAATGGTCTGCAGTTGAGGCAGGGGAGGTTTAGATAGGATTTTAGGAAGAAATTCTTTCCAGAAAGAATGGAGGGGCACTGAAACAGTCTCCCCAGGGAGGTGTGGTCACCATCCCTGGAGGTATTTAAGAAGCATGTAGATGTGGTGCTTTGTGATCTGCTGGAGTGGCAGCATGGAGAGGGTTAGGTTGTGTTTTTCCATTGATTAGGTATTTAGGCTTTTTGTCGGTGTGGGTATGGTTGGACTTGGGGATCTAGGAGGTCCTTTCCAATTGAGTTTATTCTGTGAAGAGGTCTCTCCTTACTGCAGGGAGTTGGCCTAGATGATCTTTGAAGGTCCTTTCCCAAATAAACCACTATCTGATGCCACTTTTTTTTCACCTTTGAGCACTGGCTTTACAAATATGTATGAGATCATTTTGAAGTTGTCAGCCCCAGCATTATGAGAGCAAGTCGGAGTGATGTTACCTTCAGGACAACATGGGTCTTGGAGGTGCTGTAAGAGTCATCCAAGCCCTGTGCTATTGTTCCTGCTGCTGTGTTTTGTCTGGGCAGCCCTAACTCTTATAAACAGGAAACCAGAGAGTTCAGATGATTTCTCTGCTTGAATAGAGATTGGTAAAAGTATTTGAGATCCTGCCCTTCTTACAAACAAAACTAATTTATAGGAATATTCATAGACAATTAAACTGTCGTGACTACTTAAGGAAATGCCTGGACTTACATATAGATTAATGAGTGTGTGTTTAGGCTACAGTTCTTGCTCCAAGAGCTACAGATATCAATCTACTGTTCAGTCTGTAAGCTGCTAGCAGACATGTTTCTTTCCTGAAACTCTTCTCCTATAAATACCAAATAAAACTGTAGTTTGTGGAATAAATAGTCCCAGAGATACTGGCTGACCCAGACTGTATTTGTTTGCATGAGACATCTTTACAGCACCCTGGGGTAAAACCGGAGTTTCAAAACCGGAACATCTATCCTCAGACAAATCTGCTGAACTGCGGAGCCTTAATTTCCTGGCTTTCAGGTATTTCTTTTGGACCAGACACAGTAACACTTGTACATCATTCTGAGTCACTCCTTGTGCATATGTGCACATTACATCTATTTTCCCCTTCGCTGACAGGACATTGCCAAGCGATTTAGTTTAGATAGAGCTGGCTCTTCAGCATAATTTTTCACACACACATTTTAGCGCAGTGAAAGCTGAATTCTGATTTACAACCTTTTTGGAATTTGTTTTTCACCGAGGTTTATGCCAAAGATGTTTTATTCATATCAAACAAATGCCTGGCATTTGTTTCATTAAGATATTAAGCCTTTGCTCTGTTTGCTTTCACCAAAGATACCAGCCATGTAAGGGACTACCAGGCCAGGCTCTGGCATGGGTATGGTTAGGGCACTTTGAAAGTGGCACGTGAGTTCATCTTTTGCAGCTTTGTCTAGGCAAACCCTGTTCAGAGCCCTGATTCAGTGGCAATTAAATAAACCAGAAAAGCACCCAACCCCACCCTTTGCAGCTGGAGCTTTGTCTGAATGTGATAAGAGATCATTAATTTTCAATTTGACCTCAGCCTATAATGTTCAAGTGGCCTCTTTGTTCCCATGTGATGTTACAAGCAAGGTCTGAGTCAAGGGGACTGGAAAGGAAATCTTAAAAATAGTCCTGAAAACCTCTTTAGTCTTGTGATCTCACTCCTCCCAACCTCACAGCGCACACCTTATCCATCGGACCATCACGGCTCCGTGGCATGGATTTCCTCTTGGGTGCTGCTCCTTTCCCAGAACAAACAACACTGGCCGACCAAGGTGACCAGTTGTGCAATGGGAATAATGGATATTGAAGCACTGCAACAAAAACATGTTGTGAACAAACCAGCGGGGCAAAGTTTATTTATATCAAGTGTCTGCGTGGAATGTTTGTAACAATTTCCAGGCAGAATAAAGGCTGAAATACACTGATTAAAGAGCTCCCTGTGAATAGCTCGTACAGCTCTGAATTCAAAGACGTAGTTGAAGAAATTGTTATTACGATCCGCCGCAAAAAAAAAGAGCTATTGTGAACCTATGGGCACATCAACAGCTGTCTATGGAAAATTATTATTATTATTGGAGAATAGAAAATGTCCTATTTTTAACAGATAATCCCAGAATCTGGGTTGAATTAGAATGAAGGAGAGCCCATCTCTCACATCCTTTTTTCATTCAGGCGTTTTGGCAAGCTGAGACTTTAGAGAATGTAATTTAGGATGGCTAAATCACTGTTTGTTACTGGTGGATTCACATTGGAACACCTCGAATGCTTCAGCAGAGAACCTTCAGGTCCTATATACATGACAACTCACTACAGTCCTTGGGTGCTTTAAGATGCCCAGTTTGGGTTCACGGAGTTGGATGTGGGGGCTGTATTAGGGTTGTTTTCATGTGGGGTATTTTTTCTGCTTTTAAGCCAATTCAGTTATACAGACTGCTAAGTTTCATACACCAGGTACCTTGACCTCAAGGAATATTTTCTCTACAGACCTGAGCTCTTTTATGAAGTTTAACAGTACTGGAAGTGTGATGCCTAATCTAATTAGTAAGGAGTTTGGTTACTCCCTATCAGAAACTAGTGAAAGCATGTTAGGGTTTATTGATGCTTCCTATTAGTCTTGTATGTATATATACCCCTTCTGGAAAATAAATCAGTAAACAAATGGAGCAAGGGGCTGATTCAGGTTCAGCTTCTTTTGTGTGACCAGCAGAAGAAGGGAGGTGATTGTCCTCCTATACTCAGCACTAGTAAGGTGATTAGAATTGTGTCTGGTTTTGGGCATCTCAGTACAAGAGGGACATGGAAGTACTGGAGTGAATGCAGAGGAGGACAACAAAGATGGTGAAGGGTCTGGAGAATAGATCTTATAAGGACTGACTGAAGGAGCTGGGGCTGTTTAGTTTGAGGAAGAGGAGACTGAGGGGAGACTCATCACTCTCTACAACTACTTGAAAGGACATTGTAGAGAGGTTGGTGCTGGTCTCTTCTCACAGGTAATTAGCAACAGAGCCAGAGGGAAGGGCTTCAAGTTACAAAGGGGAGGTTTAGACTGGACATCAGGAAAAAGTTCTTCATGGAATGAATGGCTGAAACTGGAACAGGCTGCTCAGGGAGGTGGTTGAGTCCCCATCCCTGAATGTGTTCAAGATTCACTTAGCTGTGGTGTTAGGGTATGTAGTATAAAGATGAACTTGTAGAGGGTTAATGGTCTTTTCCAACCTGAATGATTCTATGATTCTGAGAGTCTTGATGATAAATATTCAGAGAATCAGGAAAAACAAGCATTATTACCTAGCTTCCACCACATGATGTGACCTGTATGAACAGCTCAGGCAAATAAGGTAGAATCTGAGACCTGGTAACACTTCATAAATACCCAGATAGGGTATTTCCCCAGGAGGGAAAAATACTATGAAACACTTTTACAGACAAATCCTGACCTTGAGTAGATTTTCTGCTGGTCAATAGGCCATGCTGAAACCTGCACCCAGTGTTGACTTCAAGTATTTTTGCACCTCTTAGCTTTGGTATTAATCTTCAGTAGAGCGTCATCAAGCTGGTCCCTCCATGCTGGAGTGATCATCACTGAGCTGATGGATGTAACTGCAAATATTGTGAAGAGTTCTTCCAGACGTGCACTTTGTATTGCAGCTGCTAATATTGTTTTTATTGCTTTGTTTTCTTACCCAAAATTTAGTTGCCTGAATGACATATTAATTAACCAAATTCAGAATTGGTTAATTCAACAACTGGAAGGCTTGCATTTATCATTGTTCAGTAATACTACCCAAGTGTCAGCTCTCAGTTTGAAAAATTCCTCTGAACGAGTAAACCAGAGAATAATAAAGACACTGTAATTTTCTTTCACTAAAAATAAACAGAATATTTTCTCGGCTAATTGTTTACATCTTACTCCTGTCACTTCTTCCCTTTCATCCTTATTTTTCTTGTTTTCCTTTATTCACATTTCATCTCTTGAACTCCTTATCTCTCTAATCCCTTATCCTTTATGTTCTTGTTTTATCTCTCATTCCACCATTTTATTCCCTGTTTCCTAAGCCTATCTCCCTTCCCATACTAGGCTCCCCAGGCTTTAAATGCCCTCTGAACCCTCCTTCCCTTTCCCCCAGTTCTCTACCTTTTCTCTTCCCTTTCATTTTTCCTTACAGCAATCTCGGCAGAACAATACTAGAAGTCGAGCTGGCAAGCTGACAAAAAAGAACAGTTGGAAAGAAAAGTTTACTCAAAGACGGGCACATGTCTTTAAAAAGAAATTAGAAAAAAAAATATCTATAGGAAGGTGTTGCCAACTCATCTGCTTTTTCAGATGTGAAACTTTTAGCGAGGCTCTCTGCAGCGCTGATGTGAGGGAAGGAGCAGGAAACACGATCAGGTTGCCAGATGACTTGAGGACGGTGAGGTGGGATTCTTAAGTGCACGTGATAGCAGTAATTCAGGATATTATTCCTCATGTAAAAATAGCTATGCAAAATTAACACAAAGGCTTTGGTATAAAAAGATAAAAGCCAGGAAACTCAGAGGCTGTGCAGTTCTTTTTATCTCGTTTCATTTGGGTTAGGGGAATGCAGGGAACCAGCAGAAGGGATAGAGTGTTTACATTAAGGCATCTGGCCCAAGGTGTAGTCACGACGAAAAGGTTATTGTATTCCTCCTGCTTGTCAAGTGGGTGGCAAGAGGACCTGAGTGTAACAGAGATGATCTTAGGCTGGGGACACATGGACAGCGATAGGAAATGTGAAAGGCAAGCATGGAGCAAGTCCCACAGCAGTGGTCACCTATGGGGTGGATGTTGGGTGACGGACCTAAGAAGAAGAGAAAATTTGAACTGTGATTTGCACAGAAGGATGTTTGTTACTACAGGGTAGAGTAAATCACTCCAGCCTTTGCTTTATTTAGCCTCAGCTCTTTAAAAGCATGAGGAAATGTTCTTTCCCTGTTCAACTTACAGAATCTGCTCCAGCTTCAGTTGGCAAATATCTGATTACATTGATTTATTTGGGATTTAAATTTCACTCCTGGAAATAAGAAAGGGAACTGGGGGTCCTAGTGGACAGCAGGATGACTATGAGCTAGCAATGTGCTCTTGTGGCCAAGAGGGCCAACAGCATCCTGGGGTGGGTCATAAGGGAGGTAGTTAGCAGACCAAGGGAGGTTCTTCTCCCCCTCTACTCTGAACTGGTGAGGCCACATCTGGAGTGTTGTGTCCAATTCTGGGCCCCTCATTCAAGAAGGACACGGAGCTGCTGGAGGGTGTCCAGCATAGGGTAACAAAGATGATGAAGGCAGTAGAGCACCTCCTAGGCTGAGGGAGCTGGGTCTCTTTAGCTTGGAGAAGAGGAGGCTCAGGGATGACCTCATGAATATCTATAAAACTTTGAGGGGTGGGTGTCAGGAGGATGGAGCCAGGCTCTTCTCAGTATCATCTGGTGATAGGAAAAGGGGCAATGAGTGCAAGCTGGAACAGAGGAGGTTCCATATAAATATCAGAAGGAACTTCTTCCCAGGGAGGGTAACAGAGCATTGGAACAGGCTGCCCAGGGAGGTTGTGGAGTCTCCTTCTCTGGAGACATTCAAGACCTGCTTCGATATATTCCTGTGTGACTTGGTCTAGATGATTCTCCTGTGTTGAGGGGATTGGAGTAGATGTTCTTTCGAGGTCCCTTCTGATCACTAACAATTCTGTAATTCTATGAAATAAAATGGTGATGTGAGGAGAGTTGTAGATAGGATTGCTCTTGTCACCCTCACCATCTGAGCAGATGATCTTGAGCCTTGACTTGCATTCCTAATAGTATAGATCTTCTTTGTAAGACTTCTTTTAGCACCTGTAGGTTACGTTCAATTAGCATCTATATCCTGAACTGAGCCGACTTGCATGGGCTTTGAAAAAAGTAGCAACCAAATGGCTAATTAGGTCAAATTTAGGGCGTATCAAGCTTGACAGTGTCTGGCTTACATCACTGTGAATTTACATAATGGAACTTAACGGTGCTGAAGTCTGTTGTGTCAACTCTGATGACTCCATGGATGGCTTTTCCCATAATTTTCTGTAAAACATGACATATTCAGTCAGGAAAATATCTTCCCAGTAACTTTTCTATTCTGTACACTGCGGGGCCTCTCACTACCCGTTACCTGGGCTACCAACCCATTTCCATCAGTTATCTTATTTCTCAGAGCTCAGTAATCAACGTCAGCAACCAATTGTTTGACAAATTTCCTTTTTAAAACCAAAGCTATTTTTCAGTTAAACTACAACTGTTCTTTTCAACTGCAACAGACAGCAAAAAACCATGAGGGCTCAAGGTAAATGCTTCTGGTAGTCTCTTCTAGAGGTAATACCTATCACTAAAAACACAAACAAACCAACAAAATCTTAAGTTAATAAAGTTTTATATTCTTACTGTGGCTTCCTCTGTCTTCTAGCATCCCATCCTGTACATCAAAGGTCACAAAGAACACAATGAGTCACTATCAAAACCCAAAGAATGCTTTGTGAACAATTACTATACATAAATTGCAGCCTGGTATTTGGTTTCTGTGCCAACTCACAGTAATACAGCCCATTTCCTCTTCTCTTTTTTTTTTTATCCCTGAAGCTTTTGTCCATAATAGCAAACAGCTTTGTTAATCTGCTCACAGAGCTTGGATTTATTTTTCTGGAGGTGTATTTATACCTTTGCCTTTTTCCAATGGTGGATAGCAGTGCCATGAATTCTTTCACTACAGCTCTTTAAGCTACATCTCACTGGTGTCAGAGTCCACAACAGCTCTCTAACTAAGCCAGACTTTGTAGCCAAAACCATCATTAGGGTTCTGGAAGGGTCCCCTGTGAAACCCAGAATCTAAGTGTCCCCTAGAGAGGAACCAGCCATACATTAGCTCATGCCCAGCAAAGCAAGAGAGCACCATGCAGCTGTGAGACCTGCATGGCCTTAGGATCTGTTCATTCACTTCAGAGGCTGATATGGTACCGTACACACTTTTAGTACAGTGCATGCAAGATGAGGTAGTACCATTGATAGTGTCCTAGTGATCATCAGCCTTGACATTTCATCCTGCAGTCACCAGTTTTCCCACTTTTGGCAGTGCCTTATAGCAACAACTCTTGCTGCAATCCCTTGGAAGAGAAGCAGAGATGTTCATAGAATCATAGAATTGTTTATGTTGGAAAAGACTTTTCAGAAAATAGTGTTTCCAACCCAAAAAAAAAAAAGCTTAAAAACCATGAATCTGGCTTCAGCAGAACAATTAAAGCCAATGAAATCCTTGTCTCTTGAACTGCTGTGATTTTAAAGCCAATCTTCTGGATTCTGGCTCCTGGTTCTTAAACACCGAGAGCTGGCATTCTGTTTGCATTAAGCTGGTTTTGTTTTAAATGGCAACCTCGCTGCAGTCATCCAAACTGGAGAGCAGGGCCATGTATTAGGTTACAAATCCATACAAAGGCAGGACGATGTCCTCTCTGTTGAGTCTACAGGGGGTTGGACTTGATGATCTTTGGAGGTCCCTTCCAACACCTAACAGTCTGAGATTCTGTGACCTTTGAGTCCAACCATTAACCCAACTATCCCAAGCCCACTGCTAAAGCATGTCCCTAAGCTCCACATCTACATAACACTTAGACATATCCAGGGGTGGCGACTCCACCCCTTCCCTCCTTGTGTAGGTTAATATGTAAGAAATAAACCCAAATCCTTAAACATTTTGCTGACTAAATACCACAAAGGCAAATAAAAGGCTATTGTTTCTCAGAAGCCATGATCTACGTGTGCACGCATGTGTGTGCGTGTGCAGTGAAGTAACGAATGCAAATGGGGACTTATGTTGTCATCGTGTTTCTGCCTACGCACTCAGATTCTGCACACTGCTCAGTTTTTCAAGTAGTTGTCTGGTTAATATTTATTGTCTTTAACGAGCAATATTATGGACTAGAAAGTTGTGATGACAAGTAGCAACAACTGGCATTCTCTCAACAATTCCACAAGAAGAAAAGAGGGAAGTAAGATAACATCAGCCAGTTTCCTTCTGAAGAGGTTTGGTTAAATCGGAATTCTTCATTTTAGAAAATTACAAAGCAAGAATTCCCTACGACTACTATACACCTAGCATGGGAGGAAGATAGTAGATATTTTTAATGTGCCTAAAATAATCACATCCTATTGTACCCAGCTCTAGTAGAAGGTATATTGAAGTAAAATGCTTTTGTTTTTTGCCTCCTACACTGTGAGAACCCTTCAAAGACTTTGTTTGAGTTCATGGCAGCAGGAGTGGTCAAACATCTATGAGGGATGTATGCTATGGCTCATCAGGACTCACAGTTAGGTTTTGACATAGAATCATAGAATTGTTTAGATTGGAAAAGACCTTTAAGATTATCTAGTTCAGCCACTAACCCAGCTGTCCCAAGACCCCTGCTAAACCCCGTCCCTAAGCTCCAGATCTACTTAACACTTAAACATGTTAAGTAACAGCAACTCAACCCCCTCCCTGAGCAGCCCATTCTGAAGCCTGATGACCCTTTCCAGGAAGAAGTTTTTCCTCATGTCTAACCTAAGCTTCCCCTCAGCTGCCTTCAGTTACATTGAGATCAACTACTGACATGAAGGGGTTTTCACAGAGAGATAGTGACTCTGCAAGTTTGAACCCTAAATTTCCACTCTTTACTCCATTATTAATCTTATGTGTAAAATCGCAGCATTTACCCATGACCCATGGAGCTTCCAGTTTTCAAGCTGTAAAAACTGATGGTAGCACTTAGGTTTCTTCAGGGATTAAGATTTAATCCTGGAGGTGTTCCAGGCTGGCAAAGTTTTACACCACTGGAGTACTGACAGGTCCTCCCTTGCAAGATGGGGCTATGTTTTAAAATGCTGTTCTGAGGGAATAACATTATCATCTGCATCATCTAAATTAATTATTCATAAAAATAGAGTGTATTTATTTTGCAGACCTGCATGCAGACTTTTAATCTCCTAGTTTATAGCTAGCTGCAAATTACAAGGTCATAGATTCCTAGGTTGAAATGGACCTTGAAGATCATCTCGTTTGAACTCCCCTGCCATGAACAGGGACACCCCTCACTAGACCAGGTTGCTCAAGGCCCCAGCCCATCTGGTCTTGAACACTTCTAGGAAAGGGGCAGCCACAACCTCCCTGGGCAACCTGGTCCAGTGTCTCAGTACCCTCATTGTGAAAAACTTCCTCCTGACTTCCAGTCTCAACTTCCCCTCTTCCAGCTTGAAACCATTCCCCCCTGCTCCTACCACTCCAAGCCCTTGGAAACAGCCCCTCTCCAGCTTTCCTGTAGCCCCCTTCAGGTACTGGAAGGCTGCTCTAAGATCTACCTGGAGTCTCCTCTTCTCCAGGCTGAACAGCCCCAACTCTCTCAGCCTGTCCCCACAGGAGAGGTGTTCCAGCCCTCCAATCATCCTTGTGGCCATCCTCTGGACATGTTCCAACAGTTCAATATCTTTCTTGTGTTGGGGGCTCCAGAACTGGACGCAGGACTCCAGATGGGGTCTCAAGAGAGCAGAATAGAGGGGATCACTTCCTTCGACCTACTGGTCAAGCTTTTCTTGATGCAGCCCAAGTTGCCTAAGTGCTACAGAATTTCCATGTGTCCAAAGAGAGAAGACTCACTCATGCAGAAGGATGCTTTAGAAATGTGGCCTCTTCTAAATTACACCACTGTCACTTATGCTATAGAGCAGAAATGATATAATCATTCCAGTTGGAAAAGATCCTTAAGATCATCATGTCCAAGCAAGAACTCTACCAAAGTCACCACTAGACCAGATCTCTAAGCACCACATCTAAACAATCTTTAAACACATACAGGGATGGGGACTCAACCCCCTCCCTAGGCAGCCTATTCCAAAGCCTGAACACTCTTTCAGTAACAAAATGTTTCCTACTGTCCAGCCTAACCCTCTCCTGGTGCAGCTAGGGGCCAGTCCCTCTTGTTCTATCATTAATGATCTGTGAGAAGAGACCAGCACCCCCATCTCTACAAAGTCCCTTCAGGTACTTGTAGAGGATGATAAGGTCTCTTCTCAGCCTTCTCTCAGTCTAAACAGCCCCAGCTCCCTCAGCTGTTCCTCATCATATGTTTCGTCTATGCCCTTCACCAGCTTTGTTGCCCTTCTTTGCACCCACTCCAGCACCTCAATGCCAAAACTGAATCGAGTACTTGAGGTGAACAAAGTGCTGGTTTGTGGTTCAGAAAACAATACTTTGGCCCTTCCACGCAAAGAAAATCTCTGCTTGCTTTTTTCCCCTTCACTTTCCTTCTTCTCTCACGCTAACTGCATGTGGGTGGGAAATAGTAGAAACAGAAAGGGTCATGTTTGCTCCTCAAAATTTGAAGACGGTGTTTTTTTCTCTTGCCACAGATGCTCCGTGCTTATCAGTTGCCATGTACTTCTGAGAGAGAGAAGAGAGAGAGTAATTGCCAATAACATTGGTAACCTTACGTGTAGGCATGCATAAAAATTTGCTGAAAATTGGGTTGTGGTGCATGTTCTTATTTTAGATTTGCCCTTGTTAACATCTTTTTAATAAACAGGTGCATACACTTCCCCAAGCTGTCACTGCTGTTTACCGAGCCTGCACACTTTAGAGCTCTGCTAATGGAATAGACCCAATTGTCTTAAGGATCTGCGCTTCAGTCAGGCAGAGTCTCAAAGTTTTCATGAAAATACTTGCTGGTGATGCAGTGGAGACACAATTTTTCCTTCTGATCAATTAGCAAAAGGTTTTGAAACAAAATCTCCCATTTCCTTAGCAAGTGCTTGACCCATTAGGCCACAATGTGAACTGTTGCACTGGTCACTCAAGGATCAGATACAAAATGCAATCCTCAGCATGACATCCTTGTCTCTAAATGGCAGTGACATGGATTTGACAGACAGACCACCTGGTGGAGAAGGAACTGGCTGGCTGGTTGTGCTCAAAAGAGTTGTGGTCAATAGCTTGATGTTCAGGGAGAGACCTGTAATGAGTGGCATTCCTCAGGGGTTGGTATTTGGATCGGAACAGTTTAACATCTTTGTTGGAGACATGGACAGTGGGACAGAGTCCACCCTCAGCAAGTCTGATGATAACACCTAGCTTTGTGTTGGAGTTGAAAGGCCTGTGAATTGGGATGCCGTCCAGAGGGACTTGTACAAGCTTAAGAAGTGGGCCCATCTGACCATCATTAAATTCAACAAGGACAAGTGCAAGGTTCTGCTCCTGGGTGAGGGAAATCTCAAGCCTAAGTACAGGCTGGGCAATGAGTAGATTGAGAGTAGCCCTGTGGAGGAGGATTACTCAGGGGTATTGGTAAGGAAAAAATAAGTAAGAACCAGCAATGTGCACTCAGAGCTCAGAAGGCAAATCACATCCAGGACATCCTCAGAGACACCATGGGCAGCTCTCCCTCTGCTCTGGTGAGCTCCCATGTATAGTGTTCGGTCCAGCTCTGGGGCCCCCAGCATAAGGGAGCATGGACCTGTTGCAGCAGGGCTAGAGGAAAGCCAGGAAGATGGTCAGGCAGCTGGAGCACCTCTCCTATGAGGATAGGCTGTGAGACTTGGAGAAGGCTCCAGAGAAACCATTTTTTCATCTTCTAGTACCTACAGTTGACTATAAGAAAGTTGGAGATGGACTTTTTATGAGGGACCCTAGTGATAGGACAATGGGGATAGTTTCAAACTGAAAGAGGGTAGATTTACACTGCATCTTAGGAAGAAAATCCTCCCTGTGAGCGTGCTAGGCACTGCAACAGGTTGCCTGGGGGGCTGTGGATGTCCGATTTCTGGAAATATTCAAGGCCAGGTCTGTAGCAGGGGCATTGCAACGAGGCGTTCTCTCAGGTCTCTTCCAACCCAAACCATTGTATGATTCTACTAAAAATGATTCTGTGTGATAAACTCCAAAGGAATGGAGAAGACTGCAGTCTTTCATTGCAGCTGCAGTGTCACAGGTCATTTTAATAGTCACCCCAAGTGACACACTGGCACTACTTCAAGACTGCTTGGGCCAACAGAGTTGCATTGATACGATGAGTATATTGACTTAATTGGAGTAAGAATTCCATGTCTCCAAAGAGCAGAAACTCTTTCCCAGGCATTCCCTAGAGCCTTAAATAAATATCTTTCAGTTTGGATCTCGTTGAAGGCACCAAACATTTACTGCTGCAGTGTAGGTCATAACTTCCAGAAGTACAATATTCATTGATTAGGCCCATCCTATGGCTCTTGGAGAGCAGCAGCTCTAAAGAAGCTAATAGTTACAGTGAGTGTGTTTGAGAGATGAATACATTAATAATTACTTTGCTATTGAAATAGAAAAATAAGTTAAAGGTATATAATTAACTGTGGGTTCATCTTGGGAGCTTTTAGATTGCATCACAAGAGATCAGTATTGTCCAATTGTAGATGGCAAACTAATTGCTGAAATGTCTTCTAAGTAATACCACGGGAAGAGTTTCTGTGTTTAATTCTTCACAAAGGTGTCGGTTTGATAGCCCTGGAGAAAGTAATCTGTATTATCTATCTCCAGAGAAGTTAGGGGAATGAAAGTAGCAAGATTAGCTTTCCCTGTCCCACTGATGTTACGGCTGTTTTCGGGGCTGGATGGATAATTTTACACCTCTGTGTTCCATCTTACCATAGACACCCTCACAGAGGTGAAATGGAGAAACTTCCACAATGTAGAAAACTCTTCTGCTACGTAGTTGATGGATTAAACTGATACATTAAAAAAACCTAGCTGTGTTGCTACTGTTAGAGGATAATTTCTAGCTACCAACAACTTGGTTTGCACTAAAGCCTATGACCCGCACACGAGAACTGAATAATCCCATATGTAAGCTCTCCCTCTCTTAACAGGCTCTTTTAACCTAGAGCTTCATACAGCTTGATGCTGTTTCGAGTTGCCTCAATAGGCAAAGAAGCCTTGAGCAGACTGTGCTAGTGTGAGTCTTGGTACTCCACAAGGAACAATGTTCATGGTGCAGACTTCACCGCTGGCATTATTCTTTCTGGGAAAAAAGGCAAAGCCAAAAAGAAAAACCTTTACAGCAGCGAGACAGGGTGTAGGACAGATAGAGTGATTTGCTGCAAGGAAAGTTGAAGGGGCTCATTAGAGGCAAAGTTATTAGGCCAAGCAAACAGTTAATCCCTGTCACACAGAGGTAAGAGTTGCCAGCCTCGAACTCTAAATTAAAGGCACTCTCTGAGCACCAGAGAAGTGACTCTTTTCTGCAGCTTCCTCAGTACCATCCGTCGACCATAATGCTGTGGACTTGTTCTTTCTTTAAATTCTGGGCTCCAACTAATTACTGGCAGGAAGTGCCTATTTTTATGCCATTAGTATGTAAATGAGAAGTAGAAAAAAATATTCTAAAGGAACTGTTACAATATCTGTCCGCAGATTACTGGCCAATTAGAACATGGGATTAGGGCTGCGGGACCCCAAAAGAGTATGGTCAGAGTCTTTCTGCTTGGGTGCGTCGAGTGTTATTTCAATGGGGACTGTATATACACGGTCCTTTTCCTTGGAAAAAATAAAAAGAGGGGAAAAAAAATCTTCAAGCCTAAATTGCCTGCTTACAAATGAGCACTTCTGCACTTGAAAAATGAATGCCTTCGCTTCCTCGCCTCAATTTTTCTATCCATAAATTTGGGATAAAACATCCTGTTTGTCTGCGTTCCAGCACATGCTGGTGGCAAATTATTAAGCCAGGCTGAAGGTCTCCTCATCCTTCACCTTTTCAGATAATATCTGAGAGAAAAATATCTCTTATATTGGTAGATGTGAATGGTAAATGCAAATACAATTTTGGGTCTTGTGACTCCTGCACTGGTAAAATAACAGGAAGACTTTCCTGCCATGTGGCACCTTGGTGTTTCCATAGCTTGACAGCATGGAGAATTTGGAGGTGTGGAGGAATGAGAAACTATGGGAAAACAACTTTCTTGGGGTTTTTGAACCTAGAAAATTGCGAAACAAACCACCGCATTATCCTAAGGGTATTTCTCATGCAAATCAGCCTTCTCCTCACTGATTAGCGACAGTAGTAGGAAAAAGTTCCTAATTCCTGAAGTTACTGGTCTTGACGCTTCTCGCAGCTGCACTCACTGGAAAATTCGCTTTACCACTCCATTAGCTATTACTCATTTTAACTTTTTAAAATAAAAAAACCCAAACAGTTTACATCTCCATCCCAGAGACGGCCTCATGCTAAACTGAGTCAGCACAACAAACTTTTCCTCCTCAGAGCAGTTTTGCTGGAGCAGTTTGTTATTTGCTGTGGCCAGAGGAGATTCACAGCCCAGCACCTGTCGAGGGGGTTAGATCACCTGAAAAGACTTAATTTTAGGGGAAACTTCCCACATCTTCTTACTACCGATAACAGCCCTGACTTCCTTTCACCTGCTTCTCACAGGAAACCTTCTATTTTCTTTTTTAGCCCACCTTGCGTGTATTTCCTTGCATTTATTGCTCCCTCCCACTCATCCTAAACTCTTTTGAGCAGCTTCATTCCCTCCATCCTAGCAGACGGTTTGTTTTGCCTTCCATCGCTTTTTCTTTTTATTCCCCGCTCCATCAGCCGGGGCCCGGGACAGAGATCGAGCGCTCCCCCAGGCTC
>VZRI01009269.1:306996-330081 GCA_013397515.1 Upupa epops | reverse complement strand
GCTCCGCCTGACGCGGTTGCCGGCACCTGCGGCGGGAGCTACCAGTGCCGGCCCCCCCCAACATGGCTCCGACCCCTACGGCAGCGGCCTCTGGGGCGGGGTGGTGGGGGAACCTGCCCGTCCTTGGTCGCCGCCTCCGGGATACGGGGGAACCACGTAGCGACTCTGCGGGAAGGAGCAGCTTTCTGGGGAGCAGCAGCAAGTGCTCCACCGTGCCGCACGCCGGTAGCTCGAACGTGGCTGCTCTCCCCGCAGGGCTGAGATCGGGCAGGATCCGCTGGAACCCCATTCGGGCCTTCTGTGGCCTCTGCTGGGGCGGCCTGCGGGGCAGCGGAGCCCGGCACAGGCGGAAAGGGAAACGCGGCCTGGCCGGGACAGGGGAGCCACCGGTGGGACGGGCCAGCCAGGCCTCGAGCAGCCCCATAGAGTCCCTCAGTGTTTGCTGTGCCTCTGTGTGTGGTGTTGTTATTTATTGTTATTTCAAATACGAGCTCTGCAAGGCACGGTCCACTTTTGCTAAGTTCTTACAAAGTGAGCTGAAACGTTTTGCTGGCCACAACTGCCTTAAAGCAGGTTGTAGAGAGGTGGGGGTTGGCCTTTTCTCACGAGGAATGAGAGGTAGGACAAGGAAACGGCCTCGTGCTGTCCCAGGGTAAGTTGAGGTTGGCCATGAGGAGAAACTTCTTCCTGGAAAGGATCCTCAGGCTTTCGAACAGGCTGTCTAGGAAGGGGATTGAGTTGCCATCCATGGATGTGTTTAGATGTCCTGGAGATCCGGATCCTTAGAGTTTAGCATTGGGACAGTTGGATTAGTGGTTGGACTTGATGAGCTGGGTGGTCTCTCTCAGCCTAGTTGATGTTGTGATTTGAAAGCCAGGTCATTTAAAGTGTTCTAACGTTGCAATTAATACATAAAAATAATTTTGCTGGTGAGCTGTCAGGAAGAATAGATGCTGCCATGGAGTTGTGCTTTATAGAGGAAAAGAACTTCAATTTTGCAAAAAGCGTAGACTTCAGGGTTTTGTTTTTATTATTTTAAGCAAGAAATGCCACGTGACAGAAGGTCTTGTAACACTGGAGCTACTTAAATACACTTTGCAAATGAATCCCAACTTTAGGAAAGTGTGTCTCAGATGAATGAGACTTGGCAGGTCTGCACAAATCTTTTAACACATGACTGTGTGATGATTGGAGTAGCAGACTGGAGGAAAGAAACTGTTGGAGGTGCAAATGCATGCACTCTTTTTAAGAAGCGGGGTAAAGAGTTTGAAGTTTACTTTATGGTGGGATTTTTTTAGTTGATGGGGGGTGGGTCCATGTTACTATGATTCAGAGTTTAGTCCACTAGTCAGGTAGAGATGAGTAGCAGGATTTTAATGTGGATTCTAACGATGCTTTTGGAATAATTAAATAGAGCTGTTTTATTGGATTCTATTAACCTGGTTAACCTTAAATCTTAACCATGACAGGGTTTTTCATGTAAAGAGCCTCCGTGCAAAGTACAATATTGAATTTTGACTGGAGCTTTCAACATGTGATGTAGAACTGTGTTAATCTTTTTTAATTCGAGTCCAGGCAGGGTAAAATACCTTGGAAGAATAAGTTTAAAGGCTGTGAATTTGCATTCCATAAATGAATTAAAGGCAGGAATTTTTAATACAGTGATGCTCGTTTTGGATCAGTATGCCTGCTATGTATAAATAGCTGAGAATCAGTACTGCAACACCTTCGTCTTCACAAACTTTGAACAGTTTCCCAGTCTAATGATTAGTTGGCTGATTGACAGTGAAGTTAGAGTGTAGGAAGCAAACCCATTGTTGTCTCAAGGTGTTGGTACTTCATATAATTCACAAAATTCCTCCCTTTACTTGCATGCAGTAATAGGGTTGTGATGACCATCAATTTCTGTGTTTGGAGTAGCATAGAACAACATGTTGATCTCATTCAACAGTTTTTGCCTGAATGAGTGATGATGTTTGGGTGATGTTTGGCACAGGAGTTCCTATTAAGCAAAGGAAACATCTCCTGAATTTCTGTTGTTTGGGCATTGCCATGAGTTATAAACAATTGCTGAGGAGCCCTTGTAGATCTCTCTCCTGTGTTAGGGTCAGTGTGAAGCGTGACTGGTACTGCTGTAAAATCTGTGCCCGTAGCTTGTGAAGTGTTGGTGTTACAGCTCAAAGGTGTCACTTTGCTGCCAAGTCACTTAGACTCTAGTGTAAAAGTTATATAACTTCTGTAATGTTGTTTTAAAACTAAAATATAGACATATTTTAAAGACCTGTTTGGCTGGAGGCCTGTTTTAGAGTGGCCGGTAAGAGTAATAAACTATCCTCAAACATTTCTGCTCAATAAAATCTGAGATTATGAAAACAAAAAGCTCCTGGTTTAGCTTTTTATAAATGTTTTCTACACCCTTTGACTGCAGCACTTAATGTTGCCCGTAACTTGGTTGTGTGCTTTGAGTATTTCAGGCCTCTGACCCAATCTACAGCATGTTTTGATCAGAGCAGTGAAGGTTTACTGTCTCTGACCAATATCCTGCACTGGTGAAAATGTCTGGATAGAGGTTTTTTATCATCAAACAGCACTTTACCAGCATGCCTTTATTTCATTTGGGTCCCTTGAAATAAACTGCCTGGGTGAAACCTGAATTCCATGTTTAATGCTGAATGTTCTCTTGTATTAGCTGTTTTGGTTGGGAAGAAAGTTTTGTCTAAAAACTTCAGGTCTTAACTGGTTGAAGAATTGAGGCAAAGAATCATTATGGAATGATAGGGATTGGAAAGGACATCTGGAGATCGTCTAGTCCAACCCTGCTGCTAGAGCAGGTTCTCCTGGAGTTGATCACATGTCCAGGTGTGTGTGTTGAATGTCTCCAGGGCTGTGGACTCTACACAACCTCTACTCTGTTCTCTGTGTAGCCTCATCCAGTGCTCTGTTACCCTCACTGGAAAACACTTATGCTTAAATTGAACCTCCTGTCTTCCAGTTTATGCCTGCTGCACCTTGTCCTGTTGCTAGGCACCACCAAGCAGAGCCCTTTAAGATCACAGAGTCCAAAGAACTGCTCTTCAGATGTAGATCTAGTCTTAAACTATGTGGTCAGAAGAAACACCTAGAGTGTACACGTTACTTTGTGGACGGAAGTGTGCTCTGTTGTAAGGAAACAAATTGAAAAAGCTGTTTAACTCTAAGTTTTAATGTAACTAAGCCAAATAATCTACTAACTTGAACAGCACAAGCACCTTGTTTCTGTGGCTTGTTGTAGAACCTTGTAATGTTGATAAATTTAAAGTAGACAAAAGTGGAGAGTAGACTGTATATGAGGTTGTTAGGAGTCCATGCAGAAGGCTTTTTTTCCCCCCCTGTTTCTATGGGAGAAACGTTCTGTACCAAGTTTGTAAAGCAGGAAAATCACCTTAATCTTTGATGGCAGAATTGTTAGCAAGAGGCTCTGGAGAGCCTGCCTGCCCCCAGCCATCAGTAAGCGGAGCAGTTAGCAGTGGTGAAGCAGCGCCTTGGTGTGCTGTAAGGACGCGTACCCCCGGTGTGAATTCCACTTCCAAACAGATAGATCTCAAAGTACAGCTTAAACGTGCACCTTAGCTGGCCATATTGCTGCACGTCAGATGTGAAAGTGAAAAATAAATGTGTGAAGCACCAGACAGAGTAGGAAATGTAAAATCTGCAAAGCGTGTTTCCAGGCAGTCTATTATCCAAAATTCTGGACCCCATATATTTGGGACTATATAGCTATGTTTTATTTTTGATTCCGTGTATTTCCTGTAGGCAAGAAATCAAAGATCTTTTCAAGTTATAAATGACAAGACGTACGAAAGCCAGTACTCCAGATCGCTGGTATTTTGGGGATGAGTAGCTCTTTGATGTCCAAATGAGAACTGGGAGAAATGTCTAAAATTAACAATGAAGTATGGAAAATTAATGATGAAATACAGAACTTAGAGGGGAAAGTGGTGAAGGCCAGGCAGTAAGTGTGGTTTGTGGGGTTTTTTAGGGTTAAGGACACAAACAGTTGAGATGCAAATCCCATGTTCATGCTGCATAAGCAACCTTGGTTTAGATATTTGTGTGGGTTTCCATGTAATTGAATCTATTAAATTTTGTGTGCACATGATAGACATATAGCAGAATCTTTCTTGTTGGCATTTGACAGGCAACTGGTCTTGATATCAGTGTCATACCTTAATTTTTCTCAGCTGTAGTTCTGCTGAAAATCTAAAACAACTCATTGAAAAATGTAAGCAATTAGGTTGATGCAACAATTGGATTTTAATCAGTTTGGCACCTGAAAACATCTTTACTTATGGCATCTTATAGCCAGAACACCCAGTGTGACTTCAGCTGGTGCTTTCCAGGCTTGTTTTTAGGTGGTTTGTGGGCAGTCACATGATGTATTTGTGCAACAGACTGTGTTCACAATGCTTGTTGGTACAAGTATGGTATTGCCATAAACCCTGTGGGAATGCTTTCTATGTAGAGGTGCAGCAGTGGTCCTTGGAAAAGATTATTTGACCATGCCTCTGGTAACAGAAATGTTGTGGTAATCGTTGACTTCATGAATAAAATAGATTCTAGAGCGCACAGTTTCTCTTAAAATCCTCATTAGAAGCTGTAATTGAAGGGGAACCTTCCCCCCTACTCCTTAAGTTCACATCTAAGTAGTTGGGTTGAGATTTAACACACTGTAGTCTTCTATTCCTGCTGTGAGGTAGAAGATTTACTGAAATGATGGGCGTTACTTACCCTGGCAGAATTCAGTGGTCAGGTGTGTTGGAATGAAGGATGGAGCCCTCTCTTTTGCTGTTTGGTGTTTTTCTCCATCTGACAAGACAAAGAAGCCTCTCCTTTGGAGAACTGAGGTTTTTGGTTCATCCTTCTAAGCCTTAATAGCCCTGTACAACACATGCTGTATTGTAAAAGAATTTCCAGACTATCGCAATGGTCTGTACGTACATAAAAGAGTAAATGTTTGAAAACTGCAAATGGAGTGATTAGCTAAATCAATGGTGGTCTGGGACTGTGGTAGAAGAATCACAGAATATTCCTGGTTGGAAAAGATGTTCCAGATCATGGAGTCCAGCTGTACACACAGCAACAACAAAAGCCAAAAGCTTGATCAGACACCAGCAAGAAACACACTCAACCAGTTAAAACAAAAGAAACCCAAACCCTTGCAATCTCTGCTGCTAGAGCAGGTCCTGAGAAACTATATGTTTCTTAAGTACTTTCAGGGTACTTAATATGAGATGAAACATCTTCACAGTGAGGGTGACAGCACTGAATGGGGCTTCCCAGGGAGGTTGTGGAGTCTTCCTTCATCTTGGAAGATGTTTAAAACCCTCCTGGACACATTCCTGTGCTATTTGATCTAGGTGATGCTGCTCTGGTGGGGGACTGAACTGGATGATCTTTTGGGGTCCCTTCCAGTCCTTAGCATTCTAAGAATCTGTGAATATGCAGTAAGGTGACTTTGAGAATACAAAATCCAGCAGCAGTCTGTGATTGCAGTTTAATACAGTAAGTTTTTGTGTGGTGTTTGAAATAAAGTAAACAATTGCATCTTCTTATTTGCTTTAGAGAATTTCTTGTCCTGATCTTGTTTTAAGAAACCTTAAGACAACTCTAAGAAAAGAAGAAATAGACTTTTGTTATCAATTAGAATTTTTTTTTGTGATTTAAATGTAAAGGCAGGATTTATGGAAATGAATACAGGGTGTTGTTGGTATAATTAGTTCTTCTGTCAAGGCATAAAAAATTGGTTGTTCTTGTGCCTGAAACTAGTCCTGTGCTTTGTATTTAATTTGTAGGTCACTTGTAAAACCAATGGTGACACTAAGTGTAAAACATCCACCTTTAAAGTTCTTAGAATATTGTTTGATGTGTTATTCTGAGTTCTTCCGGATTTTTTATGCACAGCTAAATTTATTAAGGTAGGGTATCCTTGGGGTAAAAGTATATACTTTAAAAAAGGTGTTTTATTTTTCAATGAACAGTAGTAGCGGAGATGAGAGTTGTGGTTTTGGAATTGAATATGGCTTTTCTACTAGTGCCGATTCAAGGATTAAATACAAAACACTGCAATGCTTTATAAAAGTACTAATACCTATTACAAGTCTTTGCAAAGGGTTTTAGGATTATCCGTGTGATATGTTCAGCTCTGTGCTGAGCGAGGTCTCTTACAGGGTTGGGTGGTTTCTTTTTTTTCTGTTGGCCTTGTTGAGATGAATTGCCAGTAATTGGTATTTCACCCAGAAACGACCCAGGTGACTTTCGGAATTCCATCACCTTCAGCAGCCCAGTGCATGTGGAATGTCTTTCCTAATCAGGCTTAAGGGAAAGGGGGACATTCAGCGCAGTGATGTTTGAGAACCTGCCTTCTAAAACAAAGAGAGAAATTAATCTGCAGGGGCATGTGACACAAATGTCCCTCCATGTTTGTGCCCTCTTGTGTGACCACAGCTTGTGCCCCTCTTAGCCATCCTTAATGACCACAGGACATGGTTAAAGCAGAAGACTGCTTTGTGTTATTCTGTCTTCATGAATCTGTTGTGTGAATTCACTTTCAAAAAGTCACAACCACCAACCTGCAACTGTGGTTTCATGGTAGCCGTGACATTATTTTACTCTTCACGCTGTGAATTTCATTCTATAGTAAAATGAATATTATATTGGCCTTTTAAGTTGGTTGTCAGCAGAGAATAGGGAAGCTCCACTTGGAGCATCTGTATGCAATCTGGGCGATGAGTAGGACCCTCTGGAAAGCTGTTACTGTTGGGGCAGAACTAATCATTCCATGTGAAATTATATAAGGAGAATTAGCTCTGACTCTACCTCATTTCCTTTCATACTGCTGTGAAAATAAGCTTAGAAACGTCAAACCTTCCCTCCTTATTTCCCTAAGCACTTTATTAAATACTTCTATTAGGCTTATTTATTGTAGGTGCTAGAAACAAAAATAACCACCTGTATTTGTGGGTACTGGTGGGATGTGGGTCCTTGCTCAGTTTTGATTTCCTTTGTGGGGCTGGGTTCCTGGGATATGTTGCCGTTGCCTTTTCTGTTCCTTTGACGTTATTTCCCTGGTGGGTCATCCAGAGTACTTCATATTTAAGGTAGCGTGCTTGATATGATAGAAAATTGTCAATCACAGACTGCCTTGGCTATTTAGGAAAAAGATATCAAAAGCTTGCTTGGAGCTCTGAGGAGCAGTCAGCTTACCTGCTGGTTTGCCTGGCAGGAGCCTAAACTCATACAGCCTTTAGGTTTAAAAAAAAAAAGATCAGATCTCATCTATTCTACACTAAGGTCCTGTTCTGTGTGCATAAGCATGTTTAACTACCCCTAGACATGGTGTGCTTCCTTCTAATACTAGTCTAATTTTTTTCCTAACCCATTAAGCTGCTTGGTTTATGTTTTTAGCTGTGGACATGGCATGAGTGGGATGCGATCATCATTTCTGCAGCTACTGTTAGCCTGTTTGAAGCCTGTGCCCTCTTATTCATCTCTTTTTCTGTACTCAGCAAGCCCATTTCCCTTGAACTTTCTTTGACTGCTTTGGTTTTCTTCAGAGCTTTTTTGTGTCACGGGTGTGTATCCAGACCTGAACATAACATACAACCTCAGTCAGTACTAGTGATGAATAGAGCAAGTCCTGCTGCCTCTTGCACATGAGAGCTCCTGCTAATACAGATCAGAATTAATTCTTCGCTTTCTGCATTCAGCGAGGAAACCCCAGTTTCATGTTCTGCTTTGTTCAGTTCTAACTCTGCTTCCCAGGATGTTGCAGCCCTTCCCAGGTTAACTACGAGATTTTTACACCTCTGTTGTTCATCCAGATAGTAAATGGGAACAGCAATTTTAAGGGCAGCGCTACTTGCTCTCTGCATAATGAATGTGGAGTCGTAGAAGGTTGGAAAGAGACCTTAAAGATCATGGAGTCCAGCCATTACCCCAACTGTCCTAAGGCCACCATTGAGCCCTGTTCTGAGCTCCAGATCCCCATGGCTGAGAAACATGACAATTCAACCCCCTCCCTAGGCAGCCTGTTCCAAGGCCTGAGGACCTTTTCCAGTAAGGAGTTTCTCCTTGGGGCCAACCTGAACTTCCCCTGGAGCAGCTTGAGGCCATTTCCTCTTGTCCTATCACTTGATGTGTAGGTCAGGAGGAAGAAGCAATTATTCAGGCAAGTCTCACAACCTGTATCTAGTGCAGACCTTTGGAGATGGAGTTGCAGAATGGCTGTTTTGTTCTCTGACCTGATCCCTTTGTCATCTTTGAGGCTGTTTACTGCTTTTGGTTGGTGATGTTCATGTTTGTCTTGTTCTGGGGAGCCTGGAACCACACAGATGAAGTCACATCTTGTATCTGTAGGTGGTGCGGGAGGGGAATTATAGTGAGATGATAGAAGAAAACCTTTGGAGATTGTTTACGTGGATCTGTATGCTGGAGTTGGTGGTGGTTCAGTTCTTTAGAGTGGTGTGGAAAAAAACAACCCCCAATCCCCCTGTAATTAACTGGATAAATAAATCTGTGTGCATATTTCTGTGTCTGAGATACTTGAGGTGGTCATTCATGACTGCTAGATCAATACTTCAATAAAGAAAAATCTTGATACTTGAAGTTTATTTTGTGGATTATGTAGACAAGGGACGAGGAGAAGAAAAGGGTGTCTCAACTTCATAACTCTTTCATGCTGCTTGGAACATAATCTGCAGGAGTTATTCTTTTATATTGGTGCTTCAGTGTACCTGATGTGATCAGAAACACTGTCTTAGTTTTCCAAAACCAAAGCAGCTTGGGGATACTGCTACAGTCAGAAAGTAACAAGGACTGTGGCTTACAGTTAAGGCAGATGTGATTTCAACAGCTGTGCCTTGGAAAGCTGCAGTCTCATCTGCTTTGTGTGCTCAGGATTTCTAAGATCCCAGAGTCAGAAATGGTGCAGATCAGGCCTATCCTCTGAGGTTTCACAAGGGTCTACTTATATTATAGACCCCCAGGAAGCACCATCTCCTGCAGGGCAACCAGATTGGCATCATTAGGAAATGCTTCTGGTTTCCAGCGGTAGCTTTTCCTGGTGGTAGTGCTGTTTGGGAAGAGGCTGTTTGCTTGCCTCTGTATGATGACTGAGCATGTAGCCTCACCATGTAACTGCCATGGTGCTTTCTGACTTGGAAGCTGTGATGGGATCCCAAGAAGAGTTTAAAGAGGGTTTTTCACCTCTTTCCTTAAATTGAACTTTCCAGTGCTGAAAGTTGTGACATTTGTGCTGCTTCATTAGGTCACAGTCTAGAATAGTTGGAAGAAAACACCCCATTGAATTTTAATTGATGACAAGGCACCTTCTTTTTGCCCTTAGTTTCTTCTCAGTACAAGAGTTGTGTTGGTTTGTGGGATTATGAAATTCTGCATATTCCTCTCTGGGTTAAGGATACTCTGCCCTCTTTATTATTTGTGAGCAGCACTCACATGTCTACTTTCTGATCTCAGGACTCTCCTGCTCATGTTGGAGCTCTCCACTTGCGCTTCACCTCTGCTGTTGCGTCCTGCTCTGCAGTGCTGTGCCAGGTGAGATGTTCTTGCTTTTGTTTCCCCTTTCAGGAGAGCTGCTCTGGCCCATTGTACAACCCCTGGGGAAGAGGCAAGCTGGTGGTCTTCCTGTCTCCATACCCTTTTAGGAAAGGACTTCATGTAACATCGTGCAGGGAAAGCAAAGCAGGTAGGGCTCAGTGGGAACCCAACAGAAAACGCAGACTTCAAAAATGGGAAGATGCACTGCTATAAAGGCATGAATCTGTTCTGCAGAAGGAACAGCCTGTAAGTAGGATATTAAATGAGGAACTGGATGGAGCATGAAGATGACTTCCATATGAGAAAAAGCAGGTGGTTTGCATGTTTGTCTCCATGCTTAGGTTTCATATTGGTGTTATCAGAGCGATACAGGACAAATGAATGTGCTTTTCTCTGTGTTGTTTAACATTTGGTTACCTGAATATTTGTTGTTTGGTACTTGGAAGGATTTGAAGAATTTTATTCCTCGCTGTGCTGTATGGAGAGTAGTTTTGGAAGTCGCACAGTGTATTTCACCACAGAATATTGTAAGCTTTTAATTGTTTGGATGTATTACTACATTTTAAAAATGTACCCTTTGAAAAAGAAGTTATTAAATTCTGTTCAAGATGTGAACTCTATTTTCTAACATTAATTATACAAGTTTGTAATTCTCAGCTTCATTTAAAGGTGGGGCTTTTTATTTGTCTGTAGCTGTTATAAATCACCAGCACAGGGAAGCATTCTACTAACTAATAAATGAGGGATGCTTGGAGTTGACTCTACTAACAGACAATTTAATTCATCCATCAGCAGGGATGATGTTTCTTAGCAACACAAAGTATTTTCACCCGAGGCGCTTTCACAAACTTTCACATTTTTCTTCAAATACAGCCTTGGTAGTAGTTTGTGTGACCCNGGGATACTTGGATCATTTGAAATAACAGGAGGTCTTTGATATCTTTTGGTGAATTGACTAGTGTTCTGTTTGTATCATAGTTTATGAAAAAGCTGGCTTGATACACAGTGTTACCCGATCAAATTTTTTGGGTGTAAGAATTGCCTTAATGCATAAGCAGGATGTTCAGTGTTTTATCTTTTAATACGCTCTCTACACAATCAGGAGGAGATGTTAAGATTCCAACTTTACTTCTTGTTTACTTCTTGCTTTCCATTTCTTTAACATGCGTGAGGCTGATGTGATGGGTGTAGTTAAGAGCCTGGAGTTGCTGGGTGGACTTGGCTTGATTTGAGAAAGTCCATCAGGTACATCATGAGTTTTATTTAGTGCTGAGAGCAAACATGTTACATATGCAATATATTGTTTTGCTTAGACTAATAAATATTTTTGGTAAACTGCTCTGAAAACCTCTGTAATTCTCTTAAATAATTAGTAACTAAGCCTGTGCTTATATCCTCCCGAGTGTAAAAGTTTTAGGGATCATAGTATGAAAGTTGCTTTATCGGTGCTTGCTGATGTTTGACAAATATTGTGACAACTTAGCCCTTACAGAGTTCTATTTCACAAAGCAGGTGAGCAGAACCCATTTTAAGTGGTGGGAAAGTAAATGACACAAATACTGGTTTGATTTCTTTCTCACGGTTAAGAAATTCTTTACAGAAGGAGTGGTGAGGCACTGGCCTTTTCAGACACGTGGTTGAGTCTCTGTCCCTGGAAGTCTTTAACAAAAGTGTAGACATGGTGCTTCGCAACATGCTATAGTGGCAGGCGTGGATGTGGGTTATTTTGTCTTTTTCCATAAGATAAGTATTTAGATTTTTTGTTGGTATGGGGATAGCTGGACTTGGTCATTGAGGAGGTCCTTTCCAACCATGATTATCTTGTGATTCTTAAGAATACAGAGCTCTCTGCAGTGACATATTGGAAATGATACTGGTGGAGATGAATCTGATTAAGATGGAGGGGTGGAGGAAGGTCTTTTAGTAATTTCCCCACTTCTTTGTATGGGAGAATGGATACTTGGCTGAGCAAATAACAATAAAGCATCACAAGAGACGAAATTGATTACCAAATGCTACTTCTAAACCACATCCTCTCCATCTTGATTGAAGCAGCTGCTATGGTCCTTCTCTTTTACCCTGCTCCCTCTTTGTTCACATGGGGCTTCTACCCATGTTCTATGCATTTTCCTGTAGTTGGTTATAAAGATACAAGGAATTGATGAAAATGGTCTTTTTAAAGGTAGTAAAAGGTCTGGAGTAAGTCTAGTAAATAGATTGGAATAACTTGTAATGAGGAACACACAGTAATGTCAGAACTGTTGTAAATTTCCCAAAAACGACTCTTCATCTCCATCCATCCGTGATGCAAATAAAGAACGCTCGTTTTATGGCCCGCAGCACAATACAAGTTGTACTTTGCTGGCTTTTGGTTAAAGCGATGAACATATTATTTGAATTTTAGGAAAGACAATTTGAAAACCTACTATATTTAGGATTTATTCTTGAAGTTATAAGAAAAACTAGTGGGTTTTGCTGATCTTCACACGTCCATGTGCAAGGAATGACGTGATCAGACTTGTCATTGGGAACATTTAGTTTTTCATGCAAAGTATTTTTGGGCAGCTCTTATTTGGAAGAACACGGGATGGAGTAGTCTAAGAGTCTAAGAAATTGCCATTTATGTTGAAAAGTTATAAATTAGAATTGTTTGGATGCTGTTTCTGCACGTAGTCACTGCAAACCAGTGCAAACTGGTAAGGTTGAAGCATTTCTCAAGGTGATGGTGTAGCTTTGAGGTTCTTGTTTAACATAGCTGTGTCTTTTTGGAGGCTCAGGAACTAAGTTTTACTCTAATTAGAATCTGGACACTTCTGTGGATGTCTTTATGTGTTGTGTTTGCATCTAACTCATACTTGTATCAAAGCAAATGTGTATGGTTCCACCCAGTCTAAAACACAAATATTCTGCATTACTGAGCTTGATTATCAGGCAAGGAGTAGTAAATGAAAGTGTTACAGGTTCTCTTTCTTTTTAAATCTGTGTTCTGTGCTTGTCTCTCTTGCCCTGCCTCATGTGAAGACCTAGTGATGAAATATTCTCTTCCAGGCAGGTTGTTCAGGTGTGTAGGTTATGAGGAGTAATGGGTTTGATCTCAGATGTTAATGGTACTGTTCGGACACACAGTACTATACTGTGTTATCAAGGATGAGGACCTGTGTCCGAGTCTGAGCATGGAATAGAAGCCTGTCTGACATCAATGTTTTATGGTGTTTTGGGCTTTAAATGCTAGTCCCTGAGATCAGAGGTATAACCAGCTCCTTGAATCCTGATCACCCAAGCGATGTGACAACACCTTTCTGCTGAGATTGTGAGATAAAATTTAGAGTAGCAGCCGTCATTCTCTTTGGCTGCTGCCTAATAACATGACTGTTTTTATTTTCTTGTGTTCATCCTCTCCTGACTGCAGCTGTCTCTTCTCTAAGCTCTGTGCTGTATGTAAGATCAGGAGATGAAAATGTTTATTTTTTCAGTTTACTAGTCTGATCCACCCATCGCAGTCTTCCTCCCCCAAGCTTTTGATGCCCTAATAACCACTTTTCACATGCATTTTCAGGAAACATTGCATTTTTTTCATAACCTCTGTCTCTGCCAGTTTTCATCAGAGGAATCTTCAGCCAAGGAAGTGGCATTTTGGTCCAGTGATACTTCTGTCCTAACCATACACGATGATGCTTGTTTTCACGTTACCACTCTTTCCAAACTCTGGTGTTTTCCACTATTTGTCTGACAAGTTCTATTACCTCTCGTCTTTAATACTGTGATACTTGTGTCCCCTACTCCCAAACCTCTTTCTCTCCTTTATTTTGAGAGCTGTTGGGTGTTACATCCTACTCAAAGGAAACAGTTTTATTCTTAACACAATCTCAGGATGTAAAAATGAAGAGTTGAGCTGTTTGCTATGAATTTGATTTAAGTGGGTTTAGATTGGGGGGGGGAGGAATGATTATCTTCAGATCATTCAGGAATTTAAGTAAAAATACTGTGCTTCAGTAGCTTTTGGAACCTCTGTGTTCATTTTTAAAGCCTATCAGTTTCTTAGGGTTTATGCTCAGGGGATTCTGTGTAGAGTATGGGATTTACAAGGCTGGGCCAGGCTTGTTTTTACAGTTGTTTGGTGAAGTGCAGTTTATCTCATGAGCATAATGCTTAGAGAGTGAGAGCCATGACTTATCATTGAGTGGCTGGCTTCTTTCTGATTCTGTAAGCCTTTCATGCAAGGTTTTGGGGTGTGTGTACATGGAGAAATCTATATAAAAAATACAGAGCATTCTGAAACACATGCGATGGAATCCCAGTTCTACAAGTAGAGTGAGAATCGTAAGTAGTTTTATATCCAGTGTTAATGAACTGTATTGCTTATGAAAGTTTGATCTTTGCAGGGTCTCTTCTGAAGAGAACAATAGCCTGAACTGTTTTTCCCACAGCTGGAAGGGCAGGGGGAGATTTGGTTGATCTTACTTTTTTTCAGCAAGACTATCCTAGGGCCCGTTGCTGAGATCGCAAAGGACTGTGCAGCCCCAGGCATCTTAAACTATGTGCGAAGTCTGATTCTGTTGAATGCACAAAAAAAATAAATCCAATGTGCCTGGGTTTAGCCCAAACATCAATTCGGGTCAGGAAAAAGGAGATCTTTCTTGTTGGCTTAAAATAAAATATGAGACTTCTGTGTGGGGGGTTCATACAAATCAAAGTGAACAGGCATTAGATTCCTCATTTATTGTTATTATCACTTGAATTGGTTAACATGTGTAACCCAGTCAGCATTGGCCACTGTTGTATTTAAGTGTAAAGACAGTGTTACGATGTTCTATTCCGATTTTTATTTAATTTGTTATTGTGGATTAAAGCTCTACATCTTGAAGAGTTTGTGGTGGAAAGAGAACTGATGAGGAACTTGCATGTTCTGCATGGGGAACCTGTTGATCTAGTTGCTCAGGCAAAATGTTCTTTCTACTGCAAGAAGAATCTATTTAATATTGTAAAGTTGATACAAACCTATTTAAAACATGTTAGATAGGTAGATGCTTTCTTGAGGACAAAAGTGGTTTGCCCACCCAATTGTGTAACTTCAGCTTAAGCAAATTTTCTCTTTCCAACCTCTGAATTGTTCTGTAATCTGAGTAGTACAAAGAATTAATGATGTCCAGTCTTAAACATTTGAGGAACCTCATTGCGCTGAGGGAGATGCTTTACATTTTGGGTCCTGGACTGTAGGGATGGGAATTTGGCTGTGGGTAGTTGTTTTAAAGGTTTAATGCTGCCAGACCCCGTTGCCTTTGCTATCAAGACTTCCCTAGAGGAAACCTCAAGAATATTTTATAGTATCTGAGTAAGAGACTGAAGCATCTTAAAGCATTGAGGACAATTTTAAGATTCATTGAAGGGAATTGTTTGATCACTCTTTAGAACTAGAAGATCATAGCATCTTAGACAGTTTAGAAGGGACAGCAGAGATCACCTAGTTCCGGTTCCTTTGCCCATAATAGCTCCTGAATGGGTGAAAACTTCTGACTTACGTGTATGTGGAGAGAACATAGGGCTGTACTGTGGACTTGATGTCTGGAGGGACAGTGTTTGGGGTTGTGACATTAACATGACCTACTCTTGGTGAAAGAGGCTGCAGGTCTTTCAGGGATCAGAATTGACCTGAAGGAGAGATGTTTGGGTATGCGGTGTGGTAGAAGTCATCTCACTTGACCAGTCTTTTATGCAGTTCTAGAAGGCTGATTTTTTTTTTCTATTTGTGTGTTGAATTAGACCAATCACTAGTTTTGTTGTTAAATTTTGATGTGTCTTCCACAGCTGTTCCTATTGCTTCTCCTCTGCTCTCCCTGGTCTAGATCTGAGTTTTATTTGAAGTCAATAAAAACCTCTATCAGAGCTGCTGTTAGCGTTGAAAGATTAGTTACTTAGTTAGCTTGCTTTGCACATAGGAAAGCCAACCCTAAATGTGACTGATTTTTTGAGTGGGGGGGAAAGATGCACTTGTATTCATTTCACTGTAGATGAGAACCCCAAAGACACACTGAGGAACATCCTCTCTCTAGGTTGTCCACAGCAGATGTGGTCAAGAAAAGAAACAGTTTAAGGAATGTGACGTGTGGTCCTTGATGCAGAAAAAAGCTTCTGTATGCCTAATACATTGGAAAACATTTGTTCAAGAGCACGTCTTCGCTGTGCAGAATTTTCCCCTGTAGGATTATTAAGGTCAGTAGCTGTGTAGGTTCTCTCATACATACTGAATACGATGCCTGGGGTCAGCTTTGCCTTGTAAATGCAACTTTAAGGAATGTTTTGTCGGTTCTGTTAAAAACCATCTCTAAGTTGTTTGGGAACTTGTTTGCTCCTGCTTTTCCTGCCCTTGTCTTCAGTTCCTGATTGAAAAACAAGCTGTAAGTGAATCTTTGTGTCCTCCTTAACAAGCTTGCAAACAATCCTTCTATAAATACAAGCGCTCATTGATTTAATGGTTCATTTTAAGGTGTTTTCTGTTCTGGATGTTTAGGAAAGCTTTTCAAGACTTCAGTAAACTGTGGTGTGAAACAGTGTGGTGTCAAGTTTGTATTGTTGATCGAGTCTGTTATGGTGTTACAGTGAGTCTGGGATTCAGGAGGGAATTAGTAAAATGCTGTCTGATAAAAATCAAAGAAACTCAGCTTGTGGATCGAGTGAGCAAGATCATGTGTCGCTGTCGTTCTCTGAACATGTTGGCTTGGCTCTTTATTACCGAAGAGGTCTCTACACTTCATCACAAGTTGGCAGGTTCACCAAGAATTGCTGTTCTATATTATTTCTTGATAGCTTTTTTGTTAATCCCTCAAAAGTACTGGACTGCTTAATGGAGTCAGAATAAAAAGAGTGCATTCTCACAAAGTGTGTTATGTTTGCTTTCTGCATCCACTTAAGCATTAATCAATTAATAGATTGTGTCTCGTGTTAGATCTGGGTGATATGCGGATGGGTAATGTACTCTGTAAATTAGATGTGAAGCAGTTGCAGAAACACAAGCTGATGCTCTGTGGAGTTTGTGGAGAGGTGAGGGTTGGTCTCTTTTCACCAGGAACAAGTAACAACAGGACAAGAGGAAATGGCCTCAAGCTGCCCCAGGGGAAGTTTAGGTTGACCCCAAGGAGGATCTGCTTCCTGGAAAGGGTCCTCAGGTCTTGGCACAGGCTGCCCAGGGAGGGGATTGAATCGCCATCCTTGGCTGTGTTTCACAGTTGTGGAGATCTGGAGCTTAGGGACGGAGTTTAGAGGTGGGCTGGGACAGCTGGGTTCATGGTTAGACTTGATGAGCTTAATCTTTTCCAGCCTAAATGATTCAGGTGCCAAAATTTGCTCATAAATTGATCCAGAGAATATTTAAACAAAAAAACTTGCCAGTGACCTTCAGGGATTCTGTCTAAAAGTTGCAGCCTAGTTTCCAATACTGCCTAGATAATGAGGACTTGATTAGTATTTCTGTATCATATTCCAACCTCAAATTTGCTGAAGGCTGCACTGCAGCTCTGAGGGCCTTACCTGGAAGTGAGTGTCTGCTCAAGGTGTTCAGAATGATCTGTGGTGCAGCTGAGCTGGATGGAATTGCTTATTGAAGGAAACTTGCTTATCAGCAGTGTGAACAATGGGAAAAGAGAGCAAATCATCAGAACCGAAGGTACAGTTGCCTCTGCTATTCTGGTAAAGAATTGTTAACTCCTGAAAAACCCAGTCTTGGCAGGTAGTATGTGAAAAGGATGGAGCTCTAGGACTCTTCTATTCCCCATTTAGTTCAGATGCTTCTTCAAACTTATGTTGCCTGCCCCAAAAATGATTTCATTGAATCTGTCTTAGCTCTAAGATTCAGCAACCTGTAAATTCTACTCAAGCTGTGAGTTTTACAGGATTTTTAATGCTCCATTTCAGGCTGAGGTGGCTGTTATTATTTTTCCCTTTAAATTTGAGGAGATTTTTACTTAGCTGTGCCCCTGTCATGGTCTTGGCCGTGAATCAGCAAAGCATTTACGTGCATATTTTAATTGAAGCGTGGAGTGGTCTTGCTGTGCAAATGTTGAAGTCGGTGAGACTATTAATTAAAATGAAGTATCTGCATAAATGCCTTTTCTAAAAATAAGTTGCTTCATAGCAGCTTTGGGTCATATTTGGGGAGGAAGGGTTTGTTTTTTTCTTAAAATTGTAAGGATAGAGAATTACAGAATTCTCAGTTATGTGATGGCCAAGTGTTAGGAATTGCATTGAGATTGTGTAGCCTGGAGAAGAGGAGAGTCGGGGGGGGACCTTATCACTCTATAACTACCTGAAGGGAAGTTGTAGATGGGTGGGGGATTGGCTCTTCTCCCAGGCAACTAGCACCAAGATGAGAGGGCAGGGCCTGAAGCTGCCAGGGGAGGGTTAGGTTGGATGTTAGGAAGCCCTTCCTCATGGAAAGGGTGCTCAGACCCTGAAATGGGCTGCCCAGGGCAGTGGTGGAGTCCTCATCCCTGGAGGTGTTTAAGAAAAGACAGGATGTGGCCCTTAGTGACCTGGTCTAGCTGCTGTTTTGATGTTAGGTAATGGGTTGGGCTGGATGAGCTCTGAGGTCTTTCCTGGCCTCAACAATTCTGTGATTCTGTGAATACCTGAGGGCAGAATGTTCATGGAGTGAACTCTTCAGGTGTCACCTAAGGTGCTACTTTATTTAATAACGAATGACATTATTGCTGTTTCATAGTGCACAGGGGATGATGTCAAGGAAATCTGGGGAAAGCTCTTGCTTAGCTGCTCCCACCATCACCTGCTTTACTAAGAGCCTGGTTAACTCCAATTTTCTCCCATCCAACTAAACCTTGCATCAGTTAGTTAAATTCGGCACATCTCAGTGTGAGGCTCCTTAGCTTGTTGTGGTGTCATTGATATTTTTCCATCTGTAGCAAAGGCATTCTAAGCTTTTCAGGGTAATACAGTGGAGGTTTTTCCCTTTCATGTCTAAAACAGTTTGCACATTTAGTGTACAAAACAAACTGCTTTATTATTCTCACAGCACCTTGGTGAAACAATGTACTTTCATCTCCTAAGCCTGGCTCTTTATCAGACTCACTTGATTGTGCTTGCCTGTTACCTCCTCAGATTAACTTCCAAACCAGCCTTTTTACAATCACTAGTGTTCCTTACCTACGGCAAGCCAATAAATTAATTGCAGTATCCAGCTGCATGTTCTGTCAGACTTCTCATAGCTCCTGTGCTGCCTCTTCTTCCCACTCTGATTCTGAAGCTCTTTCAGACCTGACCATTTGCAGATAAGTACCTGAAGCACTGACCACATTCTTGTGGAGGAGCTCATGCAAGATGCTGCTGCATGTGATGTGAGCTGGGAAGAAGCATCGTTTGCCCAAGGTCATGCAGATATTTGAAGTCAGAGCGCAGGTGTTTTCTGACCAGAGGATGCTATTTGTGCAGTGCTTCAACTCAGTGTGTGTTGATATCCCCACGCTGCTGGGGTTTTATTTAGCTGCTGTAGTTTTTAGTCTCTATCATTCTTATTTATCATCTATTCTTTTATTAGCGGTAGAAACCAAGACTCATGCTTGCATGTGAATGCGCATCAGATTTTTGCTGAAGATCACATGGTAATTTCTAAAAATGGGGCTCAAGAGGTACCTATTTAAAGGCATTAATTAATACGGGGTTGTAGTGGGTGGGGAACAACACTACAGAGTTGAATGTATTTAATGCCAGTGCTCAAAGTTTCCACAAAGCGTTGCCACAGGAACACAAAGCAAAATTTGCATTGTTTGGGGAGGGGGGGGATAAAATACCAATACTGCCATCTTTCCTATGAGCACATCGGTCTCTCTTTATTGCTTTTTCAATTTGATTTCATCGTAGTGTGGCGAGCTTTTCAATAAACATAGTGGTTTCATTTATATAACACCAGAATTATTGTTAACGCACAGTTTCATGCCGCGAGTTACGTACGTAATACCGTGTCCGGTGGGATCCTGCATCATGGAATTTGCATAGTTATGGTGCTAGTGACATCGTAGCTCATACCAAGAACCTGGGGACCTGATACAATATCAGTAAAACTGTCTCATAGGTATGATTCAAACAGTTTTATTAGCAACATATGGGGTATGAAGGAGCCACAGAGGGTAGTTTGGAGTGTAAGGGTGCTGGCCTATCTTTTTTTCAGCCTGTAATTATATCAGTCCTCTTGTATGGCATTATTTGTTGCTGCTCTGGGATTGCTGAAAAATAACTACTAATATGGTGACACAAAGGATCAGAATAAATTATAATTGTTGACTTTACAAGAAATTCATTGGCAAAAAGGCTTATTGTCCTAAGCTCAGATGTCATTCCTGGTTCAGCTTCGGAGCTAAGCCACGTACAGGCAATAATATCTCTTTTTGAAAGTCTTGGGCTCTTCTGGCGACCTTATCCCTGTCATATTGGATGGCTTTGTGATCTGACAGATAGGAGGAAGAAACTTCTGTTGGCTGTGTTCTCGTTTTTAATCTGAAGCTGGGAGAGCGCATTTTCTTTAATTGGTAGTAGGATACTGAACTCTCGTTCCCCGAATGGAGCGCATGATAATTAGTCATCTTCAAATCAGTTAAATGTTTTGACATGAAAAGCTAGCAGAAGTATAGCTAGAAGATTACAGTAGCACTCCGAGTTGTACTTCTTAAAATCATGACATATATTAAAAATACAGTTTTAACGTCTTATAAAGGATGAAGAAAGTTTGGAGGTTGAATGTCTCTAATTGGTGAACTGAAGAGCTGTGGCGGAGGCACAGCTATTAGAGGAAAGTGCCATTTGACTGCTTCCCTAAGGACTTCAGATGTTTATATTTTTTTAAAACACTGTACTTAGGCCACTCTGCAAGGAGACACTGCTGTGCAGGTTATTCACAAACGAAAAGCTCAGCATCAGCCAGCAGTGTGCCCTTGCGGCCCAGAAGGCAAACTGGATCCAGGGCTGCATCAGGAGAAGTGTGGCTAGCGGGTTGAGGGAGGTGATTCTCCTCCTCTGCTCCACTCTGGTGAGATCCCACATGGAGTACTGCATCCAGTTCTGGAGCCCTTATTACAAGAAGGATGTAGATGTGCTGGAGCAACTTGAGAAGAGGGCCATGAGGATGATCAGAGGGCTGGAGCACCTTTCTTATGAGGCCAGACTAAGAGAGTTGGGGCAGTTAAGTCTGGAGAAGGGGAGGCTCCGATGTGCTTTGTGTGTCCTTCCAGGATCTGAAGTGGGCTACAAAAAAGCTGGGGAGGGGCTTTTTGGGATCTCAAGTAGCTACAGGACTAGGGGCAATGGAGCANTGTGGTCCCTTCCAACCCTGACTGATTTTATTTCTTCCCGTTGAGGGTGACAGGGCACTGGAGGGGGCTGCCTGGGGGGGTTTGTGGAGTCTCCTTCTCTGGAGACGTTTGAATCTCGCCTGGACTTTGTCTGGTTGAACCTGCTGTGGCAAGGGGATTGGACTGGGTGATCTTTTGAGGTCCCTTCCAATCCTGATGATTCTATGAACTGGTGAAGATCAGTAGACTGAGGTTGGGTCAACTGCCTCTGCAGTGCTGGGACCTCTCTGCTGCTTCAATCATGTGGAAGCATCTTTTAATCCATTTTTAATCCATTCCCTTTGCATCTTTTTTGTGTAGATCCTTACTACAAATGTATAAATGTGATCTGGGAGGGATCCTAGAAGATGTTCATCTCGGTTTCAGGCAGGATGAAACTCATTTGACTCATTCCTGACTTAAATATACAGTAAAAAATAATCAGTAGAACGTGAAATGGAGTTCAAATGCTAGATTTGTGTTTTGGGGCCCAAGCTTGTGTTTCCTCTTTATTTTCTAAAACATAGGAAAAATTCTTACAGAAGTCAAAGTTTCTTGGCAAAGGGGAAAATTAAAATTAATTTGGGGCTGCTTTTTTGAGTGTCCAGTGTTTTAGCTGGGTACAAGTAAAAAACTGAATTAGAATCATAACATTACTAGGGATTGGGAGGGACCTTGAAAGATCATGCAGTCCAATCCCCCCACCACAGCAGGATCACCTAGACCAAGTCCAGGCAGATTTCAATGTCTCTAGAGAAGGAGACCCCACAAAACCCCCAGGCAGCCTCCCCCTGTCACCCTCACTGGGAAGAAGTTAGAATCACAGAATTGCTTGTGTTGTCAGCCTGTTGGTCTGGAAGTCCGAATTACTTCCCTGGAATCCTTGCTTCTTCATTTCCTTCTCTTTTCCAGTAAATTTTGAGAGCTGTTATGAGTTCCACAAGCTGTTGAGGGATAATTGAAGAGAATGGAAAGATTCAGGTTTTTTCTCAGTTTGTTTTCTTAATGTTTAATAGTAAATGACCTAAGACTTTGCCAGCATTGAAAAATATCTCATCCTATTTCACTGAATGTTTGGAGACTGAAAAATCCATTGCTGTTGAGAATCCCAAGATCTGTGATGAATGAAGTATTAAACCTTGTCATTTGGAGAAAAAAAAATAGATGTGTAATCATACCAGCAGTCGAAAAGCAGACAGATACCAGCTCTTTGATGCATAAACACCCCAATCTTCACATCTTTGTGTCTCAGTGTCAGCTCTTGGACATCGTTAAACATAAACTTGTCCTGTTCTAATGTCGTTTTTTGCCTTTTTAATGTAGTTTTGCTTTTTGCACACTTTATTACAGTGTTTTCTCCTTTCCCCTATCATTTTATTGTTTGGAGTAGAAACTTCACACCCACTTTGCTAAAGATGGTACAGGAGTGATTTGTGAAATTAACTATTAGATACCAAAAAATTGTATAAACAGATCTGGACATCACATCGTAGGGACTTGAGAACTGTCTCACGAGCCTCTAGAACCACTCATGGTAATTGTTGCATATTGTAAATGTGTTTATTTCAAAGGACTGGAAGACTTCCAAAAAGTTTCTGTATTTAAAAGGGCAAAACTGATGTCGCAGTGGTTTTAGCCCGGGACAAAATAAAGGTTAATGTGGACTTCTCTCAGTGATGGCTTAAAAGCTAAAAAAAAAAAAATAGGAGTATTAATTAATACCTGTCACTATGGTTTTATGATAGAAAGCTAAAAGACAAATATGATAGTTTCTTTTTTTTTAAATAGGATTATGTTAGAGGTCTTGCTTATATTGCTGCATTAAACTCATTTCTTTTAAAGCATTAAATCACTATAACATGATGTTTTGATATCAAAACTTGGGTTGTATATAGTGGAGATGTAGGAAAAAGTAATGTAGTGTTACTTAAAGCCCAGCTTTTAATGGGATGAGAGATCCATTGTTTTTCATCTGTTAATAGATTGTGGGAAGTATTTGGAATAAATATTTGGGAGATTAGTATTTTGATGAAGCAGCTTAGCCTAAAGCAGTAGAAGTTGGCCAGCAGGGCGAGGGAGGGTATCCTCCCCTCATATTTGGCACTGGTTAGACCGCACCTGGAGTATTGTGTTCAGTTCTGGGCCCCTCAGTTTAAGAAGG
>VZRI01009269.1:263532-299879 GCA_013397515.1 Upupa epops | reverse complement strand
TCCTCTGGACACATTCCAACAGTTCAATGTTGGGGGCTCCAGAACTGGACACAGAACTGCAGATGGGGTCTCACAAGAGCAGAAAAAGAGGAGTAGGAACACCTCCCTCAACCTACTGGTCAGAATTCTCTTGATGCAGCCCAGGATGCAGTTGGCTTCCTGGACCACAGGTGAACATTGCCAGCTCATGCTGAGTTTTTCATCGGCAAAAAAGTAAAATGATGAGGACCCAAAGTGTAGCCCAGCGTGTTCACCAGACTCAGCAGATCACTAGATCATTTTAACTGAATTCTTAATAGCATAGATTCATTAAGGATTTGAATCACAGCATGTTAGGGATTGGAAGGGACCTTGAAAGATCATCCAGTCCAACCCCCCTGCCACAGCAGGAGCCCCTAGATCCAGTTGCACAGGAACATGTCCAGGGGGGTTTTAAATGTCTGCAGAGAAGGAGACTCCACAACCTCCCTGGGCAGCCTGTTTCAGTGCTTTGTCACCCTCACCATGAATAAGTTTCTTATCTTGATGTGGAACCTCCTCTGTTCCAGCTGACAGACATTGGCCCTTGTTCTATCATTGTGTGCCACTGAGCAGAGCCTGGCTCCTTCCTCCTGACATCCACCTCAGTCTCCTTTTTACAGGCTCAAGACCCAGCTCCTTCAGCCTTTCCTCATAAGGCTGATTTGAAGAGACCTCCAAGATGATCAATCCAACCATCAACACAGTGTCACGATGCCAACTAAACCATACCAGATCTTCATGTTTTTTGAACACCTCTAGGTTGTCCAGATGGCAACTCTGCCATCTCTCTGGACAGCCTGTTACCTGTCTAATATCTTGGAATGGCTAAATTCACTGAAATCATTTGGACCATGTGTTTTGTGAACCCAAGTCAGGGCTGAGCAGTCTCCAAAGTTTATGGCTAATACATCTTGAGACTTAATGTCAGTCCAGAAACAGGTGGTAGAATTGGAAGGTGAACATGCAGAGCTACTGTAGGATCCACATTGGTTGTGCTGGTAGATACTGTTCCCTCTCCATCTGTGTCATGGGGGGAAGTTCTACTCTCTTCTAGGTTGGCTGAATTTTGGTGATCACTAAACTTCTTTTCCTGTGTCAAAATTGCATAATTGACCTTAAATGTCTTCTAGTTTGAATAATTACTTACTTGAACATTGTCCGAGTAACAGGTCAGTTATTTCTCTTGCTGGCTGTAGCAACAACAATGAGTTTTTCAGTTTCAGTGTGGATGATCCTGAAGTTAATGGTTCAGCTTCTCAGCCATGAGTGTCTCTTCCTATAGACTGTTCCATCAATATAAACTTCATATGGAAATGATTCCTGGTATTTAGGTGATAACAAGGTGGCACAGGGTGATGTGATACAGGTGTGTTGTACCTCAGAACTAATAGAAATATATACTATTAGAGTTGTAACTACTGTGTTTATGCACTTTAGTACTGCCAGGTTTTATTAGGAGAAATGCCAGGCAGCTCCTCCCACCTTGCTTGTTTGAATTGATGGAATTAAACTGATTGTAAAGTTAATTTTTCTTTAAACTGGGTACTAAGGTAGAAGTTGTGATAATATTGTAAAAAGCAAGCAGTTTACGTGGAAAAACTACTGGCTTACTTGTAAAACTACTTGTTTTGCAAAGCATTGATGTTTTTACTTACCTCTGCGCTAAGTAAGAAGCTCCCAAGTCACAGTGAACAACAATATTAAAGCACTTTCCAAGTCACACATGGTGCGGTAGCTCCTGCTTCTTTCCTAGCAGCATCTTCCCAAAGTCGCTGTGTGGTCTCTTAGATTATCAAGGAGTTGGGTAACATTAGAAAGCTGTAGAGTCTATCAGCGAGTTGTTACATTGGGAAGACTTGAAGAGGCAATACATTAGGCAGTGAGCAGCAGCGATACCTGTAGGGCACGCTACACGTGCCCTTAAGCGAAGGATAATAATTAGTTGCTCATATTCCCATGCAAAGCAGCCCAAGCGTCGCTTTTTCTCAATTGCAAAGATCACCAGAAAGGTAGCAACTCGAGCTCTGAGCTGCTGGAGTTGTTTATGCCCCTTCAGTTTTTAATGTACCTAGAAGAGAGGTTTTGATGAGGGCAGTTAGTCCGAAAGGATTTGCATGCCGTAATCAGGCACCTCCAGTGATTGCAAGGTAGTTCTTCACAATATTTTAAGTGCTCATTCCCACTTCATTATTAATAGTAAACAGTAAGAGTGTCCCTGAAAAGATCTTGGTGTTTTGTTGGCTGAATGCTGTTTGGTGGTGTCAGTCATGCTTCTGGGATGATGGTCATTAGAAGTGGTGAAGTATCTGCTGTTAGGTAGCCTGCAGAGTGAGAGGTTCCCCACAGCTCACAGGTACCTGCTTGGCTAATTAATTCATATACATTCCAATCATGCCTTTTGCACTTGAGTCAGAGAGATATTTTACTCAAATAGACTTTCTTTAACGTTCTGCTGCAGCAGGCACTGCTGCATTTCCCTAAACCCATACATGCAGGAACGATGTGATTGAAAGAATTTAAAAATAACAAATATTTTTATACATGTGTGTTTTTTAATAGACATATAATTTTAAGGTGATGTAATACTATTTAACCACTTTAATATTTACATATGTTTTTAGAAGTAGAGAATTGCTTGTTTGAATAATAAATTAATTGCCAGGGTAGATGTAATTTAGGTTAATTTGTGCTGTGTTTTAGAGCACAAGTGTTGCAGTGGATCCTGCTCTGGCAGGGGGATTGGACTAGATGATCTTTTGAGGTCTTTTCCAATCCTTAACATTCTGTGGTTCTGTGATTAGTGTAGTTTTCTGACAGCTTGGCTATTTAGGTAGCACACAAGTCTCAGTCTTACTGCTTGTGCCCCTAAATCGTGTCAAAATTAAGGTTAAACTGGGTTGGTGCAGAGCCCCTCTGTGCCACTGACTGGTGGGGATGTACTGAACTGAAAGGTGACCTTGCATTGGCTGAGCTTTTGGGGAAAGGAGTAAAACTATTTTCTTTAAGTGGAAGGCTTTAAATGAGATCTCACTGTTGAGTCTCCTTGAGTTATCAGCTTAGCCAAATAAAACCCTAACCCCAGATCCTCCAGGTGGAGGTGGGAGGAAGCACATAACACAACTAGGTTTTGTTTTGTTCACTTCATGAATTAAAATAAGGTGGTGGGGGGAGGAATGACATCATGTGAGTATATATTACCTGAATATATATTACCTAACTTAAATCTGAGCTATCTCCGTTGAATTCTAAGAGTGGGAGGAGTTTGTTAGTCAACGTGGAAAGCACAGTGTCAGAATGACTAATTAGAGTGTTAGAGGGCTGAGGAGATACAGTTAATTCCCGAGCGGCAGAACAGGTCTTTAAGAGCTGTGGTAAGACTATCCCCAATATAAATACTGCTAACACTATTTTGGTATAATTACATTAGTTGTCATGGCACCCTTTAGGAGATTACAGCACACCATCGCCTGCATGGGACGGTGCCGCCGGCTTCCTGTAGGAAGCATAAAGCTGTGTCGTGTGAAACATGTACAGTCATGGTGTGTTGCACATTATATAAGAATATACAGTACTCCATGTGAGTCCAGCCCTGGGAGCTCACATGTGAGAAGGGAGCTCACATGAGGGAGGTTAGCAGAAGCAGGACTGGTGTAATTTTGAGAAGATAGCTCCTGCAATCAAAGATTTGAGTACTTTGATTACAAGCAGCTCCATTTCAGCCATGTGCCTCTCTGGAAAACAGCTTCTTCTTACAGTGTTTTAACCCAACTGGTGTTTAGCTGCTGTTCTGCTGTGTAGCAGATAAGGATTTTTTTTAGATCACAGGAGATACTCTGCGGTGATAGTCTGCATCACAGGTTTTTAGTGGACCTTTTCCTCTACTAGTTCTTTAAAAGCTTTAATTGTGATTCATTAGTGCAGGAAGAATTAATTCCACCTGAAATACTTCTCATATGAGCAGGGGCTTCCCCACTGGACTTTACTCCACTATTAACCTGTTTCTAGTGTCTGGTTCTTGAGGGAAGATGAAGTTATTCTTGTGCTCTAAACAAATTAATGTCTTAATTTTGGGGATGATTAATTCCATGTTTTCAAATATAATTAATTTTCTAAACATTTAGACTGATTAATTCTGTCAATATTAGACCTTTTTTCTTTTAAAGAACTAGAAGAGAAAGATTTATTGACATTCGATGTAGGTGCTGCTGGAAATCCCACAGTTTGCTAGATCGGTTAAAACTGAAGCATCTCTGTAGGCAGAAATGCTTCTGTTACAGCAAGGAGTTATCCGAACCATTCCAACACAATCAATAATTGTCTTAGAGTTTGATTGTATTGGTGGTTTAATCTCATGAAGCTGTAAGCAGTATTAAATAAAGAGTAGAAATAAGGAGGTCCTGTGGTTTAAATATAAGCAAAATATAAGTGCATTGATGGGGCTGATGCTTCAGAGAGCTAGAGCAGCAGTCGTGCTTCTCACACTTCTGCAAGAAAGCGGTATTTCACAATTATGAGACGTGAAGAAATGCTCTTGGTGTGGAGTCCCACCCAAAAGCCATGAATAGAGATGTTTTTATTTATTTTGTTTCTGCGGGAGGTGAGCAGTTGCTGCACAGTGTTACTACTGCTGTGATAGTCGATTCATCCCTTTGCTATGCAAATTCCAAGTATCCAAGGCCTCAGTACTTTTATTTAAGAAATATGCCTGCAGGCTGTATTGGTTAGGCTTTAGGGAGATATCTGGTTTGGTGTGAAATAAATAGTTGTTAAAAGATCACATGAATTTGTGCCTCAGAAGATGAAAAGTGATGCTGTGAGCGGTTTTGAGAGCCACCCTCCTGTACCCAGCACGTGAGCTTGCCACTTGGTTTTGGTTTTTCAAAGAAACCTCACCAACCTCACAGAAGATCGCAGAGCTGTGGGCTGGGGCAGGGAAAAACAGAACAGCGACAGTGTCACCTTAAAAACAGAGTAATTTGGGTTGGAATTTGACCCTTGGAGTAAGTGTTCGCTGCTCTGGTCCAGAGAGTAGCTCCTTATTTGTTGAACTTTTGTCTTCAGACCAGTTGGGTATTTTAAGTTGTAACAAGTGGGGGTCAATGCCCTAGTTCAGGTTTAGGTGCATGTCCAACTTTACATGTTTTGAGTGGAATGGGATTAGGAGGCAGGAGGGTAAAGCTGGAAAGCTTTTGTGTGAGAAAAGTTGCAATTGGTGTCAAAGATTGTCTTACTAATGAAACATTTTGTTTTCTTAGAATGGCCCAGGCTGGAAGGGACCTCCAAAAGTCATCTAGTCCAATCCCACTGCAGTGAGCAGGGACATCCTCAACTAGATCAGGTTGCTCAGAGCCTTTTCCAGCCTTACCTTGAATATCTCCAGGGATGGAGCCTTAACTACCTCCCTGTGCAACCTGTTCCAGTGTTCAACCCCCACTCCTGCTCAAGAACTTCCTAACATCCTATTTCAGTCTGCCCCTCTCTAATGTGAAATGTTTGCCCCTTGTCCCATCACTCCAGGCTGCAAACAGTCCCTCTCCAGCCTTCTTGTAGTCCCCTTCAGGTACTGGAATGCTGCTGTCAGGTTCCCCTGGAGCCCTGTCTTCTCCAGGATGAACAACCCCAGCTCCCTCAGTCTCTCCTCCTAGCAGAGTGGCTCCAGCACCCTGGTAATTTCCGTGGCCTCCTGTAGATCCACTCCATGATGTACATATTCTTCCTGTGTTGAGGGCTCCAGTGCTGGACACAGGACTCCAGGTGAGGTCTCACCAGGATAGAGTACAGGGGCAGAATCCCCTTTCTTGGTCTGCTGACTGCTCTTCTGATGCAGCCCAGGATGTCACTGGCCTTCTTGGGCTACAAGTGCATACTCTCAGCTCAGGGCCAGCTCTTGAGTCTTACTTAAAAGCTTTCTGCTCCCTGGTGTGGGACACATTGTCCTGCTGAATTACAGAATAGAGCCCCCAGTTTAATAAAATTTAGCTTATAAAATAGCTATTGGCTTAAGCCCAGCCCCTTTTACTGTCAGAAAGATTAATCAACTCCTCGCTTCAATCTGAAACTTGCTCTTGGTGCAGTTTTTATTCCCTTTTCTTTCATCTAGCAGCAGCTTTTTTTCTGCAATGGTTTCATTTCTGCTGCAAAGGAACAGCATGTTTTGGAAACATTTATTCCTTTTCTATGAATAACTTCATCTTCATTTATGTAACTGTGCTGAGAACTTTTATGCCTTAATGAGCTAAACTAAATAAATTCACTTGCTCGTTACCTTTCAAGTGTGAATCAGCTCAGAAGTTTAAACGCCTTGAACTTGTGTTTCTTGGGCACACTCAGGCAATAGAAGTCTTTTCCAGCCTCAATAATTCTGTCATTCTGTTATATCCACTAAAATTAATCATTAGTTAGAATAGTATTTTATTTATTGTAACAATTATTAATAATAATCACACTTATCTACATGAGAAAGTTGTTGGAGATTCAAATAGAGCTGATGGCAATAAATGGCATCTCTCTAGGTGCGATGCAGCAGCCTTCCTCAAGTGCCTCCTTGTGTTTCCTTTGCATACCTTCCCCAAAATGTGCTCCCGTTTTCCTGTGAAATCTGTCATTTAAAATTCTGTCCTGTTGTTTTCAGTCAGAGGGATTAGTAAAGATAAATTTAGGTTTTATAGCATTAACATTAGCTTAACTAGGAGATAAGTATGACAGATATAAACTAAATACTGGAGGTTTTTTTAACCTCTCATGCTTTGTTTGAAAGAACTAGTCCTACCTAGGACTTGGTAGAGGGTTTTATATTTTTACTTCCTCACTGGAAAATCATAATAAAGGTATTAAAACATTTAAAAGTATAATAATCAAAACACTAAAAATGTATTTATCATCCGGTGTAAGTAGTGTAGCTTTGAGGAGAGGGTGGTGAGTGGCCATGTGAAGCATAATGGGGAAGGATGTGTCTACCTACGTTTGGCCTGACATGTCTTTTCCCCTTTGAATTCGTAACTATTTCTGTTTAAGTTTCATTTAGAAGCAGGCAAATGCAGAAGAAGAGCAAATGTTTTGCAGGAAGCATGTGCAGGAGTCGTCCTAGCCACGTTTTCATTATGTTTCAAAGCCCTTTGGAAGGACTTCAGTCAGGCAGGATGGCTGGCTGACTGGCCTGGGGATGGAGAAGAGCAAGGTGCCTGGCTGCTCTTTCTGGGCATAAGGGCAGCCTCCTTTGATCACAAAGAATTATGCTACCTAATTCTTCTAAGAAAGGTTCTATAACAGTCATAAACTGGTCACATAAGCTCCTCCACAGCTTTTATTTTGAAACTAAATAAGAATTGAAATGGAAACAGGACACCCAACAACATAAATTAGACGTACCTGTAGATCCTGTCCCGTCAGGATCAGCTTGACTACATTCTTCTGCTACCAACAAACAGCAGTATTTCTTTTATTTGTTAAAGAGGAAGAGCAGAAAATTCTCTTCTATAAAAGCTGCCTGCTGTGCTGTGGCCCCTGTGTGTGTGAGAGCCAACGCTTTCTCCCATTGCTTTTCTTCAGCTGCAGGTTTTCCGTTAGCATTTATGTGCGCCTGCCTTCCACTTGTGTCTGTCCTGACTGAGTACCCAGGTAATTGCTAAAATAGAAGTTAGCAGCGTTATTTGGGAGTCTTTTTTTGTTTCAGAAGTGGAGGAAATGGTTACACTTCACTTCCATATTCTAGTTTTCTTAGGTAGTGATTTCCTCCTGTACGTCAGTAATGCTATTAGCAGTGACGGTGCTTTGAACTGTCATTTCATACCACTTGAAGTTAATTACTAAAAAACTGGGGGTTTTCTCCTTTTATATTAACCAGTTTCGTTAAAGTCGATCTCTTTATTGAGGATGTCACTGTGAGGTAGGAATAACTTCAGTAAACTGAAGAACAGAGCACTTTGAGCCTTTGATCACATGAAAATGTAAGCATGTGTTGAACTTTACACTGGAGCATTCCCACTGGCTGCTCAGGGCTTACCTAGCCCTGTTTCAAGGGTCTGTGGCTTGATAGAGATTTGAGAAGTCCTCAGCAGGCTCCACAATAAAACCCAGAGATCCTGTCAAGCCGGGGTGCTTTAAGTCTTTGCTCAGGCTGCTTAGTAGGCACAGAATCAAGGAGAGAATCTATTTTTAGCTTTTAAATCTAAAGAAACCTTTCAATTAAAGGCATTCTTGATGATTTCAGATGCTTTCCTGCAGGGAATGATGAGCAGTGGTGTGATTTTGATTTTTCTTTCAGACTGGAGCAAAACTTGTCCTGTTTACTTTCCTATTGTAGTTTCAAGCATCCAGGGCTATAGTTCGTGTTTACTGCTCACGGTGGTTCTCTGAAATAAGATAAACAGACTTCTTACCCAATAGAACAACCACCCTATTGAGATTGTTATAGCAGGAGGTTGCTTTCAAAATGAGTGCAGAGGATGATGTCATTCTGGTGCTTGCAAACATGTTTTGTGGACATGGTGGCATTGGGTTGATGGTTGGACTTGATCATCTTGGAAGTGTCTTCCAACCTTAATGATTCTGTGATCTGATTTTTGTGAGTTGATAACTCACTTTCTACAAAGTCAGAGATCTGTATGAGGTTTTTCCTGTCTGCTGGAGACAATGAAGGGCTGAACTTGAGGTAGTTTTCTTTATGTGAAAGAAAACAAGGCCCACAACTCAAGAAAGGTGGTGTCTATACTGTGAAAGAACATGTAGTTGGAAGGGATCTTTGGAAGCCACTTGATTCAGCCTGCTGCTCAAAGCCACGTGGCTATGTTACCTGTATCCAAGAGTATCATGGAATATCTGAGCGTTTCGTGACTTTTGCCTGTAGTCTGCATTTCATACAGTGCAACTTTCTCATCTGCATTGAGCAATCTGATTCACAGGGCTGTCGTTTTTATTCCTTCATGTCATAAAATGAAGCTTGAGCTGAATTTTGTAATCTTTTGGATTCTTTGCAATCAGAAGCCAGGCCAGTACCTCCAAGTGCAGCCACTGCCTTCTTGGACTTTCTTCTGGGCTGCTATATATATTTATATATTTACAAAACCTCTAGTGTAGGCACTTTTTTTCTTGCAAAGATTGAGTAAATAGTTCCTCTGTAGTACCTTAAGTACAGCCTTTCTGCAGAGAATCGAAAGAAGATGTTTTTAGTCTATTGGCATTTGAAAAGCAGAAAAAAAAGAGTGACTAGTACAACAGAATTTTATTAATGAATGATTTACACTGGTTCCAGCTGTGACCACGTGATGAGTCCTTCACTGAGCAACAATGGGTATTTTCTTTCTGCTTTTATTTCATTTCCAAGAATGTGTCATCTGTTACATAAAGTACTGCCAGTGTACCCTGTGTAAACTGGTATATTTTATTTCCCTGAAGTCTAAGACGAATACCCACCCATATCCTTCTGGAAAGACTTGTTATAAAATGAATTGGGAATTTTATTGACTCTCTCTGATTCAGCATGCCAAAATCATAAAACAGAATATTTATGAAAGGCACTAGGCTGTAGGATGCCTTGTTCCCTGCTAGTGCAAAAGAAAAGATGATTTTTCACTTTTTACATTTCTATCTTAATATTTTATTACAGCAATATAATGTGTTATAGAGGTGGACAAGCCTGCAGATTGAAATGTGGATAGTCCAGATTGTTCCTTTCCCTCGACCATATGGTGTAGTTCTAAAAGCCTTTTGTACGCTGTCTGTTCAGTTAATTGTAAACTCGGTCTTTAACGTACCTTAAAAACTGAGAGAGATGTGAGCTAGAAGTCACTCTATCCTCTGGTAAGTAAAGTTTGCTAAAATATAGCTAAATTCATAGTCCTGGCCTCTTGCTAGATTTTCTTTCTGGGTGAATTTGAAAGTCTTTCACCGTCTCTTGGTAACGAATGTAAAGCCTGTGTGTGCACAAGGACAGGTTTTTCCATTTCCTCCTCGGGAACAGGGGGGAGATTTGAGTGTATAATGAACATTTCATAATATTTTTGCTTGGCAGACAGCTCTGCCAGTGGGTGATGTGCAGGAACATCGAAGATTTCTGACAGATGGATGGTAGGACTGCTAATACACCTACACACACTTCAGCGTCTGATGTTCCCGGTGTGTCTCTGATGCTCAAGAAGCTTGTGCTCACGCTTTGGTCTGATGTTGCCTGGTGCGGAGCTTTAGAAGAGCAGAACTGAGTCTCGCTCTGGATTTTTATAACATGCCACGGGGAGGGTAATTTATTATAGTCCTTGAAAAGGAAAACATATTTTGATATGAAATGAACTGTTAGAGACTTTAAGAAGCAATTTTATTGTCTGTTGTTTCATCAGAGGAAACACGATGGGAAAAGCAACTCTTTCCTATGAAGGTAGGGTGGAAGAGTAAAGAAAAATAAAAAAGAGTAGGAGTTGTTACTAAAACTGATTTTTCTCTGGGTCCCAACCTGTTTTCAAGCTCTGGAGACTGTTTGCCCGTTAGCAGCGGTAGGCAAAGCTCACATCGTTTGTGGCTTTGGAGATAAGAATTCACTGAAATTATTAAAATATAAAGCAAAGCCAAAATATTTGGAATCGAGAAGCAAATGACAGTAGTGGAGAGTGAAGCTGCCATGCTGGGAGAGGCTTCTCGTGAGGAAACTTATTGATCTGTACTGCGTTACTGCAAGTTTTCAAGGGATTTCAGATATTTCTTCTGTCATTAGCTGAATGTAAAGGAACGAGTGGCCTTAAGGGATATTAGAAAGAAAAAATGTGACTCCTTTTGCCTGCAGAGATTAAACACAATATCACTTGACCTTTGTGGTGGATGCAGACATGGAGAGAGCTTCAACAAGGCTTCTCAAAATGGGAACAAACAGTAACCAATAGCACATCTGTTTGTTCCTGTTAGATAGACTCATGTTGAATTACTGCAGAAGGCATGAAAGTCAGTACTTCAATGCTAAGTTGACAGCAAGAAGCTTTACAGAATCGTAGAATGGCTTAGGTTGGAAGGGACCTTGGTGAAAGAACATCTAGCTCCAACCTTGTTCTGTTGGACAACAATAATTTCCTTTAGACTGGCTTTTCATACTTGTAAGCGGTGAAATGTTTTGCTTAGTAGGATCACAGAATGTTTTGCATTGGAAGGGACCTTTAAAGCTTATCTAGGGCAACCCCCCTACAGTGAGCAGGAACATCTTCAGCTAGAGCAGGCTGCTCAGAGCCCCAAGGAATGTTTACTGGGATGAGGCTTCTACGGCCTCTTTGTGCAAGCTAGGCCAGTGTTTCATCATCTTTTATGTAAACAACTTCTTCCTTCTGTCTAGTCAGAATCTCCCCTCTTTACTTTAAAACCATTCCCCCTTGTCCTGTCACAACAGTCCCTGATAAAAGTCTGTCCACATTTTTCTTGTAAGCTCAGAAGCTTTCAAACACAAGAAAGGATAAGTAAAGCTTGGAGAACCTAGTTGTAATTTGGAGAGCTTTAAGAAAATCCAAAGACTGAACATTTGTTGCATCTTCCATGTGATGGAAGTTCTCAAAACCTAGAAGTTGTCTCTTGCAGGGAGTATCTGAAGAGCAAAGCTGATGATTTTTGTTGCACACTGACAAATGTAGATTCACTTCAGTAGAGCTAGAAGTACCAAGATGATCTAATTTGAGTGGCTTAGAACCGAATTTAACTTATGCTGACTCCAAAATAAAGTCGTAGAAAATCATGTAACTTCAACAAAGACAAGCTTTTGTAGAGTAAACATAAAAATATTCACCTATGTGTATTTTAATAGCTGTTTCTTTGTCATAGAATCATCACAGCTGGGAAGGACCTCCAGGATGATCAAGTCCAGCTCTCATCCCCTAACTCCTAGACCATGGCCTCAAGTGGTCTAGCTACTCACTTTCTGAATACCTCCAGGGATGATGATGCCACTATCTCCCTGGGCAGCCTCTTCCAGTGCCCAACCACGCCCTCAGGAAAGAACTTCTTCGTAACATCTAATCTATACCTTCCCTGATGCTACTTGAAGCTGTTTTCTCTAGTCCTAATTTGGGAGGAGAGAGCAGCAGCAGCATGACTACAACAGCTTTATAGATTGTTGTAGAGAGCCTTAAGGTCTCCTTTCAGCCTCCTCTTCTCTAGACTAAGTAACCCCAGTTCCCTCAGCTGCTCCTCACATGGCCTGTTTTCCAGACCTCTCCACAGCCTTGTGGCCTTTCTCTGGCACCGCTCCAGCACCACAATGTCCTCCTTGTGTTGAGGAGCCCAGTATTCAAGGTGCAGTCTCAAGAGTGCAGAGTACAGGGGACCATCGCCTCCCTACTCCTGCTGTTTACACTGTCCTGATCTAGGCTGGGATGTTTGGCCTTTGTGGTCACCTGAGCACACTACTGGCTCATGACTGCTGTTCAGACACTGTTATTAAGCTCGGTCAACAGATCTCTTCACAAAGGAAAAGTGTAGCATTTTTAAGGCTTGGAGTAATCAGGCAGCAGTGAAGTAGTTGAACCTGTATGGGAAAATCTGGTTTGTAGTGGTAGAGAATGATTCTTAAACAGGCATGAGCTGTGTCCCAGGTCTCATCTTATGGTGCTCATAGAAGAGAGGACATGAGCAGAAGGTAGGAGAAAGTGGAGACAACCAAAGGCCAAAGGTTGAAACAGGCTTATCATGTGCAGAGTGTGTGTAGAAGAGTGTTAGTAGACTTGAAGTGTTCACAAGCAGAGGCTGGAAAGGACAGAAAAAGAACAGATCAGGGAGATTGGAAGGAGCATATGGAGTAGAATTGATCAAAAGCTGAGTGACTCTTTGGCATCGTGGTAAAAGCTGCTCCTTTTTCTGAGGGGAAGTTGAGTTGTACCGAACAAGTCTAGTGGAGATGAGAAGAATGGGATAAAGCGAGGCTTAAGTCTAAGTGGAGGGAGGAAAACTGTTTAGAGATGAAGAGTAAAACTGAGTTTAATGTGGTAAGGTGGAGGAGGAAGAATCAAATTGTTTGCAGAAGAGTTTGAGACAATTTGAATGGGGAACAATTCTCAGGCAGGAGGATTAGTCAGGGGAAATAAGGGAGTGGTAAAGCTTTGTTTCTGGCGCTGCAAAAGGACTCTATTCAAATGAGATTTCCTGATAAAGAATGAAGCATGATGGGTTAAGAGAAGAACATCTAAGGTTGTAGGTCTGTCACACAGATAAATGTCATGGATGTGTCGATATATAGGGAAAAGGATAGTTGGACAGTTGATCTATGCATCATCAAGGTAGTAGCTGATATGCTGGAAGTATCCTTTGCAGATGTTATTGTGTCATTGAAACAGTTTGAAGGAGGAAAAAGGTAATGTGGGACTAAGGTAAGTACAGTAGGAGTCAGAAGGTAGAAGAATAGAGAAGATAATAGAAGAAATAATCAGAGATTCAGTCAGATGAGAAACAATTCATATGGTTCCAAGCAGTGTGGGTTTTCCTTTTGAAGATTGAATTCATCAGTTAACCAGATGAAGCACGATATTAATAGAGGACACACAATTTAATCTCCTTTCTAGTTAACAAAGAAGTACAATCTGGGTAAAATATGTAGTTGTCTGTATTTTCTTAGAAGGGCTCATGCTAACGCAGTCGTTCCTAACGTTATTTCGTGTGTGGCAAATGGCAAGTAAATTCCTGCTGATTTAGAAGAGGATATGTATTGTGGCTGGAGGTAGGGATGTGGGAGTCACTGTTCCCTTTCTTCTGCTCTTGGCTTTACTGTAAAACTACTGCTGGAAAATAGCGCGAATCCCGATTTGTAATTCCAGTGTTCTCATCTGTAAAATAGAGATAACAATACCTACCTCACAGGAGTGGTGTGAGGTTTAATTAATGTTTGTTAAGCTCTTCAGCATTTTTGGATGAAAACAGATAAACAAAACCTCTTGTTAGTAGTGGGGAAAGCAGCAGGCAGAAGATGTAGTAGGATTTTGGGGGTGGTGGGAGGAGATGGAACAGTTATGTTTTGTTGTTTATAGGATGTTTAAACAAAACATTGAAATGTTTGGTATGTAATGAAATCCAATGGTTTTATTTAAAATAAACTTGTAACATAGATCTAGTGTTTCATCTTAAGATAGTTTAATGCTCCTTTTGACTTTGGAAGGTTGAGTAAATCGTTCATAGATTTGTAGAATGGTTTGGGTTGGAAGGGACTTTAAAGATCACCCAGTTCCAAACCCCTTACCATGAGCAGGGACACCCCCCACTAGACCAGGCTGCTCAAGGCCCCATCCAATCTGGCCTTGAATGCTTCCAGGGAGGGGGCAGCCACAACCTCCCGGAGCAACCTGTTCCAGTCATCTCTGTTCTCTTACCACCTCCATTGTAAGATGAATTCTTTATAGTCTAGCTGCATATACAAAGCCCAGCCAAGTCTGTCTTTGTCATTGAACGCAGTGTCAAGGCTTCTCGAAGGGCTGAAGTGTTGTATTTACTTAGAGGTCACAGACTTTGGAATAACAAGTCAGTAGGCACCAATAATAGTAATAAATAGATGAAGTCCTGTGACTGTGTCTACAGTATAATTTCAGCAACCCAGTAATAGAGTCAGGAGAAAAATGTTGAGAAAATTGACAAAAAGAATGAACTAGCATTGAGTGATTAGAAAATCGGGGAGGAGTAGCCTGGCTGAACTTCAGTGCTGAAGCTTTTTTCCTATTCAAATAGGAAACAGTCAAAAATACCCCGCAGAGTTACAATCAGAGGAAATGCCATGTGTATTTGCCAGCAAGTTTCTTAGGATTGACTGCGCCCGTAGACACAAACTCTACAAACGTAGTGGTGTGTCAGCAACATCACAGGTGTCGTTACAGATCTGGGTGGTAACGCAAGTGGAGTTTGTAAAGAAGCTCAAACATGTGAAATGGTCTGTGTTTGTTCAGGCAACCGCTGTGCACCTTCAGTACGCCCAAGCCTGGTGCTCGGTTGAGTAGCTCATGGCAGTTGAATGCACACTAAATATCAAGTGGTGTTACACAGCTTGAAAAGGAAAACAGCTTTAAAGAAAAAAGCAGACTTTTATTTTTTCCTAAGGCATTTTGTTAATGCCCAAGAAAACGCTTCCATGAGTGTTAAGAGACCGACTGTCTGTAGACTCGAGGAATAATCAATTATGGCTCTCTCTTGTCCATACTCATTCAGAGCTGCAGTGGGAAGGCAGAGTGCTGCAGCTCTGAAGAGTAGCTTGAATCATCTTGCATGAATATTGCCCTCTCCAAGGATATTGGCATGCAAAACAGATTTTGTTCATCTTAGCACGTTCTGAATGCACCTCACAAATGGATTCTTAACCACTTGGAAATGAACGGAGTTTGGAGTAGGCTCTCTTCAGCAGAAAGGAACGAGTGTGTGATCAATGCAGATAGGTGGCAATAACTCCTTTTCTTATTTAGTTTGATTCTGCTTGATTTGGGTACCTTCTTTGTTGTTTTCCACTATATATTAGCTGGAGGCAACTTTCTCTTCCCCTCTGTGCCCTTTCCCCTCTCTTCGAATTTAAAATTTAAATATAGTTTTATCTCCAGTATTCAAATTGGGAGGGTAGAGCGTCTTCCAGAGCTATTTGATGGTCTTAAGCTGTGCCAGGGGAGGTTCAGGTTGGATGTTAGGAAGAATTTCTTTACTGAAGGAGTTGTCAGGCATTGGAGCAGCCTGCCCAGGGAGATGGTTGAGTCACCATCCCTGGAGGTGTTTAAGAGAAGGGTAGGTGTTGCCTTGGGGGACAGGGTTTAGTGGTGGTGATGGGGCTAGGAAAAGGCTGGATTTGATGATCTTGAAGGTCTCTTCCAGCTGAAACTGCTCTGTGATCATATTTTTGTGGTAAATGTGGGGATAAACCAGTTTCAGCACATCACCTGCAAGTGCCTACTGCTAATCATTGTTGAACCAACCTCTGCTTAAACACTAGTGGTAAGATTACATCTGAAAAGATGCAGGAAGACCTGAATCGTGTAAATTCTATTGATACAACCCATGTAACATCTCTCTTAGATTCAGATCCATTCTATGCAGGTGATTTTCAAATACCTCAATACACATAGGTAAATGAAGATGAATTTAGCTTTATCTCCACAAGCAAAGCACTTGTCAACCCGTTTTTTAATAAAAACAGCCAAATTTATGGTGTCTAGAGCCACCATCTCAGCACAGCACTACTCAGGGTCTTTATTATCTGCTGTTGCTGAGCAAGTTGATGCTGCCATCCTTGAATCTTGGAGTAATTTCCAAGAAACCACTAATAAAATCCACTTAAAGCAGATTCTTGGGGCCTGTATTTTCTTGGTTTGAGTTTCTGCAGCCTTATACAACGTCATTGCTCAGCAGAATGTTTGTTGCATTGGCTGGAGGAAAATACAGCTGTTGAGGGTAGAAGTTTGAGGGTAAAAATGATTCATTATTTCCTTTCCATCAGCTGGAAAGCAACACTGAAACTTCTGAAAAACTCCTTGAATTCATTGGAGTTCTAGCAAGGACAGAACGCTAAAACACTGCATTTTTATATTTGTGTAAATGTTTAATGTTTATAAATGATTCTACATCATCTTAGCAGTTTCTGTTATGTGGAATGATTAATAGACAAGACGTTCTCCTACTCCTAGACCTAATGTTTGGGTCAAAAGCACTGAGGTTCACAGCTTTTGTCTACAGCAGCGGCTGCAGATGTTGTAGGAATCCTGGCAAGTGCGTGCTAGTTTTGCTGAGCAGTTAATGCCCTTCTGAGACCTGATGAGTATCTGATGCGCTTCCTCAATATTTTTATCACCACACTTGGCTATTCTTTGCGTGCAAAAAGAAACAGAATGGAAAAGACTACTGGAGTTTTTAGCTGTAGCGCTGTTTTGAGCCTGAGTGCATATAGGAGAGTCTGAGATAACCGCTGCCTTTTGTTTTGCCTGTCCATATGCTGTTCCTCAGCCCTCCAGGAGCTGCTTATGGCTGCTGTGAATGCTTAACTGATGGCATTGCCAAAATATTTCCCAGTGGCCAGAACAACTTCAGTTTTTACTGTGAGTCAGAACAGATCTTTAACTCGCTGGTGAAACTCGTGATCTCTGACTCGGAGATGAAGAAGTGGGAATATTAAGGACAGACCTTGCGTGCGTGAGGTGTAAATGGTTTTTTGGGTTGGCTCGACATAGCATTTCCTGCACTGTGTTGTATCAACGACGTCAGAGCGCCTACTAATAGCCAGCTAGACTTTAAATAGTCAGGATCTTCCAGTAATGACCTTAAAACAGTCTCTTCTGCTCCAAGCTCTGCAGCGAAGATGTTTTTCTCTCTTCTCCAGTAGTCAGGGCCATTATAAACCATTAGTGTGGTACCAGCTGCAGGAAGAGAACTGGGAGGTAAGCTATGCAGCTTCCTCTCTGGTCCAAGTAGCTGATGAGTGACAGCATCGCTTAATTTTTGTCAAGGAGGAAGCTTGATTTTGGTAAGGGGTGTGGGATTTGGAGTGACTTTTGAGTGTGACCAGTTGACTTGGGCAGGAAAAATGCTTCTCTGCTTTCAGTGTTTTTCAGATACACAAAAAAGCGATTCACAGGTGACACCATAAAGCTGAAACCTGATAATATCGTGGCTCACAATGATGTAAAATAAAAACCTTACTGTTTTTCACCCTGATGTGCTGGGGGCTACAGGGCAGATCGTGTGCCATAGCCAGGGTTTGCTACGTGTAAAGTTTTTAAGGCACAGGCTTTCTGCTGGTGGTGATTTTAATGGTGCTTTTCTGACATCAGCCATCTGATAATCTTCAAGGAAAAAATTTACATCTTGATGTCCTCCGTGCGTGTCCTTGCCTTGCTCTTATCTGTGGCAGCGTTAAAGAGGGCCGTGCTCCTCTCATGTCTGTTAGGGTCTCCCCCAGACATTAATATTTTGTTCTTTTTGCGGCGTCTGTTTTTCAAACATCAACTCAGAACCTAAACTTGTTTACAAAACAACCACGATAACCTTCCAAAACAGATTGTTTTGAGATGCTTGTGTAGCGCTTTGATTCATGGAGGGGAAAAAAAAAAAGAGAGTATTTCCTGAAATGCTCAACGTTTCTATTGACAGATGATAACAGACGTCTTTATTTAACTCGTGTCAGGAGTTTTCAGCTTGCTGCGACGTGTGTATCCATAGATACTTCCCAGTGGAGGAGGTGGACTCCTTAACTTCCTCGTCAAATGTATGAATATGCTTCTCTTAGTCGCTTGAAGCAAATTCTTTGAAGCATTTTGCAGGCTCTGCGGGCAACAGGGTGGAAACAAGTGACTGAAACCCTTGAATTTGCTCTTCTTGGGTCAGCAGAGATGTTGGGGAACGTTTGCAGTGAGGTGTCAGCACTCTGGAACCTTTATTACTGCTATAGCCGCTTTCACAAGGTTTAGCCAAAATTTTGTAGGGGGGCTGTTTACAGGAAACAAGATGCTGCACCTCTAAATCAAATCAGTACCTTGTGCTCCATTGGTGAATTGTCTTCCATATTTGGAGCTGGAATAGGATGTAACTAGTCTTGAAATGCAAAAATATGTTTAGCCCTGTAGCCAGTCCTCATTCCGTGTGGAGTGGTGTTTCTTGCTGAACTGGAGACCTCCTGAGCAGTGTTAGAAGTAGGGGTTGCACGATGCTGACTGGACTGAAAATGATAAATAACTCATGTAGGTTAAAAACTGGATGGATGACTGGGCAGAGTGGTTGCAGTGGTGTCCAGTGACCAGTGGTGTCCCCCAGGGATCAGTGCTGGGCCCAGTTCTGTTCAACATCTTTACTGATGACCTGGATGAGGGGATTGAATCTCCCCTTAGTAAATTTGCAGATGACGCCAAGTTGAGGGAGGAGTGTTGATCTGCTGGAGGGCAGGAAGATGCTGCACAGAGATCTGGATGGGCTGGGTCAATGGGCAGAGGTTGAGCAGGGCCAAATGCAGGGTTCGACATTTTGGGCACAATACCCCCTGCAGCTTCAGACTGGGTGATGAGTGGCTGGAGAGCAGCCTGGCAGAGAGGGACCTGACAGTACTTGTCAGCAATTGGCTACATCAGCAGGGTGCTTGAAAGACCAACGGCATCCTAGGCTTGGATCAGGAATAGTGTGGCCAGCAGGACTAGGGACAGAATTCTCCATGTGTAATGGGTACTGGTATGGCCTCCCCTTGAGTACTGGGGGCAGTTCTGGGCCTCTGTCTTCAAGAAAGAGATTGAGGGGCTGGAGTGGGTCCAGAGGAGCAATGAGAGTGGGAATGGACTGGAGGGAAAGTCTCATGAGGAGAGGCTGAGGGAGCTGGGGGTGTTTATGCTGGACAAGAGGAGTGCGATCTTATCACTCTCTATAACTCCCTGAATAGAAGTTGTAAACAAGTGGGGGTCTTCTCCCAGGCAGCCAGTGATAGGATGAGTGGGCAGGGCCTGAAGCTGCTAGGGAAGGGTTAGGTTGGATGCTAGGAAGCCCTTCCTCACGGAAAGAGTGATCAGAGCCTGGACTGGACTGCCCAGGGCACCAGTAGAGTCCCCATCTCTGGAGGTGTTTAAGAAGAGACTGCCATGGTCTAGCTGATGTGATGGTGTTAGGTCATAGGCCAGGCTTGATGATCTCAGTGTTCTTTTCCAGCCTCAATAATTCTGTGATTTTATGCTCTCTGTTCTCACAGATTCATAGTTTGAAACTTTGGTTTAGCTCCCTCCTGAGAAGAGAGGAGTTAGTCAAGTGAAAGTGCAGAGGTGCTTTAATCTGTTGAATTCTAGTACTTGCTAGTGAAAAATAATGAGGTTTTTTATGCATGTAACTTTGCCACATCGATGTTAACTGTATGAATCGGAAGACTCATCTTATCTAAACTGCTGTAGGGATCATAGATTCACAGAATGGTTTGGTTTGGAAGGGATCATAAGGCTCACCTAGTTCTAACTGCACCAGACCAGGTTGCCCCATCTGTCCTGACCTAGAACACTTCCATGGATGATGGAAAAACCACAGTCTCCCTGAGCAACCTGTTCCAGGGCCTCAGCACCTTCACAGGGAAGAATTTCTTCCTCAAATCTAATACTTTCAATACTGCTTCTTGTAAACAAATGAAACCTCGATGATTTGTTCCCTTCTCTTGCTGACGGGATTCATAGTTCGGTAAAATCCTTATTAGAATTTGTAACTAGAGTTACAAGTCTTCAGGGAAATAATCTAAATGTCAGGTAGTCACCCCTTTTCAAGTCCATTTTCTGTCAAGATAGGTTACTTCAAGCTGAAATCCGTTCAGGAATGTGTTCTGAGGTTCATATAGCTGTCTCTGAGTAATACTCCTCTGTGTGGGACTGCTCCTGGGTTGTACTGTTGAATTCAGTTCGACGGTGGTTCTCATGTTGTTGACTCAAGGTGTGACTGAAGACGCTGATCCTTTCATCATGTATTCAAGCGGATGGCTCCTGACTGTAAAATAAGTCTGACTTATGCCCACTCGAAAGTGGCTGCCAAACATCTCAGGCTACCAAGCCTAATGTTTAGATTGGTGTTTAACTCTTGCAATTCCAGCTAATCACAGAACTATTGAGGCAGGAAAAGACCTCTGACATCATGCATCCCCAGCCTATGACCTAACATCACGACAGCAGCTAGACCAGGGCACTAGGTGCCGCCTCCAGTCTGTCCTTGAACAGCTCCAGGGATGGAGACTCCACCACCTACCTGGGCAGTCCATTCCAGGGTCTGAGCACCCTTTCTGTGAGGAAGGGCTTCCTAACATCCAACCTAACCCTCCTCTGGTGCAGCTTCAGGCCCCGTCTTCGTGTCCTGGCACTAGTTGCCTGGGAGAAGTGCCTGACTTCCACCTGATTGCAACTTCCCTTCAGGGAGTTGTGGAGAGGCAGAAGGTCCCCCCTGAGTCTCCTCTTCTCGAGGCTGAACAACTCCAGCTACCTCAGCCTCTCCTCATCAGCCTTTCCTTCCAGTCCCTTCCCCAGCCTTATTGCTCCTCTGGACCTGAACCTGCTCTGGTAACTCAATACATTTCTTGAAGCAAGGGGCCCAAAACTGCCCCTGAACCCGAGGTAGGTCTGACCAGTCCCAGTACAAGTGGAGAATTCTGTTCTTAATCCTGCTGACCACACTATTGCTGATCCAAGCCAGGATACCATTGCCTTTTTGTGCCCCTTCCGCAAGAGGAATATTTTCCCTGCTAAATTTCAAATTGCCATGCTATGAGAAGGATTCACTGTTCATCACTTCAGGCTGTACTGCTTGAAATTTGCTGTAGAAAAGAAAATAACTCTTTGATGTAGGTGATAGTTGCCTCCTGGAGCAATTAGTGATGGCTTCTAACAAGTGTTTTATCTTCTCATCAATTAGGTAATATAAACTATAAACTCAAACAGGAGTTAAAGTATTTCTAATTTGTGTTTTTTAAGCCTATCTATATGTTCTTCAACTGGCTCTGAAGGCATGTTGTAATGCTTAGATCGTTCTACGCAGAAACTGGTCTGAAGCCCAGAATGTGCAGAACACATTTCTCATCATATTCCTAATAAATCGGAGGAATTTCTAAACGCCAGCCCATTATTACCAGACTGGGGCTTTTTCTATAATAGGGAACTAGCAACTAATATGTCTCCTGTCAAGTTTAAAAATAGCGCTCCAGCTCCCATTACCACACCTATTAGTTCCCCTATCCACTCAGAGATATTCTAAATCGTGTGTCGTTCATCTCCTCAAACCTAATGTAAGTCAGTCCTCAAGTTCATCAATATTATCAAATTTATAGAAATGGGTACAGTACTGGAAATAATGAGTTGCAGTCTGTCTTGAGCCTTGAAGCGCTGTAAACACAGCCCAAAGAAGTTGGATAAACCCAATGTGCCATTAAACAACGTTAACAACCTCTGTTCCAAGTTATCATTATTCCAGGCTTTTGAATTACGTGGCAAATGGGAGCTTATAATTAGCTGTTAAATCAGAATAACTAATTTTCTATCAAATGCAATTGCTAACCTTGCTGTTTCAGGTTATGTTCTCATATTAGATCTGTACTCGTTTTTTCTCCCCCCTGAAAAGATCAAGTTAGTGGCTGAAGAGCTACCCAAAATGAATGGTAAAACTGGGTGCGTTTAGAGTCCTGTAGATCTGGGAATCTATTGGGACTGTGATGGGAGGATGCAAAGGAACAAGCCCACTCAGTTTGCTGGGGATGGGTAGCCCTGAGCGTGGCCCTGGTTCTCTTTCACACTTTATCATTTCCTCTTCCCTTTTGGCTTGGAAATCAAGGAAGGAAATTGCTCTGTATGAGACTGCTGAGGCACTAGAACAGGTTTCCCAGGGAGGTTGCAGATGCTTCTTTCACGAAAGTGTTCAAGACCAGGTTCAATGGGGCTCTGGGCAACCTGGTCTGGTGAGAGGGTGTCCGTGCTCATGGCAGGGGGGGTTGAAACCAGATGATCTCAGAGGTCCCCTCCAACCTAAACCAGTCTATAAGTCTCATGAAATACTAAAAGTTCTGACATTGCCTTTGTTAATCTGAACTCACAAAATCACCTTACAGACTACTTGGTATCCTTGAGACCCCGTTCTGAGGAGCTCTTAGTCCCACCTAGACCACTTAGTAGTCAGTTACAGGTGTGGAAATCAAGTTGTGTATTGTAACTGCTGCTCACGAAGTACTGGGAATAAGGAGGAACCAGGAGGTTACTCAGTGAAGTTTCCTTGGAAATGTGTTTGGAGTGCTGTGTGCTCTGAAGGGGATGTTGTGCTTCCCCAGCGAGGTGCTGCTGGCTGTGTGTGGTTTGGAGTTGACTGGAAATGTGATACACAGATGTGGTTTTCTCTGCTGGCAAAAACATAAATGGCAGTAATTTACTTTCTTCAGTGTAGATGAAGATCTTTCAGTGATGCTGATTGAGGATGGCTAGAAATGCAGAGTATTGATGACAGGCAGAGTATTGATGACAGGCAGACTGTGTCAGGAAAGTAGGTGTAAAGAAAATTCTCAGGATTGATTGCTTTTGCTGTTCTGTAGCTGAAAAAACCCTCCAGATTTATTTATAACAAGAAATGATGGCCATTAGTGCCTTTGCCTAGATAAAATAGCATGAAAACTCCAAAAGGAGCCGTCTCTTGTGTCAGGGTGTCTGGACTGATAGAAGCAGGACATCTTTAAGCCGTAACTTCCCATTCCTGCAGCTGTATTTCAGTTTTGAAAGCCTCAGTGTAAGAACTCAACCCGGCAATCAGCCTAGTTTGCTTTTTAGTTCAGATCAGAGCGATTCTTTCAAAATCTTATTATTTGCAGTTTTAATTGTAGTATCTTACCCAGCACGGTCTGCACAGGTTTTGGTGTGGACAGGGTTGAGCATCCTTGATGCCTCCAGGTAATGCCACTGGTTTTTGTAGGGACTGGGGCAGACTGGGGTTTGTTTTTTTTAGATGTCTCTCACCAGTAAATGAACATTACTGCTGATGCATCTGTCCAAATCAAATCAACAATTTGGTTTACCAAAAGTAGACACTTTCTTGTCCTTTCCAGCTTATTTATATAAAATATAAATGAAGTGGCATTTTCGCTTTGCACCGAACAGTACAGTAATGAGAAACCTTCGAGCGGGTACTTTTGGGTGATCTAAATCCGACTTAAATTTTGATCAAGCATCAAAATGCGAATGTGTTTAAGGTATGGCTCTGGGGTTTCGGTGACTCACTGGCTTGAGTAGGAGGGGAAGGCAGGCTCTTTCAGTCTAGGTTTGTCTGTGTGGATACACCATAGCCACCCTTCACTGACTTCCCGCAGTAGGATTGGGAGGGAGAAGAGGCACAGGAGGAAAGACAGAGACCTGCTGATAATCCTTTGGAAAATCCTCTCTTGTTGGACAGTGAAACTTGAAGAGTTTTGCTTGTATTAGCTGTTGTTTGGCCTGTATTACATGTTATCTGCCTGCATTAGGTGTCTTCATGACATACCTGATAGTTCTGTAGTCAGTTGAGCTGTCAGATACTGAACCACATGTGCTCTGGATACGGTGGTGGAATAAATTTCTCATATGTGTGGGACTGTGGCCGTTAAAGCAATCATTACTGAAACCATATACCTTATTTCCTGTAACTAATAGCAGCTTGCTACCTATGGAATATATTAGCAATTATTCCTTTGGTTTTGGATTGTTGTTCAGCTATTTTGTTGGACAGATACTTGAACATGAACTGTGATTTATGTTGTCTGACTACGTCAAGGAATGGAGCTAATGATGGCCTTGTGATGTGAGCTCTGCTGATGTTTGTGAAACCACACTTGGTGTACAAGACACAGTGAATGTGTATTCTTCGATAAATGATGGAAAATGATGAGTTTTCTTTACCTCGGGTGCTTAATGAAATTATTTCAGTTGCTGTTCACCTACAGTTTAGAAAGAAGCCATGGTTTCTGTGGCTAGTCAGACAGTGTTTCCATGCCCTTAAGGTAAATATTTATTGTTCTCCATGGCACTTGGAACTTCTTTCAAAGGCAAATTATTGGCTCAAACAGCAGTAGCCCATTTAGGGACTCCATCACATGCAACTTGTCTGTAGTATGCTTGCCATGTGCTAGAGCTGGAGCAAGTGGCAGAAGTCATAGAATCACGGAATTGTTAGGTTGGAAAAGACCTTTAAGATCATTGAGTCCAACTATTACCCCAACTATTGCAAGGCCACTGCTAAACCACATCACTAAGCTGCAAATCAATGTAATAATGAAACATGCCTAGGGACGGTGATTCAGACCTCTGCTGGGGCACCCTGTGCTTCCTGGAAAGGATCATCAGACCTTAGAAGTTTTTCCTACTGTCCAACCTAAACTTGAGGCTGTTTCCTCTTGTCCTATGTGTCCTGACTTGTTCCGTGTGAGAAGAGACCACCCACTCTCTATACTCTCCTTTCAGGTAGTTGTAAACATCAGGAAGGTCTCTATTTCTTCAGACTAGCCATCCCCAACTCCCTCAGCATCCCCTCATAAAGCTTGCAGACTCTTCCCCAACCTTGTTACTGTTCCTCAGACCCCTGGATGAACATCATTGAGATACTGGCTTTGAGGCAGCACCTAATTACCTCCTGAACTTCTCAGTGCTCCAGTATATCTGTATGAGTCACATAATTTTTGACTCTGCTGCTACTGTTGGAAGGATTTTCTTATTTCAGGTAGTTCCTTACTGATGTAGATCCTAAAGAATGTGCTGCTACATTTGGTACCGGCAGGGGTTTTCAAAGCAAAGGGTGCTGCAGCCCTGCAGCTGGGCTTGAGCTGGTGGAGGAACACCCAGGATCGCTGGCTCCAGAGAGGAAACACTGTAATGAGAAAGGGGAAGCAGCTCTGTTTTTCTAATATTTGTTGTTTTCTTTTGAAATGGGGAAAAGAATACCTGGAGTGATTTATATTTAATTGAGGATTGCATTCCATCAGATACGGTGAATGTTCTCAGGCCATTTATCAGCTGTGTCTTTTCGAGCCCTCTGAGGAGTCTATGGTACATATTTACCTTAACTTGGCTAGGTCAAGGGAAATAAAGCAAAAATAATAGATTGTTATTTTTGTGTGTGAACAAAACTGCAAGTCCTGTGGGTGAAATATGAGGTAAATGACTGTATCCTACCTCCTCTGTGCCTTTTCAAATTATTAGTTATATATAATATAATTTCCTTTGCATTATCAGCGTTATCTTTTTAAAACAGAAGATTTATTGACTTTCTCATTGCTCCAGCTTAGTCAAGCCCTGAAGTCGATGCAATGTGTATTGTGCTGCTGTTATTCTTTAGTAGTTTCCTATTTAGGTAGCATCTTATAGAAAAGAAAACAAAACCTCAACCCCCCAAAAAAAACCCCACCTCACCTCAAAAGAACCCCAAAAAGAAGAAAAAATGCCATGCAGTGCTCCTTATATAGCATTTCCCTACACTTAATTTGGAATGTACTGCTGCTCATGTATATAGATGATAGCACCCTAGCAGCCTGAGGATTTTACTGAGCAGTACCTACATGTTTTTTGGGGAAACGAGAGTTTTGTACGAAGCCTCTGAGCTTCAGATCGTCTCGGAAAAATGTGTCGCTGTTGATTTTCGCGTGCTGCTGCCGTGGGGTCTGCGAGTGTTACTGTGAAGAATTGCATAGCAAGAGCCATCTAACACCCTCTCCACGACGCATCCATGATTTCAACCCAGTTTCCTGATGTAAATAGCCACAGGGACTTTATCGTATGGCAATATTTGTGCAGTATTTGCATGGTGTGTTTTTATACTAATAGATCTAAAGGTAGGATAAATGCAGGAGAACCTTAAACGTCAGGGTCTTTCAGCAAGAAGGAAACCTGAGAACTGAAAAATCTCTTACCATCAGCACGTACAGTTCTCTGTCCCCGTAAGGGACACACAGTGAAAACTGTCGCAAAGGAAAAGCGAAGAGCCCTTTGTCAATTCAGCTAAACCCGGAGACAAACCCAGTTTCAGAACTACTCTGGTGAGGTGCCATTTGATCAGATACTTCACCAACGAATTACTTGACTGATATCACTAATGATTTGTAAATTAACTGCCGCTCATTCTCCCTGAACGACTGACTCGGTGGCATTTACCAACTTTTCACGTCGTTTCCCCCCGCCCTGATTTTTTTTTTTTAGGGACTGAATTTGCAATTCGCTTCCCTCTAGTCCTCCGAGTTAAATTTTCAGCGACGTTTGATGACGAGCGTAGCATGATTAATTACAAATTGTTCTTTAGGTGAATAGTGCAGATTCGAAAACACAGCTTGTGTTTTTATAGCAGTTATTACCCTACAGACTCCAAAAGGGCTTTGGAGTAGAGACTATGATTTCGGTTACATCATTGTAAATTCAGAAAACGTCAGCGATCTCTAAAGTGTGATTTCTTCTTCTATTTTTTTTTCTTTTTGGAAATTAGGTCAGTGGAAAAGAGATCAGAATCTGCTTTGCCACCTGAAAAGAAACAAGCTCCAAAATGAAGTCTCTGCTTCCCAAAGGTTATCATTTTCCCTTTTGAAAGGGGTATATTTGTCCCCGAAAATAATTTATTTGAAACAGTCTGAAGGAGTGAATAATAGACCAAATTATAACCCGAATCCAGGCTGCTTTATGGCTAGAAAGTCAGAGCACGAAATATTTTCTCTTGCTGATTGATCTGTAGTGACCCAGGAGATCTGCATAGTCGCTGCAGCTTGCACCATGATGGGACGATGACTCTTAGCTCTCTAGAGAATTCTTTTGTTTTGTCTCCTGGTTACATTGACTCAGTGTTTGGTTTTGTGTTGAATTTTTGGTAGCTACAGAGCACTTGTAGAGGTGGAGTTTGTTTTTGTGTTTGTTTTCTACCCTCTGATTATAGAACACATAATTCTTCTAACCTGAACTTGAATTTAACTACTTTTTAAGGTAGAGATGGTGATAGAGATTTTGTGGAGAGTATGTAGTTCTCAGCGTTCTCACTTCTTGTCACCAGAGAAGATAAGGATTACAGTCTGAAACCACTAGAACTGACAGGTCAGGAAATGGATGTGTGGTCTTGTGAGATACAGCCTCAGACATGAAGCCTGAGCAACTAAGTGTAATGGAGAGTCCTCCTGTGTTTGAGTGCGTTGAGTGGGACACCTTTTAGAGAAGCAGCTAGGGCTTGTGAAGATACTGAATGCTTTTCAGGTTTGTCTTTTGTTTCAGCTTTTTCTGTGTGATGGTTTTGCTCAAAGCATCTGACAAACCACGTTTCAGTACCCAGGCCTGTGGCTCATGAAAGACATGAGTAGTACTCACAGGGTTTTCATCTTTCCCATCACTTCAGGCAGCACCTTTTGCATCCTGTTTGTGAGCAACTCTGTGGTTCTCATCTGAGAGCTTCTGGAGATACTCTTCCAGCTACTCGGGACTACTCAGAAAACCCTCAGTGTAGTTTAAATCTCTTGTGGGTTCTCAATGTGTTGCTCAGGTGTGATCCCAGCACCCAGTGCTGCAGAGGATGCTCAGACTGCGTCTTCTCTGGCCTTAAGTTACTTATCAAAGTTACTCTCACTAGTAACTATTGGAATGAAGTGTGCTTGAATTATTCTTTAGTTTTATCTACCACCAGGAAAAGGAGAAAAACCTGTGTAGAAATGAGTAAGTGTCTCTCTAACTTATATGTACTTAAATGTGTAAAGTAAAGTTGCTTTTAGTATCTGAAAACACAGCAATAAATTCAAAATACACAGCATTTTTAAGAGTCTTGCACTTCTTAATGCATTTGAAAATTACACATGGCATCTTTTCATGATTGAAACTGTTAGTTGTCATCATTTGGTCTTCGTAATTGCTAAGCAGCCTTTTTTGAAGTGAACTCATTAATAAGATTAAATGATCAACCTATATGAAGACACTAAGACCCTATTACTACTTTTTTCAATATTTTTTTACTGCTGTATTTCTAAAGTAAAATACCTCTCTGTTGTTGTTTTCAGAATCCACATGTTTCTGAAGCACTTGGAAAATGAGTGTGCTTCTCATTGAAGCCTTTTACGGTGGTTCCCACAAACAGCTGATGGATCTTCTCCAGGAAGAGCTGCAAGAGGACTGTGTCCTCTGCACACTCCCTGCCAAGAAGTGGCATTGGAAAGCACGGACTGCTGCTCTTTACTTCATGCAGGCAGTGCCACCGAGTACTAACTACAGGTAACTCATAACTTCTGAGCTCAAATTAGAGGGGCCTTCAGGCCAGGTCTCTTGAGCTGAGTGTTTGGTTATGGGTATGCACAAGCAAACACAGACTTGCTGTGGGCAATCCAAGTATTTCTTCCTTCTTTGACTTTTTGGGCTATAACTGGGAGATTACTGTCACATTTCAGAGCTTCCTAGACTATTTTGTCTTGCATTAGAAGTTCTTCAGAGTCTCTAAGGGAGTGAGTATGTGGAAACCTGTTTGTAAGTACAGGTCTGTGCACTTCTTATCTTAGAATGATCAAGTGAATTCTGTAGTACTGGAAGGTTTAAACTGTGCTTCACAGATCAGTTTGAAAGATGGCACAGATGCGAGCACTGTGAGCTGCTTGATTTGCCTTCTGATACCTATTAGCAAGTCTGATTTATCAGAGCACATGACTGGGGCTGACCTGGAGGATTATCTCTATCTTAACGCCAGTCCGGTTCTGTAATGTGCCGGCAACTGTGGACGTCAGTTATGCGTTTATGTAAGTGGCAACCTTCTATCAGCTAGAACCTGGCCTGATAAAAGCAGACTATTTAGGTCAACAGATAGTTATCACTTAGTGAGAATCAGTCGCTCCAGAATGAAGCTGTCCTTCAACCCTGTGATTTTACTTGGCCTACCTGATCAGTTGAGATGTGGTTGGACTTGACCTGGAAGACCTTTTCCAGCTTACGCAGTTCTATGGTTCTAAGATGATTGTCTCGAGCAATGACGTACTGGTGCAGTGTGTTCTGTGCACAGGACATGTAGCAGAGCATCACCACGTGGGTAGCACATGAGCATTCAGTTGGGTCTGCATCTTCATGGAGGGAGAGACTGTTCAAACCCCAGGATGTTTAACGCCAGTAGCTGCTTTTCAGACACTGAATAAACTTCACTGAGTCTCTGAGCAACACTTAAATGTGTTCAAGAGTTACAGCTCAGAGCTGGGTCTGGTATATGTTACCAGGAGCAAGTAGACACAGTCAGCTGGGGAAGTACTGATTTGTCAAGAGTAGACTGTGTGCTGTAGAAGACTATATTTGAACAGTGTTTCCCCAACCAACAACCATTCCATTTTTGAATTGATACTATGCAAACGCACACCTTTTCAGTGCCTGCCTCTGGCTTGCATTTAAAATCAGTTACCAGTCCAAGCCAAGTGTTACAATTAATTTTCCCCCGGTTTGTCTTGCACAAAGCGTTTAGGGTTGGCTTCCCATTGCTTTCCTTTCGCAACGATTTTGTTTTGGAGGAGTGTAGATGACAAACTGTTATGTAAATTTGTCTTGTATCGCAACCACATCCTCCAACGCATGGCAATGTTATCTGTGTTCCTTCAAGGTCGGCAGCCCAAGCTGTCCGGCACTAACTGTATTAAACTAATCAGACTTCACTCATAGACATACACTTCATTAGTTTAACTTACAGTTACATTGACCTAAGATAACTTCACTCCAATTTGTCAAGTAACCCACATCTTGGGGGAAGGGGGAAGGGAGTGACGACAAAAAAAAAACCCCAACCCAAACCCCACAAAAGAAAACCCCCGATGAATAAACCCCTCGACCCAGCAGCTTGAAAACTCACTTGGAAGTTAATAAACTTGCAATCTGTCATAGACTTATGTGCAAATATAACCTTTACTGACAGCAAATAAATCTGATCTAACCAATAGAGCATCTTTAAGAGAGGAAGGCTTTTTCTTTGCTGCTGCTTTTGGGGCTTGATCAGGCAGAATCTCGTAGTCAAAGTTGACTAAGATGTACTGTTTAAAACAGAGTGTGTACCTTATCCTCACAGGCAGGAGAATGTTTTAGGAGCTAAGGCCTGATGTGACTGCTGAGAGGAAAACTGATTATAGAGGTTCCTTCTGCTTTACTTGCCCATTTTTAATGTTTGTTTTCTAATTGAATGTTTCAAGTATTTTATTAAATTGGAAGTATAAGTGCATCAGACTACGACCTAATGAGGTTGACTACTCTCTGCTATTAAAAAGGACATTGATTAAAATTAACATTGATTCTGCTATTTCTAGCTTGCTTGTGAGCACCGAGGATCTGCTTTCTAGGTAGTAGTTTACGAACTAGATTCTCATTGCAAACTGGCAGGAGTGTGTTCTGAATTAAACATTGGAATCTTTCATCCTCCTCCTGAGGTCGCTATTTTTGTAATGGAGCAGCATTATAAATCTCTTCTCATTGTACTTGATTTCAAGATGCAGGTTTGTAGGAAAAATAGTGACGCTGCTCACGAGTCTGCTGTTACTATACATCCATGCAGCAGCAGCAGTACTGTACTGTTACACATCCAGGATGATGGTGGCGTGGAATCAGGTCTGTTTGTTTCCAAGGGATGTAGTAAAATGATATTCCCATGCAAGAATGAGATGTCCCCAGAAGTGTCATAGGGGAGAAGATATCCACACCCTTTGATGGCGACAGATGTAGATGTTGTGGAAAGATCAAACTTTTAGTATTTTATCAGCAGCACTGAACAGATTAATGTTAGTTCCCTCATGCGAAGGAGGTGCTGTGCCTGTATAGAAAACTGTTGAACTCTTCTGTTTTCATGCCTTCATTGTGTAGCGTGTTGTTAAGCCAGCTCATGTCTTCATTCACCTCCTTAAAGGAGGACAGAAGCCCTGGTGAACGCGGGCAAGTCCGCTCAACTTGGAAGGCCATAAGGAGAGCTTTTAAAGGTGGCTTGCTTGGCTCATAAACTTGAAATGTTCTGATGTATTGACGTACAACTGAGCATTTTTAGGAGCTTTCTTAATTACTGTACAGANCATGTCTTCATTCACGTCCTTATAGGAGGACAGAAGCCCTGATGAACGCGGGCAAGTCCGTTCAACTTGGAAGGCCATAAGGAGAGCTTAAAGGTGGCTTGCTTGGCTCATAAACTTGAAATGTTCTGATGTATTGACGTACAACTGAGCATTTTTAGGAGCTTTCTTAATTACTGTACAGACACGTGATTTTTTTTTTTTCCCTGAATTTGAGACAAGGTGTCTGTTTGGACATCGTGTAAGTATGAGGAGTTTCATCCTTGTGGTGGCAATTTGTGCTGGGAAAGGGCATGGTTACTGTCTGTTGTCTCTAGACAAGTTGTTCAACAATTACCGAGCTCTGTTAGCGGTTGGTTGGATATTATCATCTTCAGGTCCAGCAGAGAAATGTGACCTCCTCAGGCTGCTGGCAGTCAGCAGAGCTGCTGCATTGTCTGCTTTGTCTCCCAACTTGCTTCAGACAGCTTAAAGTCTTTGATAAATGTCGATACCTGATCTTGTCTCAAGTTGTGCTCCATAGCACACAGTGACTATTCAGTAATTCTAGAGCACACAGAAGGGAATTTTTTAGCCTTTTTTTTCTAATTCAAGGCAAATTCTTACATTTGAAAATAGTGCTTCATAATTTAATGAAAGTTTTTCCTTTTTCTGTAATTTTATATTTATAATCTTATATATTTTATATTTCTGTATCTATTTAGATGTTTTATATTTCCATGAACAATCTTAAAAACATTCAAAGCTCAATTATTTGTTCATTTGACCCACTAGATAAAAGCCCTTTATTTTTCTAGGGACTGTCCTCTAAGGAAAAGCATTTTAAACCAAAAAAAAGTTAGTATAAGGCTTGGATCTGCAAAACAGAGCCTAAATGCAATGTAGCTTCTAGTTTGTTTTAATAGCACTGCTTGTTTATTTTAAATATCTATATAAATATTCTGTGTAACATGCAGTATTGCCCCCCAGGTAGCTGTTCATGTGAATAAAGATTTTATTTGTAACAGACTCGAGCCCTGAAATACCCCTAGGGTAAGTGTTAGCATATATATACCCCCTGATATTTGACAACTGTATTTTAAAGACAAACTCTATGCTTTCTCTACATTTTTACAAAGGAGAAAACAAATCATTGGCTGCAATTAATAGAGCTCTGAAGAAAACCCAGCCCCGGAGGGTGGGGTGTTCAGCAGTGTATAGCCAATTTCAGCGGTGTGTAGTATAGATACGGTGGGGTTTTTTTAAAAGAACCTGTTAAAACCACTAAACTCAGGATCATTGTGTGATCTGATGCTTTCATTCTGTTCTGTAAAGACAAAATGTGTGGCTAGAGAGTGAATTGCTTATGACCTGATAAGCTGGTGCCACCCAAACATCACCTTTTCACTTGTGCCCTGGGATAAGACAATGCTCAATGGATTCCACTTCAAGCACAGGATGTTCCACCTGAACGTGAGGAAGAACTTCTTTACTATGAGAGTTACACAACCCTGTATCAGAGTACTCGGAGAGATTGTGGAATCTCCTCTGGAGACTTTCTAGCCTTGTCTGGATGCATTTCTGAGTGGTCTGCCCTACTTTTGGATCTGCTCCGGGAGGGGGGTTGGAACCTGTCCTCTCTTCGGAGGTCCCTTCCAACCCCTGACACTCTGATACTGTGATTATTAACATGAAGATCCTTTAGTTTTNTAACATGAAGATCCTATAGTTTTTTGTTCAGTCCCCTTGGAAACAAGACAACTTGGATGTGTAAGCTCCGGCACTTACTGGTTTGTTGTTTTAGGGCCTCTGGCACAAACAACAAGTAAGAAAGAAATGAATAGCATGTGTGAGTGGTATATTAGTTAAAATTGGCAGGTATGTGCTTATTTTTTATTTAAGGAAGTTCACCTGGTGATTTTGACGTGTTTAGTATTTATAGTATTTTATATAGTATTATATATTTATTTATTTAGTATTATTTGCTTTATATACTATTTTAGTATTTTTTTATTCACTGTATATAGGTGAGTAAAACTTGTGNATAGATACGGTGGGGTTTTTTTAAAAGAACCTGTTAAAACCACTAAACTCAGGATCATTGTGTGATCTGATGCTTTCATTCTGTTCTGTAAAGACAAAATGTGTGGCTAGAGAGTGAATTGCTTATGACCTGATAAGCTGGTGCCACCCAAACATCACCTTTTCACTTGTGCCCTGGGATAAGACAATGCTCAATGGATTCCACTTCAAGCACAGGATGTTCCACCTGAACGTGAGGAAGAACTTCTTTACTATGAGAGTTACACAACCCTGTATCAGAGTACTCGGAGAGATTGTGGAATCTCCTCTGGAGACTTTCTAGCCTTGTCTGGATGCATTTCTGAGTGGTCTGCCCTACTTTTGGATCTGCTCCGGGAGGGGGGTTGGAACCTGTCCTCTCTTCGGAGGTCCCTTCCAACCCCTGACACTCTGATACTGTGATTATTAACATGAAGATCCTATAGTTTTTTGTTCAGTCCCCTTGGAAACAAGACAACTTGGATGTGTAAGCTCCGGCACTTACTGGTTTGTTGTTTTAGGGCCTCTGGCACAAACAACAAGTAAGAAAGAAATGAATAGCATGTGTGAGTGGTATATTAGTTAAAATTGGCAGGTATGTGCTTATTTTTTATTTAAGGAAGTTCACCTGGTGATTTTGACGTGTTTAGTATTTATAGTATTTTATATAGTATTATATATTTATTTATTTAGTATTATTTGCTTTATATACTATTTTAGTATTTTTTTATTCACTGTATATAGGTGAGTAAAACTTGTGTTGCATTTATGGTATCACCTTGACATATTCCAGTGTGATTTGCTCTGGGAGAACCTGCTCTGGTAGAAGACTGAGATGGTCTCCAGAGGTCCCTTCCAACCCCTGCCTGCCATTCTGTGATGCTCAGCGTGTTATCTTGGTCTTGCTGCTCATTGTGATTACATCTGAAGTTGGAATATGGTTTGTTTGCTGGGAGGTGCTGAATGAATTTCCTCCCCAAGTTTTTCTAAGTTTCACACCATTTCTTGGTTGATCAGGGAGAAGTTAAGAACTGTGCATGTGAGTTTTAACTGCAGTTTTATTTCAGAAGCAGTGGAACATGGTCTTAGAGAGTAGGCTGGAGGGTTTTCCTTTGTACTTTGATTGGTCATGAAGAAATAAGGTGATGGCCAGTATTTATAGAATCATAGAATGGGTTGGGTTGCAAGGGACCTCAGAGATACTCTAGTTCCAACCCCCTGCATTGGGCATGGGACACCTCTCACCAGACCAGGTTGCCTAGAGCCCCACCCAACCTGACATTGAACACTTCCAGGCACGCTGGAGCATCCACAGAGAGATGACATTTCCAAAACACAGAGCTGAGGTCTCATCTTTGATTAAAAATACTGCATGGATGTAGCAAATGGGGATGTGCTCACCTTGCTGTAGAGACATCCAGACCAAGAATAGCGGAACTCCTTCATTTAAAGGCACAAAGCCTGCTGAAAGGAGGGTACAGGAGATTCTGCTTAGTCCTATGCTCATCTTTCATCCTCCATAGCTGAGTCATTATGTCTTCAGCTTCATTAGTGCTAAACTTGCTTGATGGTTTTCTTTTTTAAACAATTTGGTTGAGTTCATGAGGGTTAGTTCACACGGGCTCGTGCAAGCACGTACACGTTTGTCCTGCCCACGCTTTGAACTAGCTGGTTGGGAACTGGCTTCGCACTGGGGGGCCAGATGGCCGTCCTAGCACCATGTTGAGCCTAAACCAATAAACCCTGCCGAGATACGAGACACAGGCACCGTGTACTGAGTTAAAACAACTTTGTGACTTCTGACCAGAGCTGGCTGGGGTCCAGCCAGCTTAAAGTGTAAGCAAAGAGAAGATACGTCCATATGGAACGGCACGAAGCTCCTTCACTTAGCACAGATGATGCCCTCCACTTCTGTAGTCCTGGATAATAGAGGGTGTCCCAGCCTCAATAACGGGTGTGAAATTCTCTCTGCTGAGGGGAAAACTGGGAGGCCATCTGATGCTGGGGAGTACGTAACGTGGGAACGTACGCGTAAAACTGGGGGGTTGTGTGATTGGGGTTTATAGTGCTCAAAATCTGTTCTGCAAACCTCTTCTGAACGCGTTTGTCGTTCAGAGCGTGTGATCCAATGTGTTTGAGAAGGGTTTTAATCAGAACGCCAACATAAATCAGCGCTTTGGTGAAGTTGACGCAGGAAAAAAATACTTAAATTCTATATTTGACGTTTTTTGACTGTAAATAAAGGTGGTTTTCTTATTTCACCCTAAATGAAGGCAAAAGAAAATAATCCAGTAAAAAATGCAGTAATCCTGTAAAAAAATTTGGTGAGGTCTAAGGGCAAAATCATTTCCTTTTTGAGGATAACAGCACTGCTGTGGTTTCTCTGCTCTGCAATCAGGCTGCTAAAATTTGCTTCTCAGTCTGATGGAGAGAAGCTGCCTGAAAGTTTCCGTGAAACCAGCAGAGGAGGTGGGATCTCCTTTGTAGAGCAGATTAATTACCTTCCTGCCCCATCCCAATGTTCTAGCACTTAGTTTTGGTCTCCTATAGCGATTTAAGAGCAAATGGATCTTATTCTTAAAAATGGCTGCATAAAAACTTGAAGTGTGGGGGGTGTGGAAATCCAGTGACAACAAAAAATTCTGATTCAGAAAACCAGACAAATAATTTCCTCAGTAAACTACCTGAAATGTATTCAGGGAGGCAGCACCGTGATCTTAACCATTCGCTTTGCATTAATCAACTTAGCCTCAGATAAAACGCTGGCAGATGGTAGCTATTCGTTTTAAAAGTGACAGGTTTTCTTTACGGGTTTTTTGTTTGTGTGTGGAACGCCCCCCCC
>VZRI01009269.1:208845-259484 GCA_013397515.1 Upupa epops | reverse complement strand
GGTTGTGTCACCATCTCTGGAGGTGTTCTAGATTAGTCTGGTTGAAGTGCTGCGTGGCATGATCTAGATGTTAGATGTTAGGTTTACTTGGTGTAGTTGGGTTTAGGATGGACTGGATGATCTTTAAGGTCTTTTCCAGCCTTGTCATTACTGTGATACTGTGTAATTGTCTGTGAGAAGAAACCAGCACCAACTTCTCAACAATGTCCTTTCATGGAAAAATGTCCTTTTTAAGGAACTGGATGGTCTGTAAGGTCCCTTCTAACCTGAACCATTCTATGAATCTATGAAGTTGTAGAGTGATGAGGTGTCCCCTTAGCATCCTCTTCCTCAAACTCAGCCATCACAGCTACTTCAGGCACTCCTTATAAGATCTATTTTCCAGACCCTTTACCACCTTCGTTGCCCTCCAGTGCCTCAACGGTTTTCTTGTACTGAGATGCCCAAAACTGGACACAAGCCTTACTAGTGCTGAGTTTAGGGGGACAATCACCTCTTTTCTCTTTTTTTCTAACAACAACTTGAAAAAACCTGAAGGAAACAGCAGTGGACTCAACATTTAAACCAGGTACATTATTTTTTCAGAATTACTCTATGATTTTAGACCAGTATTATTTCTAATTCCTATGAGGAAAAAGATATCTAGAGCTGTCTCTGGTGTTTCTCTCACACCAACTTTACCTCATGTCACTACTTAAGCAACTAAAAATGTTGATATAACTAATGATTTTACAGCAAGACTTGTATTTTCTGTTGCTTTACTTACAATAATCTGTTTCAGCTATGCATATTTGTTGCAGTTCAGTGGCCCCCCTACTAGAAGATTTCTTAAACTGTGTCTTCTTCAAGAGTTATAATATTTTTGTAATGCATTCTGCATATAATGAAGGTTATAGAGAGTTTGGAAGAGGGAAAAGTCTTCGTGGAGTTATCCTGTAGTAATAGGAACAAACATTTGAATACATATCTCACTGTGTTTGTTAGATACGGAACCATTCAAGAAATGGAAGAAGAGGAATTGGAGAACATCTGGGATTTTTTATTTATTTAAGAGAATACCCCTTTTTTAATTAAAGATGGAATTTAAGCATGATAAATGGGACCGTTATCTAGTAGCTGTTAGTTTGCAGACGGGTTTTTTTTCCCTACTGTTCCGCACATTGCTGCAGGTTTGACAGTGCCTTTGGCTTTTGTGAAGCAAAATGCACTTCCTCCTCATGACAGGATAGTTGTAAGTCACTACACACGGCACGGTTACCATGCGTAGCGACATCTCTGTGTTCAAACCCCGAGGAATAGAATTATTTTAGATTGTGCATATGCAGAAATTTCCTGCTAATCAATTTAATTACAAACCTAACAGCTGAAAATTTAGTATGCCAAAGGAGTTTGGAGAAATAATGCTAAAGACATGAAAACAATGCAATTTGGGGGCAAATTGTAACAAAGAAGGTGGTTTGGTTTTTTATTTTCATTTATTTCTTTGAGTGAAATAATTCCTAAACTAATTATCAAGAAGAATTTCTCTTGCTATACTGTAATAAATTGTAGACAAGTCCAAATTAGATGTTGTTCCTCAAGGAACTTCTCAATGGCTGCATGGGACTTGTTCCCAGTATCAGGCATGGCTTGTATCTGCTTGGGGACATTGCTGAGAACAGGATGGTGTGCTCTAGATGTTCCCTCAGGGATGTGCAGTTCATCTCAGCACATGTTGGAGGGGGATGTTGGGTGTTTGTGGGTCATAGAATCATTAAGGTTGAAAGAGACCTACAAGACCGTCCACTCCAGCTATCAGTCCAACCCACCCTGCCCACTAAATCCCATCCCACAGGGCTACATCTGCTTGCTGTTTGATCCCCTCCAGGGATGGCAATTCCACCACCTCTCTGGCCAGCCTGTTCCAATACTTTACCACTCTTTCAGTGAAGAAATTTTTCCTAACATCTAATCTGAATGTAGCCTGGCACAACTACAGGCTATACGTGGATGGAGGGGGTGTGAAGGTTTTGATGACATTATCCTTATCCTAGACTAAAGCTGGTTCCAAGTTATTGTTACATCCACAACTCCCAGCTGTATGGTATCAAAGCGGAAGGAAAAGCAAGTGGGTAGGTGCCTTGGCAGTTACTTAAGGAAGCCCAGTGTTGATACCAGGCATCTCCTGGCAGTTCTCAGTTGTTCTAGGAGCCAAAAATGACTTCATATCTGTCTGTGTGTAGTATCCAGGTCATGCCTGCTGACCTTGCTGGTTTTGTCTTTTCTCTCCAGTACTTCCATAAAGCTTGAGGGTCCTGACTGGGAGAGAAGTGCAGTTGTCCATGGTAAGCTTGTGTTTACTGATGGTTTTGTATCATGTCTTCAAGACAGAGATGGTGTTTTTGAGATACCACGTGAGATCTATATGGAAGAGGGCTTGCTTACAGAGTGCTCTTAACTACATACTTGAGACTGTTGAGTAACCATCTACTCAAGGCTGTATGGTCTGGTTCTTAAGTTGTTTAGTGCGGACCTTACAAAGGATCTTGTTGGCCTCAAGCTAATTTGGAATCAGTCTTCAGTGGTTTCTGTGGTTGTTGGGGCACTCAGGCCTGAAGTGCTTTAGAATCAGAATTGTTTAGGTTGGAAATGACCACAACCACCACAACCAAATCTTCCTCTAAAACTATGTCACTCAGCCCCAGGGCTAGAGGAGTTCAGGTTGGAAGGGACCTTAAAGATCATCTCGTCCTAACCCCCCTGCCATGAGCAGGGACACCCCACACTATACCAGGGTGCTTAAGGCCCCATCCAACATCCAATCTGGCCTTGAACAGGGAGGGGGCAACCACAACCTACCTGGGCAACCTGGTCCAGTGTCTCAGCACTACATGACGTAAATAGCTCCAGGGATGACTCAACCACTTCCTTGGGTAGCCTGTTGTAGTACTTAAACACAAATCTCGGCTCTTGCTCAAGAAGATGAAAGTTTTTTAGGCAGAGGTGGCAGGGAGGAGCTTCAGAAAAGGGTAAGTTCCAGAACTTGTGGTGTTTTCATACCTCCTGTCATTAGCAGCTGTTTTTCACGGTGTCTGAGCGAGCAGGGTGAATAAATTGGAGTGAAGGAGGGATTTAGAGATACTTGGGTGCTTCCTGTGTGTTTCAAGCACTATAAAGGATATTTAAGCTGTTGGGATGAAGCTCTGCAGCTGCTCTCAAACTCCTAATAAAACAGGGGCCTGGATTTTCTTTATCTTGAGCATCTGCCGCTGACCACAGATGTTGCTGGGGCTCTGCGTGTCTCTTTGCTGGTAATCTTAGAATTACACAGTCGATATAGAGTAATAATGAGAATTTCTTATCCAATAAGATGGGATTTGGAGATAATACTGTTACCTATTAATTGCTGGGTACCTCCTAAGACTCTAGATCACGAAGAGGAAGGTGCAAAAGCCATGTGAGTGAAACAAATGCTTCCCAACAGAGGCAAACGATTACACATCCACTACTGCATCCCTGTAGTATTTGTCTTCCTGTTGTCTCCTGAGCTCACTTTTCCACATTGAGTTTCAGAGTGTCCCTAGGTTGTTTTTAAAATTTAAACTGTAAATATAAAAATTTCATTTTAATGTTTAAAAAGATTTCATTTCATATTTTTCAATATAAAAATCAATTTTTAAATTAAAATTCAATTTAATTTTTTTGATTTTCATTCATGTTTTAATTTTCTGCAGATGTGCTATAGCATTTAAACCTGTAACTTCATAAACTCTGAGGTGTAATGGCTTTCATGTAATCTTCAATGCATATAGGAGGGTTTGTGGTGCGAGTGGTAGTGGCTTGAAGTTAGAATAGTGGGGTTTTTTGCAGCATTATCTGCCAGAGCAGCCTTCTGACCACAAAGCCCAACCACGTTTGTTCTATTAGCTGTACTTGAGAAGTATTTGTCTAGTTTTTTCCTCAGATGGATAACCAATATGGAACATTCTGTCTACAGAAGTCTTATTAAAGAGGTTAGAGCATCCTGCTAATTAGGAGAAACTAATTAGGCAGATTGTTGCGCCTGTAACCAGAATTTTATATTTTAATGGATTTTGAGATGCGGTGTTTCTCGCTTCTCCTATTGTAAAATACACTCTTCCTTAAAATGTCTGGGAAAAAAAAGGCTCTTTGAGGAGATTATACACTCGGAATAAGAATGCAGTCGCACTTCTTAATTTTTGAATTTATTAAATAAAGTGTGAAGTTGGTGAAATCATTAATTCATGCCAACTTCTTCTTCTGGCAGGCAAAATTGTCAAATTCCTAGTGGTAGATTTAAAAGGTTTATTTTTAAAGTTCTCAACTTTGCACCGCCCAAAAGAGGAGGTGAACGAAGGTCAGCTGAAGAAGCAGTATCACTTAAGAGGTTCTTTTCCCCATCTACTCTGCACTAGTGAGACCGCATCTAGAGTATTGTGACCAGTTCTGGGCCCTTCAGTTCCAGAAGCACACAGAGCTGCTGGAGGGTGTCCAGCATAGAGCAATGAAGATGATGAAGGAAGTAGAGCACCTCCCTTATGAGGAAAGGCTGAGGGAGCTGGGTCTCTTGAGCTTGGAGAGGAGGAGGCTGAGGGGTGACCTCATTCATGTCTATAAATCTGTGAGGAGTGGGTGTCAGGAGGATGGAGCCAGGCTCTTCTCAAGGTCTTCTGGTGATAGGACAAGGGGCAGTGGGTGCAAGCTGGAACAGAGGAGGTTCCATATCAATATCAGCAGGAATATCTGCCCGGTGAGGGTGATGGAGCATTGGAACAGGCTGCTCAGGGAGGTTGTGGAGTCTCCTTCTCTGGAGATGTTCAAGACCTGCCTGGATGTGTTCCTGTGTGACTTGATCTAGGTGATCCTGCTGTGGCAGGGGGATTGGACTAGACGATCTTTGGAGGTCCCTTCTGATCTGTAATGATTCTATGATTTGTGGCCATGTTAAAATCAGGTAGATGATGCTTAAATATAACAAATCACTCTTTTGCTGCTTCCAGCTAAAATTTCTTGAAATTTTGGGGTATTAATTTTGTTTAAAGCTGGGTCAAACCTACTTGTGGGTGTTCTTTCAGAATTCTGATCTGGAAGGTGAAAAATAAGCCCAGTCTTGGCTGTGTGGTGACATGGAAGCAAAACCTTTGGAGTTGGTTCGATTTCTGTGTTTTACCTGTTAATTCCTGTTAGATGCAAGTGGTCAGTACTAAGGGATTTTTTTGGTTGACAAGATGCTGTGTGGAAGCCAAAGGATGTTTAAGACTGGGCAGAGGAAGTCCTATATGAGATAAATATGTGTATATACTCTTCAAATATATACACACACATATATTTAAGGTGAATTTCTCCGTAACGTCTGCTTTTGAACTTCTCAGCTGTGCCCTGCTCCAAACTTCAGATGACCTGATCCTTTTTTCAGACCTGTCATTCTGCATTTTGCAAAATGCTTTGGCTCCATAGCCAGCAGCTGTGGGCAGCGACCTGCAGTCTGTCTCAGGACCGTCCTTTGAGATGGAAGTCAAGATGCAGATGTTGAAATCCGTGAGATCAGGTTGGCGACCATCTGGAAGTTGGCCATCTGCTCCTTCCCCCAGAAGCAGAGAGTGATGCATTTGGGGGTCCCTGCCCCTTCTTGCCACAACTTGAGAGTCAAGGCGATTCAGAACTTTGTCTTTGAAGCCTGGTTTGTGAATAGTGGATTGCCAGGTGCTTGGCACATAGTAATGGAAGGGGCCAGAGGGGGAAACATGGGACATGGTTGTCCATGGAAATGTTGACAGATACTTCTAGACAATAAATATATTCTGCCAAGACCTGTAGAGCCAGGAAGCACTGGAACAGGCTGCCCAGGGGTGTTGTAGAGTCTCCTTCTCTGGAGACGTTCAAGACCCGCCTGGATGTGTTCCTGTGTGACTTGGTCTAGATGATCCTACTGTGGCCGGGGGATTGATTGGAGTAGATGATCTTTCGAGATCCCTTCTGATCCCTGATGATGATCGGAGGTGATGGTTTTAAACTAAAAGAGCTGAGACATGAATTAGATAGAAATCTATTACAGTGGGTGTGGTTGAACACTGGAACAGTTGCCTAGAGAGAGGTGGTGGACGCCCCATCCCTGGAGACATTCGAGGTCAGGCTTGATGAGGCTCTGAGCAGCCTGATCTAGTTGAAGATGCCCCTTCTTCCTGCAGGGAGGTTGGACCAGATGACCTTTAGAAGTATCTTCCAACCCAATGCTTTTTATGATTTGGAACTGAGCTGTGTGCAAGGATTTTAGTAAAGCAGTAGAAAATCATAGAGCTCTGGTCTTGCTATATGATCATATAGTGCAGGTCTTGGGGGAGAAGAAACCATGGAGCAGAGGGAGATGCAGCTTGCTGTGCTGATAGAAAACAGACAGTAAGTTCCCATCAGGGCACGGGGCTTTCTAATTATTTTGCTAATCAGGAAATGTGTAGAGTTCGTGCCACATGAGAGCAGAACTGTGTGAACACAGGGACTGGAAGATGGAACATTCGGGGTCTGGTCCACTTAAAGGAAAAGCCATCCTACTGCCAGCTTGAGGAGGCTGGAAAGAAGACAAATACTGCAAGATTTGTTTTTGTGATGTCAGCCTCTGCCGCTGCCAGACCTTCTGTATTTGCTGGAGTGTCAGCTCTGGCTTTGGCGACTCAGATTTGTATTTGTGTTCGGCATCTGTGATGACCCGTGGATTCTCACCCTTCCACGCTCCTGCCGCTTAGTCTTCAGCCTGAAATCCGGGACTATTATCAACCAGACAGGTCTAGGTAGTTGGGATGATGTCATGTCTCTTAAACAGTTTATGGAACAGGGATGAAATTTCTGGCAATAAATATTTTAGATTGTTTTTGTTTGGCTTCCTAAGGAGAAGAATTTCCTTAGGTGAGAGGTTATTTTGCAAGCGGCTCTGCCATATGATGTATCTGTCGATGGTTTCAGTGCATAGGAAGCTTCTCTTCTCCCTTCAGTGTCACAGGTTGAAATTGAGACTTGAACTTACCAGCCTCACAGATTTTTGTTTAGCTACTGGTTGTTCTTCTGGAGTGGGTGACTTATTTACCCCTTCGTGACTGGAGATGTCTTGGCCCTCCATGTAACTCTCCATGTATGCACTTTTGCTCCTGAGGACGACATGAATCCTCTTTTCCCCCCATGATGTCATTTTCTGGGGTGATACAGAGCAAATGGATCTGAGATGAGGAAAGGGGTGAGTGGTTGTTGGTGAACGTGTGAAATCTACCCATTCAGTTCATGTCTGAAGACCATGCTTGGCTTTGGTTTTTGGCCCATTCTTCGCATTACTGCTGTAATTATTAAAGACTAATGAATTCTTCTGTGTCAGCACTGCAGGTCGGGCACTGATTTAGAGGTGATAGTGGGATGGTATTTCAGGTGATACAGAGAACTCTGTTTTGGTGATCTGTGGTGGCAAATCAAAAAGTCACTATTTCTTCTTGACTGCTGACACACTTGTAATTAAAAGTGACTTCTAATCGTTCGGATTTGTCATGCTGTGTCCTTGAGATGGGCTTGGAAAGCCATGGAAAAAGGTAAGGGGGGAGGGCAAAATTGTTCAAGCTTTAGATTTGAGGAAAAGACTTCAAGATGACTTAACAATGACCTTGCAGTACCTAAAAGGGGACTGTCAGAAGGCTGGAGAAGAGCCATTCAATAGGGCGTGGAACAACAGAACGTGAGGGATCATGGTTTTAAGTTGGAAAAGGGCAGATTTAGGCTGAATATGAGGAAAAAGTTCTTTAATCTGAGGGTGGGGGATCCTTGGAACAGGCTGCCTAGAGAGGTGGTGGAGGCGTCATCCCTGGAGACATTCAGGGTCAGGCTGGATGGGGCTCTGGGCAAGCTGGTGTAGTTAGAGATGTCCCTGCTTATTGCACAGGGGTTGGACTAGATGACCTTTGGAGGTCCCTTCCAACACAGTACATTGAATGATTCTATGATTATGGAATTTGTTTGTTAGCAGATTCTTTTTCAAGAGCATCTGGAGTAATTTTCAGGCAGCGTTTGCAGATGAGTCCAGCTTAGTTCGTCTTGGCTCTCCATACCCCTCAAATTTCCATGTTTCACCATGTTCTGGCATGGTAAAAAGTTGAAATTAATATAAAAACCACTGCTGGTTTTACCTTTGGTGGCTTTTCTTCCTGTTTTTTTTAGGCTGTGACTTTGTTTGTGTCCTGGTAGAGCCCAAATCCAGGCTTTGAATTCACTAGCTTTTCAGTATCAAGAGACAGCACTAGGTCTTGTTGCATTGGGATCTAAATAAATTTGCGTTGATCTCCATAAATGTGAACGTCTTGAACCTTGACTTTCTAATGCTTCACAGTTGGGTGTTTTCTTTCTCCCCCGCTTTGTCAAGGAGGATGTCTGTAGTAAGACTGAGTTGATTAGTCCCTGTATTAGATCATCTTTTCTTAATGTGGGAGGGATATTAAGAAGAATAGATGCGAGTGCTCTTGGAAGACTCTTTATGGAATAAGGCTTAAACGCTGCTGTAAATAGGATGCTTGTTCCCTTTTCTGCAGAGTCAGACATAACTTGGCTGTTGTGGGGCGAATCAAGAAGGTCTTAAGAAACACTTGCAAAACAGTGATTCTACTGTCTTTAAAAATTGTCATTACTCCTGTCATGTGCTATCACCTTTGGATTTTAGGTGAGCAGCCCTTGGAGTTTGATTAAGACCAGTCCTAGTTGTGTGTAGATCAGTCTCTGAGACTCTCCCCCTCTTATGTTTGTCTGAGGCAAACATATAACAAATGTGGCAATTCATTCAGATGGTGAGTGTTTGAGGTCTTACCCCTCAACTATGGGGAAGCTGCTGGGTGCAGAGGCTGTTGGGGCGATGAGGATGTCCTGTCCATTGGTGCTCAAGTAAATCAGGCTTCTCTGAAGACCCTTGAATCATCGTTAGGGATGAAATGAATGAAAATACCACTACTTTGATTGATGGGGCTTTTTTTCCTCCACCAATGACATCTGAAAGAGAAACCAAAGGGGCGTGGGAGATGACTGCTAAAGCATGTTGAAGTCACTTCTACATGCTAAAGATAGGATTTTATTAATTTGGGTTAACCTTGTAAGATAAGACCTTGTACAAAGGGTGGGTTTGTGTATTTATTTTTTGTTGGATTGGTTTTTTTAGTTGTTGAAGCTTTTTCAGAGGACAAGATGCTGCATGTCTGGTTGGTGTTGTGCAGAGTTCTCTAGAGGCACCCATAATCTTAAGGGTGATTGTGAAGAGGAGTAGCAGGAATTATAATAACTTTAATGATTTAATAATCATCTTTGCAGAATCATTGAGACTGGAAAAGACTTCTGAGATCATCCAACCCAGTCAGTGATCTAGCATCACTACAGTCAGTCAAACCAGGGCACTAAGTGCCGCCTCCAGTCTTAGAAAACATCTCCAGGGATGGGGACTCCACCACCTCCCTGAGCAGTTCATTTCAGTGTCTAACCACCCTTTTTGTGAGGAAGGGATTCCTAAAATCCAGCCTAAACCTCCACTGGCAGCTTCAGGCTCTGCCCTTTCATCCCATCACTAGTTGCCTGGGAGAAGAGCCTAACCTCCACCTGTCTATATTTTCCCCTCAGGTAGTTTATACTGAGTGATGAGATCCCCACTGAGTCTCCTCTTGTCCAGGATAAATAACCCCAGCTGCCTCAGCCTCTCTTCATAAGACTTTCCCTCCCGTCCCTTTAGGGTGCTGAATGCTGTGTAAATGGTTCTGATTCTGGCTGGTGGTCTCTAAAATTACTCTCCTGTAATTCCCAACAACTCTTTATAGTAACTTCTCCCTCCACTTATGTATTTTGAAGACAGTTTCATTATGAAAGTCCTTGAAATTAAGATTATTTTTTTAAACTAGTGTTTTATGTTTTGTTTTAGTCTCCAATGCCCTGTGTTTGTGGTTTTGCCATAACAGCACTTGCCCATTTCGGATTATTTTCCGCCTCTGAATATTAGGTGATTTGTTGCTGAAGTGAACGACAAGATGATGTACGGCACACTTGAGATGGTATTGAGCAGAGTATAGATGGAAAATGGCAGTGATCGTTTTCTTTTTACATCTTAAATCTTCATGCCATTGAGGGAGGAAGAGGTGTGGGGGGGGTGACGGGGACGGGGGGGGGGAAGAAGAAGTGTACAGACAACTCAAGAAAAAGCAAAGGGGGAAACCTTGACAAATTTACAGAGAAATTTCCATAGCAGATACCCCAGTAATGCTGCTTTAATAATGATTTCCTGTCCTGAACTATTTTTATCGTTTGCCTGCTCTCTGACGTGGCATTCTATTTAACATTTTTGAGAGCCATGTTTTAATCAGATTAAGCTCAAGGAAACCGATAGGTATCTGTTTGGCTCATGACTTCTGCTTCTGTTTCTGATTTAGTCACAAGACCATTGTTGCTGGAATCTTTTCAAACCCGGTTTTGCTCCAACTCGCGGGCGGCGCGGGGCTCACGGGGTGCGAGCCTGGAGCTTGGGTGCCAGGGATTTTCAGGATACACACGCCGGGTGGAATTATTTTGGAAATAAAGAAGACTCGTAGAAAGGATGGTGTCTTTTTCTTCGTGTGATTAAATACCTAAAAATAGCGCCCTATTTTTAGGTTGAAGCATAGTAATGGGTTTTTTAGGAGGAATCTCACCCGTAGCACTGTGCAGGGAAGGGGCTGATCGTGAGCAGGGCTGTGTTCTGATCTACTTAGGTGAAACAAAGATGCTGAATAAATGTTCCTGCAATATTTTCTGTAGTCTGTAGCATTAATGATGCTTTAATGATTTAATGATCTTTCCCATGCAAGAAAGGTCAGGAGAATAAAATATAAATAATTAATATTTTAAGGTTATTTTCCTGTGGCTCAGTCTTTTCTCCTCCCTTAAATTTAAAAAAAAGAAATCAAATAATTTAAAGCAGAATGTTGAGTTCTGGTCTCTCCTGTATTGTACCTGTCCTGCAAGTGTAGGAGATGCCACATAACACTGGGGATTACTGATTGTGCTTGGACTTAACACCTCAAGCAGTGCTCTCAGCATCTTAGAGTATGAGGGAGGACCAGCCTGGCTTTTCATAAGCTCGGTCTATATGTGCTTTTGTCATTTCCAGAGCAAACCCCATGTGTGAAATTTCTGATGGCTCTTTTGCTTACTAAAAATACGGGTTTTTTTTTTCAATACAGATCATACTCGGCAGCTTGGGTTGCATCCTGTCTTCCTCCAGCACGATGGTTATTTGGTTGACATGCTAGAAAACACTGAGCCTAAGGGTAAAGAAGGGTTATTAGTTCCTTTCCATAATAAAATCAACTGACCTTTGAACGAGAGTGTAAGACAGGGGCTCTCTAAGTGGCAAAATGACAGAATACATTTTTATTCTTGTAGCCATTCGATTACTAAACCTTAGCCACAACACAGGAAGCAAATGTTGTGATTAAATGTCGCTCTTGACTCGGTATTTGCAGACAGCGAGGGAATAAGTGGAGATTTTTGGGTTCAAGACAGAATTGAACCCCTGGGATACAGTGTCTGCCACTTCTGATATTTGGTTACCTTTGAACAATAAAAGAAAAATAAAAAGAAGACGCTACTTAATTTTCTCTAACCAAATGTCCTTGGGAAGCAACATCAATGGGAGCTTTCTGTGGTTTTTATTAAGCATGATTATATGCAGATTCCTCGAGTGCTCCAACAGACTGTCTTGGGTTGCTATCAGGCAGACGTGATGCACACCCTGTCCGTGGTCACATGCAGTTCACTTTATCAGCATGATATTATTTATTAATCTTTCTTTCTAGTGTCGGAATGGATGTTTTATGGAGAGCCTCTCACTCTATCATACAATACTTCACAGGGATTTTATTTTATAGCACTTTTATTTTAAGTTGGGATCAGGATAAACCTCATAGCAAAAGCAGCTAGTGAAGAAAACCTTCTTAATCTTTATTTTTTCGGTACTAAGTAGTGACTTTAATTCTGCCATTATCTAAAACAGTTCTTCTAAAACCTTTAAGGATCCTCGCTATTTTGTTATTACTATTTTAAAAGCATCTCTGATTCCATATAACGATGCGATCACTGCTTGGATTTCAGGTGAACTTCAGTGCAGCAGCACAAGCAAAGCTGTAATTTTTCAAATTTTGCCTAGGTCTTATAACATTTGTTGAAATCCTTACAAGATATTCAGCTATTTGTAGCATCATATAGGTCTGGCTCCCCATCTGTCTCTGTTTTTCATGACAATGAAGCTCTGGTACATTTTATTATCTTATTATTTTTTTTTCCACTTCTTCATGGAAGCCCACTGTAATGTTCTCTCTCTCATCGTTATTTGTCCTGTAACCGATTGCTTCTGATAAAGTCAACATCATTTTCACAGAGAGAGATTTTAACCTGCAATCAGTGAGTTGGGTTGAATTAGACTTAGTTTGATACGATAGGAAACTGAAATCAGAAGCCATTCATATACAATGAAATAAATAATTTGCTGATGTGAAGTGGTGCCAAACCTAAGGAACACTGGAGGGAAAAAATGAAAGAATAAAATTTTCACTAAATTCTGACAATTTTTACATTTGAAGGGGAAGGGTATGAACCTTAGGGTTCACATTCCTTCCAGAGAAATCCTCATTGAACAAGATAGCCCTGCGACTTATTTTTGCACTCTCCCCCCACTCCCCATTATTGGCAGCTCGACTGAAATAGTCTCATCTGGTTTAACTAAAAAAATCTTTGCATTACTTGGCGGTGGTTTCTTTTGTACGTGGTGCTTGGAGCTCATTGAAGCTCCAACGGTACAGGAAATGCAAATCATGCAAATCATCCTCACGCTGCCGCTGTACAGTGGCGTGATTGAGCAGCAGTACGTATGGCTCGTGGGCTCACCACATGAAAGAAGCCATTTAAAGACCCAGATGAGCCCAAGCTGGCTTAAGTTAGACTATGTGTGAGCTTCAAAAGCTTCGAGACTAGCATCCTTTATAAAAATAAATTTTATTTTATTAATAACACCTGCCCCGAGTGCCTCAACAGTGAGAACACGGAGCGATGAACGTTGCGTTAAATAGGCGCCGCGCTTGAATCACAAGGGCGACGTTGGGGTGGAGTGGGGTTTCTTTTGGTGGAACTTCAGGTATGCAATTCATATCAGTGGCTGTAGACCACAGGAGAGGGGGCGGCAGATAAAAAGTCAGGTTTGTGTTTGCTCTACATAAAAGATCAACTCTTCTCTGCTCTTCAGGTAAAAATGAAAATAAATGAAAGATAAAAGTGAATTTTCTCCGTGCAGGAGGGTTAAGCCCAGGCTTTCTATAACTGCTTTTGAGTAGATGAGGGAGATTGAGCCCTTGCTGCTTCCAGTTTTGTGGGTAACTTAAAAATCCTGTGCGTATCTTTTCTTTTTTTAGAGTTTTGAACCCTTTTGGGGGCCCTTCAATAAAGCTCTGAGCCCTCTGAACCTCAAAGACGGTTGGGAGAGGAGCTGCCATGGGAATCCTGGGCTTCATCCAGTGACTCTTATGAGTCAGACTTGCAAACCCCATGTGTATGATGCAAGTGAGGTCTTGGATGACAATTGCTAATAAATAATCAACATTTTTCAAGTGAAACACCACAAACAGGAAGTGGATGTCTGTTCTTAAAGTCATTGTTACTGATTCTTTGGTTATTCTCTACACGGGTGGCTTTTGCTTCTCCTAAGAGCCTTATTTCTCAGTTGCTTGCTTTTCTTACAGCCCTTATTCCCTTTCTTTTTGGTGTTTGGATGTTTTTTAGAAGTTGAGGTCCATTCCAATAATGTAACCTGACACAAAGCTGGAAAATGTCAATCTCGGGCTGTTTTTGTCATTTTTCCTTGAAACAGGAGCCCTAAGGAGGTCTAATGGTGGGGACCCGTCAGGACGCTGCACTGTATCACCCAGATGGATGTAATTTTGGCTTGGGTTTTGTTACTAGCGCCCTACTCCTCCTTGCTTTTGTGCTTTCTGCTGCTACCTGTGGTCATTTATCCAAACACAAGGAAGAGCAAGGAGAAAGGAAGAAGTTAAGTTTTTGTGCTTTATCTACAGGTTTACTCCTTCCTCATCAAGGCAATCCACATCGTAGGGATGATGAATACATTTCCCATATATTTATTTAAAAACAACTCAAGATAAGAAATATTATTTTCTTTAACATGATAAACTGATTCAAAAGGAGCATTTCCCCCCCTCTCATTGTGCCCTCAAGGTTGGGGCAGCTCCAAATGGTGTTTGGTAGGGCTTAGTGTGTGTATGGGGGGGCTGGAATGGTGCTGTGGGGTTTACTACTTCATTTCTCTACAAGGAAAGAAATGAAAGGGAGTGAAGGGATGGCATCCTGGAATCATCCTGAGATGCTGTTGAATGCAACATAGGTAATAAATAGAAGTTTCTTAAGCCAGTTTGTAGCAACATCCCATAGGTGTGTGTGAGGGGGCTATTTGTGAGACTACTGGCTCAGACTTGTGGGCTTAGTATGTGAATAGAAGCAGGAATTTAAATCATAGTAATATTCACTAGTATTTTATACTCTGCTCTAGCAATACCAAGATGCTTGACCTCACAGAGAAGGCAGGGAAGAACTTTTTTACTGCTTGTATCTAATAATTTACTATAATTTAATATCCAGATCAGTGTTTGACAGGAAGCAGAGCTTACTTAAATATTTGTACCTAACAGCACAGGGCTGTATAAAGATCTCTTGAATTTTAAACTTAATTTGTTTCTTCCAGCAATATATCGAGAGAGATATACAGAAAATTAATCCCATATGATTGTACAGCTACCAGCTCTCCAGAACTCTTTTTGGGAAATACTTTCCAAAGAACATCTCCGGTCATCTAGACAAACAGCTCAAGTTAAGTTTCCTTCTTGGGAGCCCCCCTGAAAGGTTTTACGTGGTGTAGTCCAAAAGGCATCGTTGGAAAAGCATGGGATTATTTGGAGACCTCAAGCAGAACTGATTCACTTTGCTCAGTTTTTGCAGATAGGAAGAGTTGTCGGCCAGCCACCGCGAACAGATTTTTTAGCTTTCTGTGTTGGAGAGATGCACAGTCTTTTTCCCCAATAACAAATTAGCTGTTGTCAACAATTTTCCTGGCTGTGGTTTAAGTAACTTAATTCAAATCGCTGCTCTCCACAGTGATAGTTGATGGAAATACAGACGATATATAAGTTTATAGCATCTACGCACACGCCGTGTGTACACGCACGTGCGTGTACGTGTCCTATCTGTGCTGGAAATATGGTATCTCAGAAAAACCTGTATCGCTACCAACAGTCCCACGAAGATAACATTTTCTTTCAGGATGTCTGTCAGGTACCCTGGTCAGCAGGGTCCGTAAGATACGTTGACGGAGCGATAACACCCGGTTGATTGTATCACAGGTCTGTGACAATTGCTTATCTTCAGCTCCGGCTTGGGCTCCTGAGCTCTCACTGTGGCCCTGCTTCTCTTCGTGGCCCTCGATAAGCAAGTTTTGGCCTCAGTTTCTTAATCTTAAAGATTAGAAAGCAGCTGGTCTGTTCTCCTGGCTTTGTTCTGTATGACTTCAACCCCAGAGGTGTGTAATTCTCCTGCATGTTACTGGGGAATAACAGGCATTCAGCGCTGGATGCTTTATTTCACATGATAAAAGGAACCGAGGAGGTTTGGGATACCAGAGTTGCATAAGAGATGTGATGGGAAAGCAATTTATGAACAATCTGAAAGCCTTACAAGCTTTATTATTATCTAATAATTTTAGTACTGGATTTTTTCCGTGTGGGGAAAGATGTCGGTATTTTGCAGCGTTAGCAAACCAAACCTTTACTCAGAGAACACGTCCGTGTTGTAAAAGTTGACCAAACATGACTGGAAATGACTGGTGTAGTTGCTAACCCTGCAGATCTGTCCACCAGGAGCTGGAGAAGAGAAATGGGCAAAAAAAGGCTTCAGCTTCAGAACGAACTGATTCTGTCCTAAGTTTAGCTTGTTCCCCTTTTCTTTGAACACTCTCCTGTATCTCTCTGCATCTCTGTTGGATGCTTACGTCCCATCCACTCCAAACTTTCTTAGCAGTATGGCAAAGATGAGACTTTTATTCCTTTTCTTTTATTGGTGGCATCATAAATAAAGCCCTGTTGTGCAAACACATGAAATTCCTTCCTGTGAGGGTGCTGAGGCACTAGAACAGGTTGCCTAGGGAAGTTGTGGCTCCTCCGTTGCTCCATCATCCCTCAAAGTGCTCAAGGCCAGGCAGGTTGGATTAGGCTCTGGGCAACCTGGTCTGGTGAGAGGTGTTTCTGCCTATGGCAGGGGGTTGGAACCAAGCAATCTCTGAGGTCCCTTCCAACCTAAACCGCTCTGTGATTCTATGAAATAAAATGATAGGATGTCAACAGGGGTTTCACTTAAAATCCTGCTGTATATATGGAAATAAACCAGCCTGTGGTGTATGCCAGGCATGATGCAAGTTTTATTTAATAAATATATGAGTGAAGGCTTACATTCAATCCAAATGCTCCCCTTTGTGATCTTTAGCCATGTTTGTGGAGAAAGCTCTCTTCAAGCACTTAAAGCTTAATGCAGAACAGACAAAACAATTATTTTTTGAAAGACTGATGAAATATGTTTGGCAGCTTTGTGAATTTTAGGAGAGCGTTTGCGTCTCACCGCTTTGAAATCTCACTCGGGCCGGTCGCTCAGCCATTTCAGTGTAATCGTTCAAATCTGGTAGCGGGTGTGGGCTCTGTCGAGTGAAAAAACATTCTCATCAGAGAGCGTAGTGGCTGAAAATAGTGTGTAAGGCACGAAGACTGGATTTTTCTCTTGATGTGCTGCTGAGTCTTGGTATACCTGCTGTCCCTGGGTTTCTAGCATTGGGCTGGTTGATAAATACCTTCGTATGGGGAAGGGTTTGGTCTTCCAAATACAAGTCTGGAGTGTTTTAAGTGTTAAATAGCTTTATTTTTATAGCTAAACTTAGTGTCATTTGTTAGGGAACATAAGTGTCACTTTAGATACTTATAATTAGGTTTTATACTTATTTACACTTAAATTTGTACTTACATTTAAGCACACTTACATTTATATTTAAGTATAAATGTACAGCTAAATATAAATACTTATATACACATAATAAATACAAATATCTGCGTTTGTGCAGCAGTGTGTAACTGCTTCTTACAGGAAGAGAAGGACACAGACTGACAGTGAAGGGTTGCTTTATAGCTGAACTATTGCCTGAACACAAGGCAGAAACATTTCAATTGTGTTTCTCATTGCCAGTTCACTGATCCCGTGGAATATTTTGCTCGGTTTATACGAAGGCAAGAAACAATAAAGCAAAAAACATGACGAAAGCGTGAAGGGCAAAATATTTGTAGTATTTTTTCATAACCTGGGATTAATGTGCTTTTTTTGGGATGTATTTACACGTAGGAGGCTGCACTTGCTGAACATATATTAAAACCACTCAGTTATTCCTAATGTGCTGTGGTGCTGCCTGCTCCTGACAGACATCTGATCCGGATCATACGCCTCTAAAAAGAGAAGTTCCTCGAGCAAAATCTCCCCATGAAAACAGGTTGGAGATCCTCACATTCTCTCTCTCGCTCTCACTCGCATGTTACATTTTGGCACGTTGTAGGAGCAGGTAGCATATCTACTACCTGCTGTTGAAAGTGTTGAAGATACTGAATTATTTATTCCATCTTCTGCACTATCCAAACTCGTTTTGGGTAGTTTGACACATCTCGGTCTTCCATATGGATACTTCATGGTGACAGAGTTGCCAGCTGCTCAGGTTTTATGACAGTCTGAGTTTTTTCGAGGACTGTATTAGTTTTCTGGGAAGAATCCCGTTTTTCCTCAGGTCTCCGTTCTTAGGCAGTATTTTTGCCTTGGGTTGATGCTCTGGTGTGGGAGTTTGGGGGAAAAATTAGCTAAGAGCTTCCATAAAAATATGTTTTGTAAAGGATGTGATGTTTATAGGTTGCATGAGATGAAATATGAAGCCCGTGTTATCAGAAAAATGTGAAATAGCATTGGCTAAGGAAACTTAAGTTCCTTTTAGCCTGTTGAAATATCCTTGTGTGCAAAGCAACATAGGAAGGACTCTGAAGTGCTTTAAATGGGATTTTTGGGGTACTTGAATGTCAAATACCCCCCTGCTCTTCTTCTCTGTGAGTGTGCAAAGTGAATGCGGCCTCTGTTGCTTTGAAGTGTTGTAAACCTGGAGCTTGGGAGATGATTTGGGTTGTGAGTTCTCTCATCACACTTAAAACAAAGGAAAATCAGCTGTAGTTTCACTTTGCCATTTGTTCAGTTGAGCTTCTGTTCACATAAACCTTTACGGGGAGCCGTCACTGCTTTGGTGAATCACTGCTCTGCTGTGTTTCATTCCTCTTCAGTGGGATAAATCAATCGCACTTGGAGTTGAGGTCTGTGTATCCATGATGTTGACCATCTCTTCTGTGTCACCCTGGATGCAGTCTGACACCAGATGATCTGACTTGAACCAGTCCCTTTTCACTGGTGCACAGTGACAGGACAAGAGGTGACAGGCACAAACAAGAACATAGCAAGTTCCACCTTAAACATAAGGAAAACTTCCCTTCGGGGGTGGCAAACCCTGTCCCAAGCTGTCCAGAGAGGTTGTGGAGCCGCCTACTCTGGAGATGTTCCAAACCTGCCTCGATGCCATCCTGGGCAACCTGCTCTGGGTGACCCTGCTCTGGCAGAGGGTTGGACAGGGTTGTTCTCAGGAAGAAATTCTTTGCTGAAAAAGTAGTTGGGCACTGGAACCAGCTGCCCAGGGAGGTGGTGGAGTCCCCATTCCTGGAGGTATTTAATAAAACAGTAGCTAGAGCACCTTTGGCCATGGTCTAGGGGTTGGGGAGCTGTTGGGACTTGCTGATCCTCTGGAGTTTCCAGCCATAATGATTCTATGATTCTCAGGCTTCCCTTCCAACCCCTACCAGTCAAATTCTGTAATGTTCCTCAAAGTTTGTTGCTCAGATCTGCTACTGAGTAGTAGTGTTATGTGTAGAATTTCACTTGCTGCAACCTCTTGGGCTTACTGCGTTTTTCATGCCAATTATTTGACGTGTTTGGCTTTTCTCCAGAGTTGGACAGATAAGGTACCCAATGAAACCAATTTGCAGACTTAAAAATAATAAATAGTGCTATTTAAGTGTTAATTGAGTAGAACATGAGTGTTAGACAAGGGTTTTTTTTTTTTAATAAAAAAGTATTTTCATTGTATATTGCTATGTCCTGTAGATTTACCCTGGTGAATTTGTTGCCTTCAGATTGTATGTCCTTTCTTTTTCCTTCTGCTTGCTCCATCACAGCAGATAGTTGAGCATAGTCCATATAGCTTTCATATAAACCTTCTAGCAGTGGCTATTTTTCACTAATGGGTTACTCTGATTTTCTTAGAGCAGAGAAGACAGTGTAGTTTCAGGGCTTTCTCCTTCCCCCCCATCACCACAGCGATTCCTGCATGGTCTCAACCTCTCCCTTTGTGGAAGCAGAGAGGATGATGTAGCCCATGGTGAACAATCTGGCCACTTAAAGGAAAAACGTGCATCTGTCAGTAATTAATTGAAGCCAAATTTAATTACAAATCAGGGGAAAAAATTAGCACCACACACATACTAAAATTTCAGTGTTGTTGCCTAAACCCCAAATCAATCTAATCCAAATAACACCACACTCAAAAGAATTCTCTTCTGAGTCTCTTTTCCAGCTTCCTTCTTGATGCTAAACGGAGAAGTAGGTTTGATTCACTATTTTCACATCTTTTTAAGTGTACGTGGTGCTAAGTGCGCAAGGCTAGTGCGTAACCAGTTGTGCCAGCTGGGGATCCAGCCCCAAAACTGGATTCTGAGATCTGATTGTGGGTGAGGATTCTCATCAGCTGATTGAAATAGAGCTTCAGAGGATGGGATTGGGAGAAAACCCAAATGATTTACAAATGAAATAATGTGTTTGTGACCTCTTGAGTGTTTTCAGTGTGAGAGATTTGCTGTTAGTCAGCTCCAGCCCTATTCTGATCTTACAATGCAGTGTTGTCAGGATGGAATAGGAGGTTCTAAAAAATTCTACTTCCTTGGTCATGACAGTAGTCTGGATGGTAAGGCCAAATGCAGAGTCCTACATTTTGGCCACAATAAGCCCCAGCAGAGCTACAGACTGGGGAATGAATCACTGGAGAGCAGCCTGGAAGAGAGAGACCTCGAAGTACTTGTGGACAAGTGGCTAAATATTAGCCAGTGGTGTGCCCGGGTGGCATGAAAGATCAGTGGCATCGTGGCTTGTATCTGGCCATCAAGGACCATTCTTTCCCAGCCCAGATGAGCAGTGAGACTGGGGAAGGGACTGGAGAGAAGTCTTTTTAAGAGAGGATGAGGGAGCTAGGTCTGTTTAAACTGGAGGAGACTAGGGGAGAGAACCTTATCACTGTCTGTAACTAGCTGAAGGGAGGTTGTAGTCAGGTAGGGGTAGGGCTCTTCTCCTAGGCTACTAATGACAGGACAAGAGAGCATATTTTGAAATTGTATCGGGAAAGGTTTAGGTTAGATGTTAGAAAGCCCCTCCTCATGGAAAGGGTGGTTAGACATTGGAATGGACTGCTCAGGGCAGTGGCAGAGTCCCTATCCCTGGAGGTGTTTAAGAGAGGACTGGGCATGGCACTTGGTGCCGTTGTCTAGCTTATTATACTAAAGTTAGGTCATAGTCTGGGCTTGATAATGCCAGAGGTCTGTTTCAACCTCAATAATTCTGTGTTTCTGCAAGGAGACACAGAAAAGGTGGGACATGCAATACTGGGGCTGGAAACACAACCCTGATCTACTCCAGCTTTATGTGTGCAGAGCTGAGAGGTTTTGAGGTGGTCTGGTGGAGATGAAGAAGGGGAAAAATCCATTTGATTCCCATGCAGTAAATACTTCTGGAAAATGCAGCAAGGATTTGTAGAAACAGAAATATCTACTGTAATCCAAATTAACATCATATAGGATGTAATGTTAAAGAAAAAAGATTACAAAAGGATTGGTAGGTTCAAAATAAGCTACTCAATTTCTACTGTACTTTAGCACACAAGGCAAACCCCCAAATCCAGAAGCACTGAACTGGTAGCAGCCTAAAGTATTTATCACTGTGTGCTGTATGTACATACAATAATTACAGCGAGAGGGGGAAAAATATTTCTCTTTACAATTAATATTTGTAAACGTTTATGAAAGTACATAGAAATAAATAAGACAAACACATGGCCTAATTAAGATGAAAGGCATGACAGCCCTTGTGATTTGTTCTGAAAAAGAAGGAATGTTAAAGTGGTGAGGCTTAATTATTTCTGTAAACATTTCAAATATGATGCTTTATCCGGAAAACCTTAATTTATGAGAGATACATTAGAGTATCTATAAGCGTTTTTGACAATCGTACATCCCCTGTTCAAAAAATTATCGTTAATTTATTATTTATTAGGGTCTATACTGTCGTATATTATCACTTATTAGTATTTATTCTTCGGAAATTCGTAGTCATCTATTGTTTAATTGGAAATGGAAAAGCGTTTTATATCTGTCTGCAATTTGCATCTTTCTGGTCTATGGATAAAAATGCAACTTCTGCAAGTGGACCGTAGAATCATTAAGGTGGAAGAGATCTTCAAGATCATCAAGTCCAACCATCGACCTAACCCCACCCTGCCCACTAAACCATGTTCCCCAGCGCTGCATCTACTCATTTGTGAACACCTCCAGGGATGGAGACTCCACCCCCTCCCTGGGCAGCCCTTTCCGATATGAATGTGTGTAATAATAAGCTTTATTTAACATGCCAGGCATTAATAATTTGATGTATAGTTTACTTCTGCAGAACAACTTCGAAGGCAAATCCATGGGCTTCTCTGAATTGTTGGGTTGAAATCAAGGAAACTGTGATGGCCGAACCAAAGCCCTTAGGTTTGATTTCAAGGAGCTTCAATACACTGTTGTCTTTGAAGCCTTTGTTTCTCCAGGTGGATGTGTTTATGGCCATACTTCTTGTCTGTTCCTAGACCTGTAAGGAGGCACTGTGGCAGAGCAGTGCTTGGTACTTCTTATCCCAACTCTGCTTGTCTTCAGCAGAAGGATGAGCTGCCTCTGATCTCACTGCAGATGGTTCCTCTAACGCCTCCTGTTATTCGCTCTAAGATTTTGGTTGGGTTCTGATCAACCGAGGGAAATGTAGCCATCAGCAGTGGTGTGATTGATTGTTCTGTGTTTGATGATTATTGATGATGATTTGTTGGATTGTCGTTCCTGTGTGGTCTCTGGTGGCATCCCAACTTCACACTGTTGGGCGTGCAAGAACCATCCCCAGAATAAAACTATTTGGGGTACAAATCTGTGAATTGAAGACTCTGCTGTAGGACATTAGGCTTCCCAGCTGAAATGTCAGGGTGAAGACTTGTATTTATAGATACAGAATAATTTGGAGTTCTGTGCGAAGAAAGTGGTCAGTGGTCCTGACCTGTGGGATTTGATGCCTCCGAACTCTCAAGGTTTTAGTTCTGTATTGGTGTAAAGACACTTCTTCCACTAAAAAAGTCCAGAGACACTTTCAGTCAGGCTGGATGAGTGTCAATTCAGTTGATGCCATCTAATCAAGAGGGTTTTTTATTACCCATTTCCCCTAAAAGGTTTGTATTTGTAGGATTAATAAAATCTAGCTCTACCCGGTAGTACTGCAGCAGGCAAAGCACTTGTGCTGCCTCTTCTCTGGACTCCTAGACCTTCAGTCCTAAACTCAATTGTAATTGGTTTGGTGGTGACTTGGTAGTGCTTAGTGGAATGATGGAACTGTTGGTCTTCCATGTCTCTTCCACCCAGTATTATTCTGTGGTGCTGTTTTGCAGCAGGGATTTATGGCCTTGGACTCATTTTCCCTAGTGATAATCCTCCTTTTCCAGTGATAGCTGGATTACCAGTGCTGTGATGCAAATGCTGGCTGTGCCCATCAGTCCTTCATGCTGGCAGGGCTTCTGCCAGATAGCAGGATGATCCCTGTATGGACCAGGTGTTGTTTTACACTCACTTTGTGCTGTAAGCCTGGTGAACTAGAGTTCAGCCTCTGTATCCATCGATACATAAATACGCCCTGTGTGGTCTCCCAAGGGGAAGTCAAAATGTGGTTTTAGTTAAGTTGCATGGGAATTTAATTGAAAGATTTAGGGCAGTGCCATAAAAGAGTAAATCATCGTTATGTGACACAGGGAAGATTTATGAAGCAAAAGAAAAATAGTTTAGCGCCTTTGCTTTTATCATTTGCTTGATATAAATGGAAGCCTGTGTTAGTCACTTTGTCTGCTGGTAGTTAACAAATGTAAAGGCTTCTATATTTTGCTCGTTTTCAGACCTTTGCTGTGAAATAATAGGGAAGACAGTTGAAAAGGTCAGTGTTCTGTGGATGTATTGCAGCTCCAAACCTGTGAGCACGCTCAGCTTCCTCCCTGAGAATGTTTGTATTAAGAACATACTTCAGTTCATTCACACTAGCAATTCCTCAGAAATCAGAATGATTCGTGGAGTTCATGGAATTGTGGAATGGTTGGAGTTGAAAGGGACCTTCAAAGCTCATCTAGTCCTGCCCCCCTGCAGTGAGCAGGAACATCACGAAACAGAATAGGTTGCTGAGTGCCCCAAGGTCCAGTCTGACCCAGAATGGTTCTGCCTTCTGCCACTTCTCTGGGCAACTCAGGCCAGGCTTTCACCACCCTCACTGTAAAACATTTCATCCTTCTCTCTAGCCTGACCGTCCCTCTTTCACCCCTTGTCTTGTGCAACAAGCCTTGCTAAAATGACTTTCCCCATCTCTCCCCATCTTACATTAGGTGAATCACACTATCCACAAGCTTAGTGTGTGATTGGCACTCATGTGGATGGTGGCCCTGAAATTTGGCCAGTCACTAAGGTGGTGGGGCTACTGTACACTTGCTGGTTCTGCTCTGTGCAAACAAGGTCATTTGCAAGACAGAGAGATTCTTAAGGAGGTTTCAGAGAAGAGAGCTAGGACAATTGTGTAGGGAATGTGACCTTCAGGGTTTGTGAGGAGTCGCACAGTGTATTTATCGAAGGCAACCGTACGTATTATATGTTGCAGTGTTGATAGGTCTAGATAAGAATGCCATAATAGCAGTTGAAATATGGGGGGTTTTGTGAGATGGTAAGTTAATGATGTAGCTGTTAATTTGAATTTAGCAGACGTTTTAAATATAGGTTTCTCTTACAGAGACAAAAGTTGCAATTTAAAGCTCTTTGGTGGTCTAAAAACAGCTTAATTCTCTAGTAGCATGGTAATAAGTACTAATCCAGCTTATACAGTGATTGTAGTATGTCATGTTTGTAAAAGATTGCCTAACTCTGCTTTCTCTGGGTTTTATGTTAATTTTTTTAAATTAAACATAAAACCTTATAACATCTTTATGCTGAGATAAACTGTTCAATTTAACTTGTGCTCAAGCAGCAGCTGTCAGGAATTATCATGTTTGGAGCATTCTTGCCATCACCTTGTGTCTGTACCTCCCGGAAGCACTCTCTGGGATGATAAAGCTCACCTTGTTAGGATTTATTACTTAAATAATAACCCGAGGTAAAATGAAAGTTGATGTCACACCGAATGACAACTGACATGTATTTATGCCGCCTGTGCCATTATAATAAACTTTCCTTCCTTCCCCTTGTAATAGGTGTTAAGTGGAAATAACACTGCAGCATATCCTCCAGTGCCCTGCGTGAGTCCATTAGCCACGTACGCGGCTGCTCTGTGGGCATGTTCGTGGGGACTTGTGCTGTCAGGTATTGTTTGAGCTTATAATGCTGGAGAAATTGGTGATAGCTGCTAGTTAGAGGCTTTGGGGCTGATAAAGAAACAAGGATAAATGCTTCTCAGTATTAGATGGGTTAAGTTCAGGAAATGCTGTATCACAGAATCATTGAGGCTGGAAAAGTCCTCCGAGCTCATCCAGCCCAGCCCATGACCTAACGCCACCACAAAAAGCTAGACCATGACTCTAGGTATCACGTCCAGTCTTTTCTTAAACACCAGCAGGGATGAGGACTCCACTACCTCCCTGGGATGTCCATTCCAGGGTCTGATCACCCTTTCTGTGAGATAGGGCTTCCTAACATCCAAATTAACCCTCCCCTGGAAGCTTCTGTCCCTTGCCTTCTCATCCTATCACCAGTTGCCTGGGAGAAGAACCTGACCCCACCTGTCTATAACTTCTCTTCAGGTAGTTGGAGATAGTGATAACATCCCCACTGAGTCTCCTCTTCTCCAGGCTAAACAACCCCATCATCCTATCACTGGCTGCCTGAGAGAAGACCTCCACCTGTCTACAATTTCCATTCAGGGAGTTATAGAGAGTGATAAGATTGCATTGATCCTCTTGTCCAGGATAAACACCCCAAGCTCCCTCAGCCTCTCCTCATCAGCCTTTCCCTCCAGTCCCTTCCCCATTCTTGTTGCTCCTCTGACCCACTCCAGTACCTCAATACCTTTCTTGAAGGGAGAGGCCCAGGACTTGAGGGGAGGCTTCATCAGTGCCCAGTATAGGGGGAGTTACATCCCTAAACCTGCTGGCCACACTAGTGTGGATACAAGCCAGGATGCCATTGGCCTTTGGTGCCTCCTGGGCACCCTGCTGGCTCCTGTTCAGCCAGCTGTCAACCAGTACTGCCAGGTCACTGTCCACCAGGCTGTAAAGACATGCAAGATTAGGAAGGGTGTTTTCTAATAAAATGGCTATTTTGCTGCTTTGACTTCTAAGTTTTCTTACTGTAAGAAGTGTAAGTGATGCCATTTCAGACCTGAATCTGAATTTACTAGTAGTTGTGACTCCTTTATCCTGACACCAGTTTATTGATGAGCTCTGCTTGTTAGAATCACAGAATTGAAAACAGGTTGGAAAAGAAATTTAAGCTCAATGAGTCTGACCATTAACCCAGCTATCCCAAAGCCACTGCTAAACCCTGAGCTTTAGATCTCCACATCCATGGATGGCAGTTCAACCCTTTTCCTGAGCAGCCTGTTCCAAAACTTGAGGACCTTTTCATAGAATCATTAGGAATTGGAAGGGACCTCGAAAGATCATCTAGGCCAATCCCCTGCCACAGCAGGATCACCTAGACCAAGTCACACAGGAACACATCCAGGTGGGTCTTGAATGTCTCCAGAGAAGGAGACTCCACAACCCCCCTAGGCAGCCTGTTTCAATGCTACATCACCCTCACTGGGGAGAAGTTCCTTCAGATATTGATATGGAATCTCCTCTCTTCCAGCTTGCACCCTTTGCCCCTTTTCCTATCCTGAGATGACCTTGAGAAGAGCCTGGCTCCAGCCTCCTGACACCCACCCATATTTGTAGACGTTAGTGAGGTCACCCCTCAACCTCCTCTTCTCCGAGCTCAAGAGACCCAGCATCCTTGGCCTTTCCTCTTAAGGGAGCTGCACTACTTCCTTCATCATCTTCATTGCTCTATGCTGGACACCCTCCAGCAGCTCTGTGTCCTTCTTGCACTGAGGGGCCCAGAACTAGACACAATACTCTAGATGTGGTCTCACCAGTGCAGAATAGAGGGCGACAAGAACTCCTTTGGATAAAGAAGTTTTTCCTCATGTCCAACCTAAACTTCTAGTGCAACTTGAGGCCATTTAGTTCAGTCTTACCGCCTCCCGTTTGCAGAGCAGGGAGTTTGGGTTTCCCTCTTGCAAGCTTTCAAAGCTTTTGGCCTTTATCACTTCACTTGGCAGCTTTTAGCTTCACTGCTGATGCTTTTGAATCCTCCAGTTTGTCTAAGTTCTGTACACGTTTTCCTATCCTGTGGATATAACCATCTGTTTTTCCACTTTTCTCCTAGTTACTGCATTGTCTGTCTGAGCAAGTTCAGGTATTTCAGAGCCCACGTAGTTCTTTCTGAGTTTCAGTCCTGGATCTCATTTCTCATGGTGCAACTCTGCCTATTCATCATGATACCCTTGTCGCCCCCACTGTTTTCTCTTCCACCTGTGGTTTTGAGCCTTGCTCTGTGATTCTTCCCATGCTTTTCATCCAAATGTGCTACCTCTGTTGCCCCTCAAAGGCAGCCAGGCCCACAGAAGTTACCCTATATCAATTCAACTTTCCCCCATAAGTCATCTGAAAATCCATCAAGGATAACGTAATCCAGAAACAGCCAAAATTTTGCCAAGCCACCATTTAATGCCGTTTTTGTGCTCTCTGGGGGCATGTTTTCTCACACTGGTATTTTTCTCTGTCACTGTGGTGCTGAGCTTGCGGCCGTCCCTGAGCCAGGGGACCGCATCGCCCGTAGGAAGCTTTTCTGCCTCCGCCTTGAGTCGAGCACCCAGGTCGTTAGGAGGTCCAGAGGTTATTACTCTTTGTGACAAGTAAGTGATGACTTTCCATGCACCTATTTTTTTTTTCCTCTTGGTATGGTTCGTAATAAACCCCAGCTCTCCCGTCTTAATTGGCATTCTGCTTGACAGTCCCTTTAGAAGGATCAAATATTTGATGAACAAGGCAATAACATTCATCTCCTACTTTCCTAAGCCTTTCAGATTAGCATTGACTCGGGTTGATGAAGATGGATACAGGATCTGTTCGCTGGGAAGTGTTTGTTCTGCAGATACAGATGATCTGAGAACGGTGTGTGTCGGTGTAGGTGGCATTGTGAGAGAGAGATATACGGGGATGTTTGGGGAAGTTCATGGGTTTTAAGGTCACGAGCCAGAACCAGACACTTTTAATATTAGTGGTGTCAGTTTGGTAGTAGTTTTGAACACCAAATCTATGTTTAAAGTAGGAGAAGTAGGAATCAAGCAGCATAAAGATGAAGAATAAGAATGAAAATAGGAAATAAAATAGAAAAGCATGAAACATTGCTGAAATGAGTTCTGAATCTGAACTACTGGAGTGTTGGATAGGAAGAAAAATAAGTCAGAAACGTTATGTTGAAGAATAGTTTATTAAACCGTAATGTTTTATGTGCGATAAATATCTGATCTCAATTTGATTTAATTTTTTTATCCTTTGTGATGAGAAATATCTGTAACACCAATGTCTACAGCTTTGCGTTTCTCTGTACAATTAGGATTCTGTTTGCTTGAAGGCAGTATTAGCCATGGGCCAGGGGATGCTTGAGTGGTTCAGGTGAACTGCAACTGGTGGCAGTGGGGTCACTGGTGCCTATTTCACATTTAAATGCATTCGTTTGCTGGTAGCCTGGAAAGTTAACACGAGGCTCAGATACAGCAGCTTGTTAGTGTTGTTTGTGCCTGCCTTATATAATTGAAGGATGTGTGCAGTGTCGTGGACTGGGAAATAGCAGGACTGCTAGGGCAGTACTGAGGGGGAAAGGGTAGGAGCAACATTTCATTAGAGGATACCTAATAAAAATGTGAAAATAAACCAGAAAACGGGTATTGGGAGGGGGATGGGGGGGGGTGCTTGGGATTAAAAAAGAGAAAAGCAGCCCATACGAGGTAAGTGCACTGCATAAATCAAAAGGGTTTGTGTCATAACACGAACATGTGCCATTCCTACTCATATATTGAATTTCAGTAGTTGGTTGCATAAAGAAGTAAAGTGTAATGAAACTGGCAAGCAAAGTATTCCCTAGTCAGCCTTATCTTTGTTCCATTTGTCCTTCAGATACAGCTTTTCTTGCCTTTTTCAATAAAATCCATCCAGCTTTTTTTAATTTTATTTTTTTTTTAATTTTGCATCTCTCTGTAACCGAGCTGGGAAGACCAATGAGATTCAGTGCTTTTCTAGTTGGGTTCTTAGCAGCTGCTTTTTAAGAGATCAAAACTTTGAATGCTGCTACATGGTATTAAGGCTTAACTATTGATGTGTCCCTATAGGGGTTATGTTTTTCTTGTGGGAGGGGGGGAGAAGGGGAAGGGGCGACCCCTGTGAGCATGCTCACAGACAGTAAACACTGCTTTCCTTGTTTTCCAGGATCCTCTTTGCAAGCTCAGTGCTTAACCTGGCTGAACTCGCTGCCCTCCGCCCTGACCTTGGCAAATTGAAAAAGGTCCTCTACTTCCATGAGAACCAATTGGCATATCCTGTCCAGAAACACCAGGAAAGGGATTTTCAGTATGGATACAACCAGATCCTTTCATGGTAGGTGTTTCTTGCACCGCTCTGTAGTATTTAAGGTGTCCTTCTGTCTACAGCTCCACAGCATTGTAAGCCTGAGGAGTCCTTCATATTAACAACAATCCTATAGAAAAATGAGGTATCAGCAGAGTCACGGAATCATAGAACGGTTTAGGTTGGAAAGGACCTTAGAGATCATCTAGTTCCAACCCCCCCTTGCCATGGACTGAGACACCTCCCATTAGACCACGTTGCCCAGAGACATGAAAGAGAGGTTGATAAAGTGCTGTAACAGAAATGATCTGCTCCATAAACTCATCTCATTTGCTTGCATGAGGCTCAGTGATGCTCTTCTGGGTGACCATAACATCAGCAGTGTGAATTTTGACCCATGTTCTTGGCCGTTAGCAAGATGCTTTGTTTCACAGACAGTTTACAAAGCTGCAGCTACTCAGCTCTTGCTCGGCCGTAGCTTTTACTGCATCCAATTGAAATTAGGTAGAGGGTTTTAGGGAAATAAACAGGAATTAAAATGTACTGCAGCACTTCTGTTGCGGAGAGTGGGCAGTAAACCTCCCAGATAAATCCTTGTATTTCTTTCATCTGCTATTCAGGACTTGTGCAGTGCTAAAATACCCAGACGTTTTAAAGGCTGCAGTCCTTTATTGTTCCTAAAAACAAATGTATTTCTCGAATCTGAGTTAATGAAAGAAGTTAATAACAGCAGCACTGAAGAGCTTTGTGGTTGAGGCACTGTATGGAGCAAAGCGAAACAGCACAACTCTGTTGTTTGGAATGGAAAGAAACTCATTTCCATCATCTTTCTCCCCTATCTGTTAGCAGGAGAAATATTAGGAGTAGGGATGGAGCATTTTACGGTGCACATGAAGCTTTTGCATCCTTCTAATCAAAGCCAGCTGATACTGAAATCACTCAAATAACAATCTGTGTTTACTCTGGCCATTCTGTAGCTGCTTCTGCCGCAGCATTTATGTTTCACTCACAGAGCAGTGAGGATGGGGAAGTTTGGTGAAAGATGCTATGAAAACAGTAGCAGCCATTTTCAGATGTTGTAAGGAAAAGATGTGGTTTTTGGCACTGGGTCAGGGAAATGCTTTCTCATGTGTGTGTGTATATATACACATATATTTTGCTTTATTCTGGCAGTTATTTTTCACACATCTGTCATAAGCTGACAAACATCCTCAAAATGAGACTTTTATTATCTTAAAACTTATCATCTTGTATTAAAAAAAAGATCATTTCTATAGATGCTTCATTCTGTCTCCTTCATCCTCTAATGAGCTTCTCTATGTAGTTATATTCATCTTCCATTGCTGCTGCTGCAGAAGTCCCTCGATGACCAGCACACAGAAGCCATCGCTTCCATACTCCTCATAACCTAGTGGTCATCTGCAGTGGCATCTTCCCACCTTCTGTATCACAGAATCACAGAATGTTAGGGATTGGAAGGGACCTTAAAAGACCGTCTAGTCCAATCCCCCTGCCACAGCAGGATCGGCTAGACCAGACTGTGCTGGAACTTGTCCATTAGAAATGGTGAAAATATATCTTTGCAGCTGTGCATGGGGAGGTTTTGAGGTGATTAAAAAATCAGAGCACTTTGAATCTTGAAGCTGGTGCTTTGAATGCTCAGAAAGAGAAATAATTTGGGGTTTTTTTCCCTGATTTTTTTTTAGAGAGTTTGTTTGTTAAAATCACACTTTTCAGTGATAGCTGACTTTCCTTTTAGCTGCTCAGGCAGTGAGGGTAACAGAATCTTCCTAATTTGCCTGTGATATGCAGAACCTCTAGGAAAAAGTTGTGCAGATACAACTTCATGGAATCATAGACCAAAGTGGGAAAGGACCTCAGAGATCGTTTAGTTCAAACCCTCCTGCCATGGGCAGTGACATCTCCTCTCAGACCATGTTACCTAGAGCCCCATCCTGCCTGACCTCAGCAACCTCAGAGTGAAGAATTTCTTCCTCAGATCCAATCTGCATGTCCCCTCTTTTAGTTTAAACCCATCCCACTTGTCCTATCACTGGAGTCCCTCATGAAAAGTCACTCTCCAGCTTTTCTGTAGCCCCCTTCATAGAACATTCATGGTCGGAAAGGACCTCCAGGATCATCAAGTCCAGCCTTCGTCCTAGCATCTCCCCAACCCCTAGACTATGGCCTCAAGCTCTCTAGTTCCTTATTTTTTTAACACCTCCAGGGATGGGGACTCCACCACCTCCCTGGGCCGCCTGTCCAGTGCCCAACAACTCCCTCAGGAAACAACTTCTTCTTAAGATCCAGTCTAAACCTCTCCTGACACAACTTGTGGCCATTTCCTTTCATCCTATCATTAGTAATTTGAGAGAAGAGACCAGCATCAGCCCTGCTACAACCTCCTTTTAGGTAGTTGTAGAGAGCAGTAAGGTCTCCTATCACCCTCTTCTTCTCTAGACTAAATAACCCCCGTTCCCTCAGCCACTTCAGGACCAGAAGGCTGCTGTAAGGTGCCCCAGGAGCCTTCTCCAGGTCAAACAGCTTCATGCACAAAAGAAGCAGAGGTAATAGTGCTTGAGCATGGTGTCAGGGAGCAGCAAGGACACACGCCAGGCTCCAGTGTTGTCCCATGTCATCTGTAAATCAGTGCAGAAAGGATTACCACATCACTTGTGCAAAGCCAAAAGAGACCAACAGGCTTAAAACCCATAGGTGAGGTAGAGGATGAGATTGCAGACCTTACTGCAGCTCCCACGGCCTGCTTGGAAAGGGTTATTTCTCTCTAATATTGGGTTTTTTACTTTTCCTGTTACTTTGTTGAGCAGCTGCCAGGTCTCTCTCTTGACCAGGTAGCAGTGAGATGCAGTGTGGATGAATGACAGCCTTTCACTTCAGATAGACTTCTCACCAGTCCGGTGACTGAGGAACACGTGTCCTTAATGTATCTTACGGCCCACGGGTCTGTGTTACGATACATAACATCCTGAGGAAACCAACCGGCCATAAAGCAGCACTATCGCTTCTGTGAGAAACATCCAGATGTTTCAGGGGCTTTTGACAGCTTCTCCTTTTGTCTTAAGTGGAGAAATAACACCTACGTTTTCATTGGACTGTGCCTCGAAATTACCAATCTGGTTGATTTTTAAAACACAGCGGTAAAGAATTGGTTTTATGCGCAATTACATTCATATTGATATATTAATATTGAAGATTCTGCCTGGACTTGGTATAGTTTGGCGGCTGACCTGCTGGAGAGTACCATAGGAGAGAGAGAAATGGGAGTCCTGGTGGCCAGCAGGATGACTAGGAGCCAGCAATGTGCCCTTGTGGCCAAGAAGGCCAATGGCATTCTGGGGTGGATTAGAAGGGGGGTGGTTAATAGATCCAGAGAGGTTCTCCTTTGCCTCTAATCTGCCCCGGTGAGACCACATTTGGAGTGTTGTGTCCAGTTCTGGACCCTTCAGTTCAGGAAGGACACAGAGCTGCTTGGGAGAGTCCAGTGCAGAGCCACAAAGATGGTGAGGGGAATGGAGCATCTCTCTGACAAGGAAAAGCTGAGGGAGCTGGGTCTCTTGAACTTGGAACAAAGGAGACTGACCAGCTACCCCATTAATGTTAATAAATGTGGAAAGCAAAGATATTAGGAGGAAGGAATCAGGCTCTGCTCAGTGGCATCCGACCATAGGACAAGGGGCAACAGGTGTCAGCTGGAACAGAGGAGGTTCCACATTAAACTTCTTCCCGGGGAGGGTGACAGAGCACTGGAATGGGATGCCCAGGGAGGCTGTGGAGTCTCTTTCTCTGGAAACATTTAAAACCCTCCTGGACATGTTCCCTGAACCCTGCTCTGGCATGGGGATTGGACTAGATGATCTTTTAAAGTCTCTTTGAATCCCTAACATTCAGTGATTCTGTGATATGTATATATATTTACATATGTATATAAATAGGATAATTATATTAATATATAAATACAGAATAAAGGGCATAGAGTATATGATATAAATATACACATATATAAAACATAGAATTATCAGAGATTGGAAGGGACCTCAAAGCATCAGCTAGTCCAATCCCCCTGCCACAGCAAGACACCTAGACCGTCACACAACAGAACATTATGGATTGGAAGCGACCTGGAAAGATCATCCAGTCCAATGCCCCTGCCACTGCAGGATCACCTAGACCAAGTTGCACAGGAACACATCCAGGGAGGTCTGGAACGTCTCCAGAGAAGGAGACTCCACAACCCCCCTGAGCAGCCTGTTCCAATGCTACTTTACCCCCATTGGGAAGAGGTTCCTTCTGATATTGATATGAAGCCTCCTTTGTTCCAGCTTGCAGACATTGCCCCTTGTCCTATCCCCAGATGACCTTGAGAAGAGCCTGACATCCACCCCTCACATATTTGTAGATATGAATGAGGCCTCCTTTTGTCCAAGCTAAGGAGACCCAGCTCATCAGGGAGCTGCTCTACTTCCTTCATCATCTTTGTTGCTCTATGCTGGACACCCTCCAGCAGTAGTAATTTAGTGCTTGAAAAAAGTTTAAAAATCATTCAAAAAGCGAATAGACAAAAATGAAGCTATTTCTGGTGATAAGTGCTGCTCCTAATTACTCTGAAAAGTCTGGTTTTAATTAGCAGATGACTTGCACCTTTTATTTGTGCAAGAGCTGTTTCCTACTTCCACTGCACATGTAGTAATTCCGTTGCTATTGTGGCCATAGTACGTTCATTAATCTTCATCTTTTGTTACAGTTTGGTTGCTGATGTTGTGGTCTTCAACTCTGCGTTTAACATGGAGTCGTTTCTTACGTCCATTGGAAAATTTATGAAGCTGATTCCTGACCACAGACCTAAGGATTTGGAAAAAATGATCAGACCCAAGTGCCAAGTTCTTTATTTTCCAGTCAGGTTTCCTGATGTGAGCAGGTCAGTACATTTTCCACGTCATAAATTGCCTCCAGCCTGTCAAAACTCTCTATTTATGGTGGCGTTCTACCTAATCAGCTAAAGCATCGTTAATGAAAGAGTTTGATACTGTGCAAAACCTCCTAATTGATAAATGTATTTCAATAATCAGGGGCTATTCAGGCAGCATCTGATCTGCTGAGCCTGCCCTTAGTGCATGTCGTATGAGCTTGCATCGCTCAGGATGAGTGATTTCCCACTTGTTTTTATGATTTCCCACTTGTTTTAGTCTTTAAGGACTTGCTGCTCCTCAGCTCTGTCTATATTTGCACAGGGAAGGTCGAGGAGAAAGTGAACAGTAGAAGTGTAGTCAAGAAGTCAAGAAGCTCCATTTCCCTCGGTGTGTTGCAGGGGGGTTTATTCCCTCCTCCCTCCCCATTCTGTTCTTTTATTGCTTCCCAGGTAGGCAAAAAGCATCCCAGTAGCAGGAGCAGACTTGCAGATGTTGGCATTAGCTGCAGCAGTAGCTGCTCTGCTGTCTTCCTCGGTGACTCTGAAGGACGTTTTTTATTACCCTTCTTTCAGAGCCCGTCTTGAAATTAGCGGTGGGTTATGTGGCTCAAAGGGAACATTTGCTGGATCCTTTTCACTTTTGATTAAACCTGGCACAATTGTTTTTCCTGTTATAAGGGACTCTCCTCCCACCGAACAGGAACTTTGTTTCAGTGGGACCAGCACTAAATAGACTATGGTTCTGCAATTTGATTATACTCTTAAAAACCAGCATGAGGCTGAGTATGGGGTGGTTTTTTTGCTGAAATAAGGATGGGAAGCACTGTAGTGATTCCACAAGAGTCTAGCTTTTGATCTGATAGCAATTTCAATCCATATTTAAGATCTTTGTCCCTGGCCAGTTTGTACCTACAGCTGTTTCAAATGTACGCTTGGTGTAGTTTTGAGATAGAGAGTTTTTGAGCACAGGAGCTGAGGTCCTGTATCCTGTAGGTGATCACACTGCAAGTTTTGTGTTTCGCTAACTGCTCACTCTGTGTTCTGAAGCACTGGTGGAAACAATTTGAAAATCAAAGTCTGGGGTTAAGTCTTTAAACCAATTTCTTTTGACAAGTTGGTTAAACTCATAGAATCATGGAATAATAGGGATTGGAAGGGACCTCTGGAGATCTTCTAGCCCAACTGCCCTGCCAGAGCAGGTTCTTCTACAGCAGATGACGGAGTTGTAGAATGGTTTGGATTGCAAGAGATCTCCATGGTCACCTAGTTCCAACCTGCAGTGTTTCTTAGTGACTTGGATGGCTGTGGGGATGAGTACCTATGCATCTTTGAGGCTCAGCTCTTGCATCTTCAAGATGATGTTTTTCATGAGCGAGGGAATGATGTGGCTGCTCAGCACATTTGATACGAGCCATTTTAGAAGCTTCTTGTGGTTCTTCAGCATACCTTAGGAAGTCGTGCTGCCCAAGCCTAGTTTTGGAGATGGATGTGTGATAACCCTGCTTCATATATTAAATCACCTCATTTGAACTTGGGAGCTCTGGTCGATGGGGTCACATGAGACCTGGCAGATTACTCTGAGGTCATACACACCATGATGATTTGTGCAAAGCAGGAGGTGTTTAGGTGGGTAAAATCATTGGACTGTAACCCAAACTGGTAAAGTGGGAAGATCTCACATCTTACTGGGTGCTCCTCTCAGTGGTGTTAAATGTCATCTCACAAAGCATGAGACCTTTCAGGCTTTTATTGTGGTCATTGCAATTAGAGCAGCAAAACTGTTTCCAGCAGTGATGGACAAAATCAGAATGTTCATGGACAACTGCACTCCTGATATCTAGGATGAGGGGAAATGAGGGGAAATAGCCTCAAACTGTGTCACAGGAGGTTTAGATTGGATCTTAGGAAGTTCTTTGCTGAGAGAGGGGTTGGGCACTGGAACAGGCTATCCTGGGCAATGGAATCTTCATCCCTGGAGGTGTTTGAAAGGTGAGTAGCTAGAGCACTTGAGGCCATGGTCTAGGGTTTGGGGAGATGTTTGGATCAGGGCTGGACTTGGTGATCCTGGAGGTCCTTTCCAGCCATGAGGATTCAATAATTCTGTGTCACTGTACGGTTCTCATCAAAATAATGTCATGGAGATCTATAGCTCAGGGACAGGGTGTAGCAGTAACCTTGGGACAGCTGGGTTGGACTCGATCTTAAAAGTCCTTTCCAACCTAAACGATTCTATGATTAAAAAAAAAGATTACTATCAGCTCTACTATTTCTGACATATTCAGCATCCAGCTGTAGGTGTAGATCCAGAGTTTGGTACTGAATAAAATACATCAGGAAGATCATCTAAGCCCACTGTCATCATAATGAGAAGAAAAAGAGCAGAATAAAGGGCTGCTGCTGCTTAACTCTGAAATTCTCTGGGTTTTGACCTTCAGCTGCAGTAGGTTTTGAATTTTTCTATGCAAGATCCTGTTTTAAATAGCGTTGGCTGCACCTGTGGCAACGGAATGGTGCTTTCTGAAAATGTAGACTGTATTAGTGGACTGACTGAATGGAGATCGAGGAGAAAAAGGTTAAGAAAAATTGTGGCCGAGCTAAAATTTATAAAGCAAGCTCTTAGCCCAGAGTGTTTTTTGAGTTATTTTCAAATGGTAATTTGCTTTATCCCAACCAAACTCATACAGTGTAAGTAAGTGATTATTTGCATGACTGACAATCATTTCAGTGCCTGCAGTCTTTTTAAAATGCATAATTTTGCTGAGATGTTGGGAAAATATTTAAAAATTCTGAAAGGCAAAATAACCAGGGTGATTCTATAAAGTCAATTATTTATTTATTTTTCTCCTGTGACCTCTTTTATTTTGCATGTGAAGGTCTCGGGGTTGTGTTTATGTCTTAAACGTAATCTTCTTTTGGAGTTAGGAGAGGGGGGGATCTATGGAATCATCCTTATGCACGTGATAGTGATGTTTTAGGATTTTTCTAGATTGATGTTGTAGGATAGAATAAAATGCATCTGATCCTTGATGGAAGCCATTGTAATGAGTGTGTCGTGGTGTTAATCCTATATCCTATCTTCCTTCTAATATCATTACTGTAAGCACAAACAGTGAGCTGCCAGAGTAAAGGGTCACTGCAGAGTGAAGGTGTAATGATAGATACCCTTAATATTACCTCTGAATCATAGAATCATTAGGGATCTGAAGGGACCTCGGAAGATCATCTAGTCCAGTCTTCCTGCCATAGCAGGATCACCTAGACAAAGTCGCACAGGAATGCTCCTAGTGGTCCCATTACATGTTGTGTGTGTTTAAATAGTTTAGCTGGGTATCTAACCACTGCTTTTCTACTTCTGAGAGGAAGTTGTCGGTGCTTTTAAAATAAGGATTCTTTTTTTGATTAATAAATATTTGTCATGTGGGCAGGGCTTGGTGTTCCCAGAGCAGACAACCAGACTGTGGCCCTTACCTGATGATGAGAAGAGAGGAAAGGATTTGAGGTTTTAGTGGAGTAAGAGATTTCCTGATTGAATCCTCCTGTTTTCTGATTCCAACAACTAATTTCCATGTTGCACTAGTACCGCAGCTTCTCTCTGTGTCCTCTGTCATTTGTGACTTGGAATTCTCCTCTTTGTGTGTTCTGGTGAGGTACATACATAGTGGAGGACTTCAGAGCTTAGAGACAAATGAAACCCTCCAGGTTAAGGCTAAATAGTGCAAAGCTATGGCAAGGGGTACAGAGCAGTAGCTGATCTTGTGTGCTGTATGTGCTGTGTATCAGACTGGGATTCTGATAACACAGTGGATCCACAGGTGTCACTGACTCTATTTAATTTCTGTTTTAATAGCAATAAATCTCTAAATGCTGAGGTTTTTTTTCCTATAGAATCAATGGATCCTTTTCCAGTATAAACTGTTTCCAAAGTTACGCTGCAAAACTATGAGGCAGGAGGAAAATCCCATTTCTCTTGATGTTGTTTTGTGGATATTGTGTATGAATTCCCTTGGTCCACAGAATCACAGAATGTTAGGAATTGGAGGGGTCCTCAAAAGATCATCTAGTTCAGTCCCCTGCCAGAGCAGGATCCCGTGGATCCAGTCACACAGGAACATGCCCAGACAGGTTTGAAATGCCTTCAGAGGAGACTCCACAACCTCCCTGGGCAACCCCTTCTAGGGCTCTGGCACCCTCATCGGGAAGATGTTTCCTCTCCTCCTGATGTGGATCCTACTCTGTTCCAGGTGACACCTGATGCTGACACCTGGTGCCCCTTGTCCTGTCATTGGGTGCCACTGAGCAGAGCCTGGCTCCTTCCTCCTGACACCCACCCTTTCCATATTGATCAACATCCATGGGGTCACCCCTCAGTAAAGATGTGCCCATGGGGTTTGTGGCAGTAGGGGAAGGGGGGTCATATTAGATGCTTCTTGAAATTCATTTCACTGAAAATTGTAGTGTGGATTTTGGTTACTATTACGATTCCTCTGGCTGTTTTATATCTTTATTGTCATCATGATGTGGCAGAAAGAGAAGATGTTTTTGCAAGCATGAGTGAAGGAACATTCCTAAGACCTCAAAATGTGTATCAAGCTAAGGAAGATGGAATAATGTATGAAAAAAAGAGAGGATAAGGACTATAGCAGAAAACTAAAGCAGCTTCTCTTAAGTGGAACTTGCTAGCAAGTGTTTGACTCTGTGTTACGCATTTTAAAGTGTAAGTAAAGATTTTAGACTGTTGTTGCTTTTATAACTTAGTGCAGTTAACAGGCTATTTTCAAGCATTTGGGTTGCTATTTTTTAATAGAGATAGTAAGAAGAATTTATAAGATCTATGTCTTACAAGACAGGCAGAGTATTGTGTCCAGTTTTGGGCTCCTCAGTTCTAGAAGGACGAAGAGCTACCTGGAGTGTGTCCAGCATAGAGCAACTGAGATGATGAAGGAAGTAGAGCACCTCTCTTATGAGGAAAGGCTGAGGGAGCTGGGTCTCCTTAGCTTGGACAAGAGGAGGCTGAGAGGGGACCTCATTAAGGTCTATAAGTATGTGAGGAGTGGGTATCCGGAGGATGGAGTCAGGCTCTTCTCAGTATCATCTAGTGATAGGACAAGGGGTAATGAGTGCAAGCTGGGACATAGGAGGTTTGTATTGCTATCAGAAGGAACTTCTTCACAATGAGGGTAACAGAGCATTAGAACTGGCTTCCCAGGAGGGCTGTAGAGTCTCCTTCTCTGGAGATGTTCCAGACCCGCCTGGATGTGTTCCTGTGCAACTTGGTCTAGGTGATCCTGCTGTGGCAGGGGGATTGGCCTAGAGGATCTTTCGAGGTCTCTTCTGATCCCTAATGATTCTATGAATTTACCAAAGCATAGAGGCCTTCAAGGCCAGATGAAGGAGTTTCTGACTGAAGCAAAAGATACCAACAGTATCTCTTGTGTGGATGTTTTGGGGGAATTTAAATAGAATTACATCACTTGTGTTGGGCTGAACTTCACACCTCTGTTTTGATAACTAAGCAGCTCCCCTTTCCTCTGTGTTCCTAACCCTGTGCACTGGAAAAATACAGATGTCAATGAGCAAGGAGAGACTTGAACCCACCAGAGAGAGCCCAGAGCTGGGCAGTGTGGGTATGTCTGTGTTGCACAGAGATGCTCAGCAGCAGTACCCAAGTGAGCTCTAGTGAAGCAGGGTACCTTAGAAGAGCAGTTTTTTTGGTAATTAGCCTTCCAGTGAAACAGCAGAGATGAGCTTAGGTGGCAGTACTGTGCTAATGACAGCGATTCTGGCACCGGGGCTAGCTGCAGCCTTTGGTGGTGGCTCAGGCATCGCGGTGCTGGGCTGTGCTCTCTCTCTCTGGTAGGCATAGCCTCCCTGCCACCACGCTTTATGGGTAGTTAGCATAATTAGAAAATGCCAATCGACTGCTCCTACCTTGGGGCTTGCTGCTGAAGTGATTGCTGATGGAAATGGCTCTGCTGAATGTCTTTCCTCCTCACCTGCCGCAAGCAGGTTTTCAGGGTTGGTGTTGGCATGCAAAGACTTGCACAGTGAGCATGAAGGATGCTCTCGAGATCTGGGACACTGAGTCTCGTGAGCACTGTGGTTTACAAGGGACATAAGGTGGAGTCTTTCTGTTTCTGGAGCCATTGGCCATGAGCCATTTATCCCTTGTATCTCTGAAATAGATACTAACTGCAGGTAGCTGCACCTGCAGCAGGAGGTGGGGTGGTTGGATAGAATCACAGAATCACTAAGGTTGGAAAAAAACCCCAAGATCTTTAAGTCCAACCATAAACTCAACACCACCATGCCCATGAACCTTGTTTTTAAGCATTAGATCTCTGCATTTTTTGAACACCTTGAGGGATGGTGACTCTACCCCCTCCCTGGCTAGCCTGTTCCAATCCCTGACCGCACTGTCAGGGAAGACATTTTTCCTGATGTCCAGCCTAAATCTCCCCTGGCACAACCTGAGGCCATTTCCTCTCGTTTCGTTGCTAGTGATTTGGGAGACTGACCTCTGCCTCTCTACAGCCTTTTCTCAGGTAGTTGTAATGAGCAATAAGGTGTCCTGTCAGCCTCCTTTTCTCCAGGCTAAACATCCCCAGCTCCCTCAGCATCTTCTCGGAAGACCTGCCCTCCACTTTCTCTGCACATTCATCATGTGCCATCGGGGAGACTGGGTGACAATGCAGGAGTTTCCATTCTCTCTCTCTGGGTTACAGAGAACTAGCTCTTCCAGACAGAGCATGCCAGTTTTATCTCCAAAATACATATCCCAGACCTTTCCAGCAGCCTGAGAGTGCCCTCCTGGAGGAAGACCTGGCTGAGCAGTCTGCCAGGATGTATCTGTTGTGCAAAACTTTCTAGAACACCATTTCTTGTTATGTATTCAGGAACAAGAATAGTTTTGCTGCCTGTCTTTCTCTGCAGTATAGATAGCTAGCTAACCGCTATCATCATAACCATTTAGTCTCACAATAGCTCACGAGGATACTTAAGCAGAATTCTCCGTGCAACCCAGTTCTTTATGATGTTGGGTACTGCTCATGTTGCATACAACGCATTCCCATAAAACTTGCGTTTTGTATTTACAGAGAGATTTCTCTGGAGAGTATAAGGTCTTGTAAAACATTCTTGTTCTACAGCATGAACGAATTATTATACTCTGGGGCATTAGAAGTGAAGTGTACTGAAGAAAAGAATTTTTTCATTAAAGTGCAGTTTATATTGATAAAACAGATTACTAGCATTTGATGAAATGTGAAACTTGGATCTACCCGTATCGCTAAATCGCCAGTAGGTTTATTTTGGCAAGAAGAATAGTATGTAATGTATATCAGGACCAATCATTCTATGGTACCTGTTAGTTTTGTATTAGATTAAATTGTCTTTCACTAAAGTACTTGAAAAAAAACAACCCACCCTCCTATATCTGTATCTTGAAGTAGCAGAATGTGGTAACCGAGAATATTAGAAAATAAAAGCTGTCGTGTTATCAGTTTTGGCACAGTCATTTATCAATCAGTATTTTAAACATTGACAAGTGGTAATTTAATAGGGAATGACCCTGTTGGCAGGAAGTTCTAATGACAGATGATGCAAACTCATTTATCACTATGGGGCTGTGCTGGCTTCTTACCTTTCTCAGTATCACAGCTCATATTTTCCAAGTCTGGGATGTGAGAAGCCACAAAGGGCAAAACCTGTGGCACCGAGCCTACAACCACTCCCATCTAATCTGATTAACCCCTTAGCTGCAAATTTCTCTGCAGTTGTAGCTGGTGACATCGAAAAGTTCTCAGGCTGATTGAATGCCGGTTGATTTTTCAGGGGGATTTGCTGTAGTAGTTGTCAGCATTTCCCATACCCAGTTTTTAAGGGAACGCACAAATCGTATCCCTTTGAATACAAAGTTGAGCCGCGCTGGTGCTTGGCTTTCAAAAAACAAACCACATTCTAGTAATTAATAGCACATTTCATTAGCAGGCATTAAAAATATTACATACGGTGCCCTATACAATGGGCAGTGATTATTATTATTATCATTACTACTCGAGGAGGAAATTGATGCATTCAGAGGTTTAATTGATTCGTGCATATTCATGTGGGAAGTCAGTGGTAGAGTCACGACTGGGCTGGATTATTATACACTTCCATGCATAATAATTTCGCTGCGACTCATAAAGAGAATGGACTACCTTGGTGTAATCAGTGTGGGCGTTTGAAGTTGAAGGATGTCATGGGAGAGGAGATGAGAGAATGACACCTTCATCAGCAACCGGTATGGATGCTGCTTTTAATTCTTCTGGGGTGGGTCCATCTGTAATGCAGTAATTCAACTGTACTTGGAGTAGAAGCTATGATAATTTTTCATTTGCACAATAGCAGAAGTTTACATTGATTTCAAATGATTTTGTGACACCTTTTTTCAATGCATAATGTGCAGAAATCGTGCTTTGGGCTTTATCCACCTTCCTGCCTCAGTTCTCCTGAAGTCTTTCTCCTTAGGGCTCTCTACAACTCCCTGAAAGGAGGTAGGAACAAGGTTGACGTTTGCCTCTTCTCCAAAATAACAAGCCATAGGACAAGAGGAAAAAACCTCAGGTTGTTCCAAAGTAGGTTGAGGTTATCCACAAGGAACAGTTATTTCCCTGAAGGGTTCTCCAAGCCTGGCGCAGGTTACCTAGGGCAGTGGTAGAGTCCCTGTGTCTGGAGGGGTTGCACAGCTGTGGATATCATAGAATCATTAGGGATTGTAAGGGACCTTGAAAGATCATCTATTCCAATCCCCCTGCCACAGCAGGATCACCTAGATCAAGTCCCACAAGAACACATCCAGGCAGGTCTTGAATGTCTCCAGAGAAGAAGACTACAACCCCCCTGGGAAGCCTGTTCTAATGCTCTGTTACCCTCATTGTGAAGAAGTTCCTTTTGATATTGATACAAACATCCTCTGTCCCAGCTTGCACCCATTGCCCCTTGTCCTATCACCAAAAGACCTTGAGAAGAGCCTGGCTCCATCCTCCTGACACCCACCCCTCGCATATTGATAGACATGAATGAGGTCTGCCCTTAGCCTCCTCTTGTCCAAGCTCAAGAGACCCAGCTCCCTCAGCCTTTCCTCATCAGGGAGCTGTTCTGCTTCCTTCATCATCTTTGTTGCTCTATGCTGGACACCCTCCAGCAGCTCTGTGTCCTTCTGGAACTGAGCAGCCCAGAACTGGACACAATTCTCCAGATGTGGTCTGACTAGTGCAGAGTAGCGGGGGAGAAGAACCTCTCTCGATCTGCTAATGATGTGGTGCTGAAGGACATGGGTTAGTGGTGACCTGGTGGTGCTGGAGACCTGATGTCCTTAAAGGTCTTTTCCAACCAAAACAATTCTGTGATCATTCCTGCGCAGGATAATTCAGACATGAGATACTTTCAGATTTTGCATCAGAGTGTTGTAATAAGAATCAGTGAAGTTTAAATTTCACTGGTTACCATCACCCTGGGTGGTTTGTTGGATTTTTGTTGTTCTATTTCAAGTGGGAAAAGGCCCTGGATTAATGGTAGGATCCTACCAAGTGCTAAGTACTCTCATTTTCACTGCAGTCAATGGGATTTGAGGGCACTGGGTGTGAGTACAACATTAGGACGGGTGAGAAGAGATGGCTCAGAGAACTAAATGCTGGCTATCAAGTGATGCGGCCGTGTCCAGTTCGGTTCCATATGAAGGTACAGACTGAAATCTTTCACATGTGTGAAAGATGGTTTTTGTAGACAAGGCTGTCCCTGCTGAATTTTGCATTTCAAAATGCTGCCCTTCACCGTTTGAACAATTCCATATTTTTTTCTTATGAAAGTCATGAATATTGCATAGGAGTGGAGGTGGATTTTTCTGTTTTGCTTTGAAGTGATTTCATGCTCGCAGAATTGTAACAGAGAGTGGAACAGTCATGTCGGGTGTGTTATTTCTTAGTAGCTACATGAGGCAGTGACAGAACCTTATTGCTTAAATATTCTGGGTATCTGTTACCGTAATGTAACGGAAAAGTAGGTGATGTGCTAAAAATTCCCGAAAAGACAAAGAAATAGAATCATGGAATTGTATAGATAGGAATAAACCTTTCAGATCGTCAAGTCCAACCATCAGCCTGAATAGGAGGGGATGTCGGAGTGTTTAGAGATTCTTCACTGAGAATACAACTTATTTTCAGCCATTATTTTTAGGAGAATGAAAAAAATCTCTGTTCCTGCTCTTGGGTGGAAGGCAGTGCCTTTAAAGGAAAAGAAAAACCAAGCTTCATCCTGAATGCAGAATTAGTAGATTGGGGGTGAACCCAAACAAGCTAAACCCCAAAAAGCAGGGACTTGCAAAGGAATGGTGGAATAGATAACCTTGCCAATTTAAATGTGAAACTCAAGTTTGAGTAGGTTGGATCTGCTTCGAGCACTGTTGTGTGCTAGACTGCAGACAACCAATTCAAGTCAGAGGTACCGTTAGGTGGAAGTGTCAGTGGAAAAGATGTTCAGATGTTCTATAGAATCAGCAGGGATCGGAAGGGACCTCCAAAGATCATCTAGGCCAATCCATCTGCCACAGCAGGATCACCTAGACCAAGCTGCACAGGAACACAGCCAGGTGGGTCTGGAACGTCTCCAGAGANCCCCTCAGCCTCCTCTTCTCCAAGCTCAAGAGACCCAGCTCCCTCAGCCTTTCCTCATCAGGGAGCTGCTCTACTTCCTTCATAATTTTCATTGCTCTATACCCCCCAAGTAGCTCTGTGTGCTTCTTGAACTGAGGGGCCCAGAACTGGACACAATACTGCAGATGCTATAGGAATTTCAGAGACTAAATACGAAGGGAGCAAAATGACACGATTGAATACATGAAATCACAGGTTTCAGTTTGAAAAGGCAACTTGAATCGTAGCTCTCCAGTCCTATGGAGATGACCTTTATGTGTTGTGTAAGAACAGCTTAATACAGATGTTTTATTTATACACAACCAAACAAGATGAAATTAAACGATTTTTAATGATTTTTAATTGTGCCAAATCACAGATCATTTCTTTGTTGGGCAAAGACTGTTTCAATCTGTTTAGGTTTTTTTTTTTCTTCCCCCACTTTTTCTTTTGCATTTGCAAATATTTAATATTTTATATTTTGGACGTTCCCCTTGCTCAGTTGTGACTCCCAGATGAAATAAATCCTCCTCTTCTTCCCTTTAAATAATTCAATCAGCATACATTTTAAAAAATAAGGAAATCCCAACGTAAACCTACTAGAAGTGCTTTTTAAGGTAGGAGGCTGCTCAGCTTTACTGGCAAAAAAACACGTCTAAATAGTAATGAGGGTCAAGCAGAGTTCTGGGCTCACGAGCACCGAGTAGTGAAGTTGAAGAGCTATGGGATGTCTGAGTCCGGTGACAGTCTCAAAGCTGCTTTTCCTCTTGGATCTGTGAAAGAAGCTGTTTGGATTGTGCTGCTTTTTTTAGCGATGGAGCATTTTGTGTGTTGGGAAAGCTGTATTCAAAGCAAAGGGATTTTAACTGCCGTCTAACAAGATATCCCTGTGTTCAGGCTGCTGTTCAGGTAATGTTATAGCCACTTACAGTAGCCAGGAAGAATAAATTGAACCGGCGATTGGTAGTAGAGTGGATTCCTCATAAGACTGCACCAGTTTCCTGTAAGATGACTCATATTTGGGTCAGGCTTACACAAACCTTTGTCCATCTTTGGCCTACCTCATGTATTTCTCAGGACTCATCAGCAGACCATTTTGTCTCTATTTCTGTGGGACTAATGGTATGTAATGTCTCACCATCATGTCAGAGCCCTTATCTTTCCACTTGTCCTCCCTTGTCAGCTCTTTTCATTTTGCTTCTGTCTAGAAACCATAGGTGTCCTAGTGCTGTTCTGCACCAGTTGAAGAGCCTCTGATTTAATTTCTCATAGATGGATTTGCTTTTAGGTGTATCCCCTCTCCCAGAATACTCATCATGGTTATGCTCAACAGGGTTATATATCTTCATGTCTATGCCTTTGCTTCTAAAATCCCCCTCAGCTACTCACAGCCATGTTCTCCTTTTGACCCTCTAAGCATTTTTCATCTGTAACTCATGATTCTCACAGATACTAAATGCAGGACGATGCAGATCTTCCTTCCCATAGTCATTTTTGGGTGCTAAATGGTGAACCGGTCTGTATGGCTGAGGAAAGTTAATAGAGAACATAAAGAACATACAGACATGCAGCCAAGAAGCAGCAAACCAAAGGAAAAAGCTGATGGCATTCTCAGACACCATAGAAAATACTTCTAAAAAAAGAAATACAGAGGCTGATGAGTCTGTGTAAAGCAGTCACCTGGTTCAAGAATGATTCATTTCAACTGTTGAACAGGTCTAGAGAGTTGCTGTGACCACCATTAGGAGAATCTGTATTATGAGAGCAGATTAGAAGAGTATAGTTCTCAAAATAAAGGTTGAGAAGGGGATATATGTTAATCTTTATAAATACAGTCAGAGGATAAATGCTGTGAAAGAGGAAGAATTATTTAAGTGCCAGGATAATCCTTACAGCATTCACTAGGTATAAATTGGTCACTATTAAGTGACTCAGATGGGATGTTAAAGGGTTGTGTAGGGAGGCTGGCTGGTTTGAGGTTGGGTTTGGGTTGAGGTTTTTGAGGTTTTCTGAGGCATTTGTATTTGAAATGATTGATGAAATGCTATTGAAATGTAAATTCATGGAATAGGTGGTTAAACAATATAGGAATGGTGCCAGGCAGTTGCACATGTTTGGTGATGGTGGAAAGAGAATGGTTCCCTACAGCTACCCTAAGGGAAGTTGTAGGCAGGTGGGGTTCAGGCTCTTCTGCCTGGCAACCAGTATCAGAACAAGAGGACAGAGCCTAAAGCTGTGCCAGGGGAGGGTAGGTTGGATATTAGGAAGCGCTTCCTCACAGAAAAGGGTGCTCAGTCCTGGAATGGACTGCCCAGGGCAGTGGTAGAGTCCTCATCCCTGGAGGTATTTAAGAGCAAACTGCATGTGGCACTTAATGCCCTGATCTGGCTAGGTCATGGGCTGGGCTGGGTGAGCTCAGAAGTCTTTTTCAGCCTCAATAATTCTGTGACTATGAGGTGGTCATGTCTCAGTTTTGAGACTCAAACTGCTCTGTGGAGGGGATCGTGTATTTCTAATGTTTAAAAAAGACACAATGAAGGACCAGTGTGTTCTATGCCCAGAATATATGTTGTATTTCATTATTCATGTCTTTTGTGGATGGGTAGTGTTCTGCAAGGTACAACTTGCTTGCATGTTCAACCTCTCAAACGTGTATTTGGGATCAGGAAGAAGTTTCAATAGCCAGGCTCATAATGACTGTGGTGGGAAGAGAAAAAACGAAGACAGTGCTCTTCCATCTGTCTGCTGGGATCATCTGGACATTGTAGTGCTTACAAGGAAAACCCCACCATGGCCAGTGTGTTCGGTCCTTTCTGTTTTCTTCCTTTGACAAACTGGAATCGTTGGGTCACAGGTCTTGGAGTCTGTTTTTTTGTGGTAGCCTGAGCATTCCCCATAAGACAATGCAAACTGAAGCTGTCCCAAGGGGCAACAGCCTCAGCGCGTGAGGAAAGTATTGGATGTTGATATGTGCTTCAACAGGAATCATCTTCAGCAAAAGTTTGAATACTGTGGCTTTGGAAAAGTCCTTCTTTGTTTTGCCTCAGTTTACTTCTGCTTACTGAAGCACTGGGATGAAGTTCTTCTGTTGAGCTTATTATAGTCACAATTGGTTTATGTTAACTTGCTTATTTTTGGCAAGTTTGTGCAGCTCTTTCCTATTCACCCTTAGGTAAAGTAGTTTTAATACTGAAATTGCCTCAATCTGCACTCGAAGCAAATGAATCCCAGAAAGGAGAACTTTTGATGCAGTAATTCCTTTCAGCAAAATTTTCTCTGTCCTTTTTCAAAGTCCATCTCTACTTTTCTGGTTTCAGAGTTCAGTTACTTGCCATCTGATTTAAAATCCACAATCTTGATCATAAAATGGATTGGATTGGACATCCAAAGATCATCTAGTCCAACCCCCCAACAAGCAGGGCCATCTTTAACTAGAAAAAATTGCTCAGAGCCCCATCAGGTCTCACCTTGTGAGGATATGCATGGAAGTTGGGGGGGAATCTGACCCTTTTTGCATGCCTAAACTGTATTACTTTTGTTTGCTAAGAAAAGGAGGAATTATACATCAGGATTTCGAACAACCCAATCATCAAATTAATTAAATTATTAAAAAATATGAAAATCCAGTTTTAAAAAGAGCAGTAGAGGTAAAACCCCTTAAAATAATAAAAGCACTGAAAAAATCCCTAAAAAGAAAAGTATTTTAAAATATTTAAAACAAAAAGAGTAATAAAGGTAAGATATTTATATATAGGGTTTTTTTTCCTAGTGAAACCTTGTATGATACCCAATATTTATGACCCTAGAACTGTATGGCTTCGGTCCCAAAAGCAGCCGAGCTTTACTTTTAGAGGTGCTGAACTTATCAGCGCCTCTTGACGCCGGCAACTTATTATTCCGAGAGCGTCCCTTCATTTGGGCTGGCAATAAGTCCCGCTCAGTCATTTGCGCTGCGGAGGAGCGCTTTTAGAGCCGCGATGTGCATTGGAGTCTGTTTGTTTGCGGCAGATGATTTGCCTGCGCTTTGATGCGCAGTCACTTTCTGACATTTGTGTATTTCGGCAGTGAACAATGTAAACTCATTTTCTGAGCACTTTGATTACTTGCACATAGCAGTGCCCATGGCATGTGACAGAGAAGAGCACTCTATCCACTAATCAGATAGATATGCTTCAAGCGTATTTACACAAAATAATGAAAACAGCTGTTAGATACCTTTAAACTTGAGTGTGTTTTGTTATTAATCTACTAGCCCGTACACATGACACTATAATTCTTCGCTCACTCAAGTTGCCTTTAATGACACAGTAATAAAACGGAGAGGGATGAAAGTAATGGAATTGTAGAATGTAATGCCTCAATTGTTCTACAGTGTCTTCCTTTTTGCCAAAATAAACCACAATTAGGTCCATATGGTGTTTTGAAGTTTTCAAGCAATGACCCTAATAAAAAGTAATGAATTTCTGACAAAAGAAAGCATGGTGCTCTTTTAAGCAGATATCTTCGCTATTGATCTAGTTATGATTGCAGACTGATATGCTAATAGAAGAAGAAAGGTTCGACGTGCCTGCTACAAGCACTTTCATTTGCGGTTTATTTTACTCTTATGAAATTCAGATTGCAAAGGTAGAAACATGTTGTAATCCATCAGTTCTGACTCTCTTTTTGAAAGACCTACTATAAAGAAAACAAATGAGGTTTCCTCGAGAAAAATTGGGAGTTAGGAAAGTGTTTGTTAACTTGAAATTTCCAAAGCAAATGTCGGTGAGGAGGCTGCCTATGGGGATGAAGATGCTTTTCTGGGATAAGTGAAATATGACTGAAACACTTTGCTGTCTTCAGGGGTCCAGGCTCTGACACTTAATTCTGTCTTTTAGCGATTTCTTGGGGGCACTGGAGCAGTCATAGAGTCATAAAACCATGGAATCATTAAGGTTGGGAGAGACCTGCAAGATCAGCAAATCAAACCATCAACCCAACCCCACTTTGCACATTAAACCCTATTCCCTAGGGCTGTATCTACACATACTCTGAACCCCTCCAGGGATGGCAACTCTACTCCCATCCTGGGCAGCCTGTTCCAATCCCTGGCCACTCTGTCAGGGAAGAAATTTTTCCTGATGTCCAGTCTAAACCTCCTGTGACATGATCTGAGGTCACTTCTTCTTGTGCTATTGCTAGTGTCTTGGGAGAAGAGCCCAATGCCCACCTCTCTCCAACCTCCTTTTAGGTAGTTGTAGAGGGTGATAAGGTCTCCTCTCAATCTTCTTTTCTCCAGAGGAAGCCACCCCAATTTTCTCAGCTGTTGCTCATAAGACTGTATTCCTTTTCATCTAGAAAATCTGTGGAGCAGTGGTTGGGTAATACAGATACTCAAACACAGTGACAAGGGAGGACGTGCAGCTCATCCTCCCATGTAAGGAGTGCATAGATGTAAGCACCAAAATTTGATGTGTTAGCATAATAATATTCCAATAATGGTGATGCCTGAAGGAGAGGTATTCAAGTCTTAATGAAGAAAAAGCAGGCTCAGGCAACAGGTATCAGGGGAGGAAGAGAGGAAACGACTGATTTGATGAACCTTCTGTGTTAGTGGTTGTTGAACAAATGTTCCATATACACACAGGTCTAAAGGATGGAATTGAGAAGCATCTGCTGGCTTAATGCATCTTGTTGATGTTATTTTACTCTAGGTAGTTGTAGTTAATGTTGAGGAAGGCCCATAGTCTTGCAACATTAAACAATTTAGAGCATCCTTTTAAGAAAAGCTACCTTGTCTACCTTTTGTTTGCCACTAGAAAGTGTCTCTGAGTGGCTCCTTTACTGGAAAATTAGAATCTAATTTATTTAATGGGCT
>VZRI01009269.1:169475-198763 GCA_013397515.1 Upupa epops | reverse complement strand
CCTTGGTAGCCTCTGCCAGGGTTACCCAAGTAAATTGTGGCTGCCTCTTCCCTGGAAGTGTTCAAGACCAGGTTGGATGGGGCCCTGAGTGACGTGATCTAGTGAAGGTGTCCCTGCCTAATGCAGGGGGGTTGGGGCTAGATGATTTTAAGTTCCCTTCCAACCCTGGCCATTCTACAATTCCAGCCTTCATTATTGTGTTCTATTCTGCTCTACTCGGTTCTGCTCTACTCGGGTTCTACTCTGCAGTTCTGTGGAAGTCAGTTATAGCAATTCATATCACATCTGATTTCTTTTTCCAGCCGTATAGACTCAATTGAGCAGTATCTTTAGACTTAAAGATTGCAAATCTACTCCTCAAGTTTTTGCGATGCCACGTGTCAGTGTCATCAATATCTTTGGAAATAACCAAGGACAGATCACCCCACTAGTAGTAATTTCAAAGAGGAAACGGTGAACGGCAGGCACAGAGATTGTTTCAGAAGTAATGTTGAAACTTAACTTTGGTGAATGGCAAGTAGGACAAATGGGCAGTTATTATCTATTTAATTAAATGGTTCAGAAGAGTCAAAGTGTTTTAAATACATCATGAAATACACGAGGTCAGAAACTTAAGGAACCTAGTAATATTCATCAGTGTTAAATAATAGGTAAAGGAAGGTCTTCTTGTAAGGCACTCAGTCAAAACCTACGCAAGGATGGTATCTTGAACACGAAAGAAGTCTTGAAAAAGAGCCAGCAACTCTTTTCTTCTCCCCACAAGGTCTGTGATTTCTGTTGCTCTATGATGCATGGAGGAAACTTGGGAGAAAGTTTCTGGTTCCACAGTGCAAAAACTCTTGTTAATATTTTTAATCGTAAGGGTTGTAAAATACTTGAGCTGTTCCAAACACGTGTAAACTAGGCTGTTTCTCTGTATCTATAAACCAGGTAGAGAGTGTTGCTTTTGGATATTTAGATCATTTTCTTTACTTCGTAGCATTCTGAGTTCTGTTCCTCAGTGAGATTCTGCTCTGTTTCTTTTGATTTTCTTCCATTTAATCTCTGGAACTGCATTTGGAGGTGGAAGACCCCTCCATCCTTGTAGGAAAGCGTTGTCTGAGTTTTGAAATGTGTGTATGATCTGCTGTCTGGATCATCACGAGAAGCACTTCTCATATCAACACTGGTTATAGAAAATGTCACTGGTTGCATTCTCAGAGAACGATGGAGAATACAGCTCCATTTTAAAGCAAAGCTCTAGTAAAAAAACCCAACCAACAGATAGCAAAAAGAATGAGAAGAGCTAAGGAGAAACATATCCTTGAATACACAGTGGTAGATGGTTTTCAGTAGGTTTGAAAGTTAAAAGAAGCTCATGTGTCTTCAGAGGGATGACGTTACAGTGTGTGGTGGCAGAGCTATTGTGTTAGTGCAGTTGGTTACAACAGATTTATCCTGTGATGATGCATAGTGCGGGAATTGTCTTTTATTTCCCACTGATAAAGAAGCTCCAGCCAGAGAATCAGCAGCTCTTTGAACTCTGCTGGCATATTTGATATCTTTGTGTTTGATATTAGGCTCCAACAATAGGTGGATATATCTGCTAGCAGCACTAATGAGTAACCTGGTATGTTCAACTCAACATGTATCTTGGTATCTTTGCTACGCTGCTTTGCTTTATTGAAGTCCACGACAAAGGTCCTATTCACTCTGCTCCACAAGGACCAGCCAGGAGCATGAACATCTGATCTGTTAAGAAGGCCAAGTGCAGGGTCCTACATTTTGGCCACAATAAGTCCCCTACAGCTACTGACTGGGGAATGAGTGGCTGGAGAGCAGTCTGGCAGAGAGGGATCTGGGAGTACTGGTTGGCAACCAGATCAACAGGAGCCAGCAGGGTGACCGGGTGGCACAGAGGGCCAATGGCATCCTGGTTTGGAGCAGCAATAGTATGGCCAGCAGGACTAGGGGTGTCATTCTCCCCCTGTACTGGTCACTGATGAGGCCTCACCTCACGTCGTGGGGGCAGTTTTGGGCCCCTTCCTTCAAGAAAGAGTTTGAAGCGTTGGAGTAGANCTGGGAGTACTGGTTGGCAACCAGATCAACAGGAGCCAGCAGGGTGACCGGGTGGCACAGAGGGCCAATGGCATCCTGGTTTGGAGCAGCAATAGTATGGCCAGCAGGACTAGGGGTGTCATTCTCCCCCTGTACTGGTCACTGATGAGGCCTCACCTCACGTCGTGGGGGCAGTTTTGGGCCCCTTCCTTCAAGAAAGAGTTTGAAGCGTTGGAGTAGAACCAGAGGAGCAATAAGGCTGGGGAAGGGACTGGAGGGAAAGACTGATTAGGAGAGGCTGAGAGAGCTGGGGTTGTTTAGCCTGGGGGGAGGAGGGTGTCCCTGGGGGGACCTTCTCCCTCTCTACAACTCCCTGAAGGAAAGTTGTAGTCAGGTGGGGGTCAGACTGCACCCGGGGAAGGATAGGTTGGATGTTAGGAAGCCCTTTGTTATGGAAAGGGTGATCAGAGTCTGGAATGGACTGCCCAGGGCAGTGGTGGAGTCTCCATCCCTAGAGATGTTGAAGGACAGACTGGGCATGGCACTCAGTGCCGTGGTCTAGGTTGTAGTGATGTTAGGTCACAGGCTGGGGTTGATGATCTCAGAGGTCTTTTCCAGCCTTCATGAATTCTATGATTCAAACACTATGAAAGCTCTGCGGAGCTCAGTGCCCTCTCTACTGTCAAGGGATGGGTTTGAGGACCTGGCTGGATTGACACTTCTGTGATCATTTGTTCTGACTTTCATCCAGGCAAGACAAGCAATATGTAGTTGATTTAAGAAAAAGCTCTTCTCAAACCAGAGCCATGCAACTGTGTGAAGAGGTGACCACCGTGGCACAGTTGTGGGGTGTTTTGCCCTGCTCAGTGATCCCCATGTTCATGATTCCAGACCATGGAGCTCTGGTTGCAATTCTGGACATAGGGTTAAAAAGTGGAGCACCCAGAGCTTAATGATTGTTTTGGGTACAGGTTTTTGACTTGAAATCTTCACATCTTCTTTCATCTCTCCACCAAAACCTGTCCACAACTGGCAGCTTCATTCTTGTTTGTTGGAGTCAGGTGCTACTTCATCTCTCTCTGTCTGCTGTCCCATTCTCATGGTTCTGCTGCTCTTCTCTGGAAACCACTGTGCTGTCCTCTTTCAAAATCACAGGAGAAAATGATGGAAACTTGACAAAAGTTCTTCCTGATGGAGAGATGTTGGAGGTGCAACAGGCTGTTGCTGCTTCCAGCTCCTGATGTGAATCTCTGACCTTTTTCCTGAAAGCAACTCTTGAGAGCCCCATTTAGGGGGTGAGGGATGGAGTATGGTTTATTTAGCCAGAAACCACATGCTAAAAGCTCTTCTTAGAACCTCTGAGAGGTGAATTTCATGGTTCCTTGTTAGTCTCTGTTAAGCCAAGAGACACAGCTAGAGGTTTTTTTGAGAAACCCAATAGGTGTGGCTGTATATACGATGAGATTTACATCAGAAATGTGAGTGTATAAGGGCTGCTATTGCAAAGGTATCTTATGTCCCTTTTCCTTGCTAAATAGCCTCCATTATTTTAAATAATTCCCAAATATTTTTGCTTTATTATCTTGTGTTCTCTTTTTTTTTAAGCAGTTTTACTGAATATAGCTGAATTTCTCATTCTGATGCCTGGTGGTAACAGTAGTAATACAGAAACATAAAGTACTTGGAGTAAAAGAAATCATACAAACTATCCTGGACGTCATCTTTAGGAAAAGTTAATTAAGCACATTTGTGAAAACAACACCGAACAAACTTTAGAACAGTGTTTTCTGACATAATTGTTTGTTGAAGTTGGTGGAGAATTAATCCATCGTGAGTAAACTGCATGGAAAGAGAGGGTTTGGTGGGGTTTCATACTGTGCTGTCGCACTATGGCAGGAGGTGAGCACTGTCCTTTGGCACTGTCTGTCTCCAAAGTGACTCAGTGTGAACTCGGGAACTTTTGTAAAATGAAATACTACGTACTCTAATTACTTCCTTGGCTTTCAGTTGCTTCAGTCAGGAGTGTAGTTGCCCTAGGTGAAGGGATTCAGATTGGCTTCTATGGAGAGCAACACATAGGATTGACCTGAAGTGGAAGGAGCATCAAACTCTGAAAGTCAGCAACAGGGGGGAAAGAAGGGGTGGAAAGCGGCTGTAAAATGTGTTTTTTAGCAGTTCTTAGTGCGTACAGTGCAGATCTGTAAAGAAACCCATGCTGCTGTACAAACCTTTGGCTGCAGATTAAAAACGATTGCACTTGCGGAGGAAGAAGGGTTAAAAAGGATGAATATCTTTGCACCTTAATGGGAGAACTGTTTCTGTAATAGTATCAAAGATAAACCAGTGTATTATGAACACTAAATGATAAAGGGTGATAATATGCCATTCTTGAGACTTCTTGGCTCTTACCTAACACATCAGAAAGTGATTGTTGAATTTTAAATAGCCATACAAATGGATGACATAGAAATTTAACTTTGCTTTGACCTTATTCTAATTCACAAGATGACTGCAAAATGACTTTGTTACATCTGAATGTATGCTGGATGCTAAATCACTCCAGAGTATAAAATCTTTGTTTTGGCATAATGTTGATGCATAAACATTTGTACCCCATACTAACCCTATAAACATCACAATCCATCAGTACAATTACAAAAAAGATTGTTTGTTTTCACACTTAAAGCAGACATGAAATAGAGTGTCCTTAACTTAATCACCACCTTGATTTACCACATTTGCATATATTTGCATATTAATTGGACTACAGATTAAAATTGGTTTTGTAATTTTAATTAAGTGTCCACAAAGGTAAATGATTAGAACTGTTTAAAATACATTCTGACATAAATAGCAGTAAAAGCTTTTGTGATGATGTTTTTGTGGAATTACATTCAGAAAGTGGCCTTTTTATGATAGTAATTTTAATCTTAAATAGAATTATACAGTCAAACAGAACTGTGGATTCATAATCATTTTTTCAAGATTCATTTAATATTTTGCTGATTTGCAGCACTTGATGAAAATGTACTGTAGGTTTAGTTGATTGCAAAATTGGGCCTGGAGAGCCGATAAACCGAGGGTTTAAACCCTCGCTCTTTATAGTCGCCGTACATATTTCAAATGTATTATGTCTACATATGTAGACAAGGACGCCGGTTGGGGTGGTTTTTTCAAGTTGAGACGTGCAGAAGCTGTCAGTAACGGATGATCCGTTGTTTTCAGATGTAATCACCTCCGTTGACCATCTTCCTTCAGTCGAGATGGTGGAGCACAAGACATTTTAAAGCCTTCTCAATAAATCACTGCAAGTAATAGAGGGATCACTCGCGGTGTTGTCAAGGGAGAAGGAGTCTTGTAGGTAAAGATGTGCTGTCAGGGTTGCTACGCTGAACTCGGTGGATGTTGATAGCCTGACCAGTAATGTCTGCTGGACCAAGTGCTCTGTCAGGCTGAACTTAATAAAACTGCAGCGTGTTTTTGCAGTTAGAAAAGCTCTAGGAATTGGGTACTTAATGCACCTCTGAGCCTGCCTCTTCCTTTTGTGGACCAATTCATGCTTTTTCCCTACACTTAAAAGAGTACAGGGAACGACAGATTGTTAGCCTGGATTGTAAAAAGTGAGGGTTGCCTACATAATGAATTGGGAAAAGTGTTTTTTATTGTGTTCTGTAACTTTCCAGTTGGTGAGCAGCAGGCATTCATTAGGCATTAGACCATCTCTTTGTTATAAATGAAATATCCAGTTTATGTTTTACAATATTACTTTATGGCTTTGCTTACGAGAGAAAATAAAACCTGCCTGTTGGGTTCAGTTTGAGAGCAGATTTGGCGAGCCTAGCTTTAAAAGGAATACTTAAATTCACTAAAGTTACTAGAATGCAATGGTATTCCAGCTTCACCTACTTTCAAGAAAAGAAAAGCTTGGCATGAAGTCAGTAATGAATCCAAACTGTAGGCTCTGCTGATTTTCTTCTAGTTTGAGCTGTTTTTAAGACTTTACACCCGTTCTGTTCTCATGTAGTTTACGTCCTGGATTTGAACCTTGACCACCTTACTGTCTGGTCAATGTCCATTAGAAAACAAGGAGCTGAGAAACAGAACACTAGTGTCATGTTATGCTTCGGTGATTTGAAGTAATTCTCCTATTAGTGATGTATTTAATATTTAGTTCTCCTACTATCCACAGTAATGCTTTCAAGTGAGAGTAATAAAACTCTTGCAACCCTCACGTTCCTGTCCTGTGGCCTTGACATTGTTTTCAGTGCTGTATTTAAACTCCAGCTTAAGTAGGTAGAATGTGAGCTGGATCCACTGGGCTGATTATCTACCACAAAACAGTTCTCTTGTCATGCTCCTACATGAAGCTCAAGTTATTTCTCAGACTGATAGCCTTTAGTGGCTGTTAAATATTTCTATTATTGCTGATGTGCTTTTAGACTTCTGTTTATGTAGTGACTGATGACAGTGTCAAACTGGTTTGGGTTCCTCATTTTTAGGAGCATTACAAGGCTCATTATAAAAACCAGATCCAAAGCTCAGGCAGTGAATGGATTTCTTGTGTTTAGGACTCAAATTGGTTATTAATTGAAGCTGTGGCTTGGGTGAGAACTGCTGGGAGTTTTAATCTGGAAAAAAAACCTCTACGCTGATATTAGCGGGGGGAAAAAAGGAAAAAGGACTGGAATAGTCATTGACTGAAACGTCGAGGAACAAACCTGCCAGACAAATGCCATTATCATTTTTTAAATGGCCATGTAAGCTCGATGTCTCGTTAGATTAAATTGTTATGGACATCCATTCATCTGTGGAAAAGATGGTTATTTCTAGTTAGAGTGTTGCCTTCCCTTTCGAACGCGTATCTCACTAATACCGTTCATACTCGTGTCACCTGAGCATCAGAAAGCTGAACTGAACATCATCTGCAACTGTTTTGGGGAGATTGTTTGAAAGCTGAACCGAGCTTTCAATCCGGCTCCATTACACCCATAATTGTATTATGGAAACTCAATCATCCCAGGGTTTGGAGAGGCAGCTTTGAAGTGGCCGGTATCACATTTTTTTGCAGGATCTGCTTAAATTTAAAAAATAAAAATAAAAATGGAGTGCTTAAGGACCATTGGTTTTTGATGAGACTTGAACGCGTAAGTGCTCACATCAATTGGGAAGCTGGAAATTCAGCTCTGAGGGTATTTAGTTCCTCAGAGGTATGCAATGACCTAGCTTCTGTTTAGACACCTGATTCCACATGTTCCTGGAGAATGAAAGCATTGGGAAATGCGTTTTCTGAATAGGCTGCTTTTAAAAGTTGATCAGGTCGATCTTAACTAAAACAAAAAAAAACAGACAGTCTGCTTGCTTGAAAAATCATCTCCTCTGTCCCTGCCTCCTCAAGCCAGTACAAACCAGAAAGCTTTGAAAACTTGTGTTGAAGTTTTGACACGGCACTGGTTGAGACTCGCACCTTAAATACTCTGTCCAGTTTTGGGCGCCACGGTATGAGAGAGATCCTGAGGTGCTGGAAAAAGGACAGAAAAGGGCAGTAATGCTGGTTGGGAAACAGGTCTCATGAGGAGAGGCTGAGGGAACTGGGATTGTTTAGACTGAAGAATAGGAGGCTGAGAGGAGACTACTGCTTTCTGCAATTCCTGAAAGAAGGTTGTAGGGAGGCCGGTGTTTACCTCTTCTCACAAAGTAACTGCTGACAGGACAAGAGGAAATGGCCACGAGTTGTGCCAGGGGAAGTTCAGATTGGAAACTAGGAAAACTTTCTTTCGTGAAAGAGGAGTTAAGCATTGAAACAGGCTGCCCAGGGAAGTGGTGGAGTCACCATCCTTGGAGATGTTGAAAAGATGAGTGGATGTGGCATGGGACATGGTCTAATGGTCATGGAGGTGTTGGGTTGAAGGTTGGACTTGGTGATCTTGGAGATCCTTTCCAACCTTAATGATTCTGTGATATCCTGATGTTTTTGAAGGCTGAAGAGAACACATGTACTCTCATGTGCTGCTGTTACTCTGCCACTGTGTGATGTGAGACTATCAGAGATCTCTACATCAACCTGTCAGACTTTGATTCAATCTACAAGTGAGATGGTTCAAATCATTGAAAGCAAATGGAAGATAATTTGTGAGCAGGGTAATGGAGGAAGGCCTGCATGTGGTGGGAGAGATCAGCACTCTGCAGTGGGCAGGCCCCAGAACTCTGCCAATCTATCTGCAAAACCACTGAGAATATGGTGAGCTGCTATCTCTCTCAAAAACTTACTGGTTATGGCTTTATCTAAGACCCTGAAAACAAAGTCCCCCATACTATTGGGAAGGTGAGGAAAAGCACCCTTGCTANACCCCCAGGTCCCTTTCTCCTACGCTGCTGTCCAGCAGGTCAGTCCCCAACCTGTCCTGGTCCCTGGGGTTGTTCTTGCCCAGATGCAAGACTCTACACTGAGCCTTGTTGTACCTCTAATGATTCTGTGAAGGACCAGTACCCCTTACCCTAATAGAGAAGGAAGGGCTACCATATTCCTTGTCATTGCAAGCCACCATGTTCAGCTCCTGATTTTTCTTTTCTCAGTTATTTAAGAATATTGCACCTATTTGCCCCTTTTATTTCACACAATGCCTCATGGAAACCCTAATTGCATGCACATAGAATCGTGGAATCATAGAATCATTAGTTATCAGAAGAGACCTCGAAAGATATCCAGTCCAATCGTCCTGCCACAACAGGATCACCTATACCAAGTCACACAGGAACATATCCAGGCAGGACATATAAGGGACTATTGAGTGGAAATGGAACTATTCTACTTCACTCCTCATGTGGTTTATTTATTCATTCCTTTAGTGTGGTGAAAGCTTTCTTCACCTGTTATTGCCAAAAAAATCTTGGAGACAAAAGAAACAGTCATGTTACAGCTCTGACTTGGCTGAATTAAACGCCTCATTCAGTGTTCTTGGAGCACTATTATAGTTTGTTTAAAAAAAAATCTTAATTTCAAAATGGATATAAAGTTATTAATCATGTATAGAGATCTGTAGGTATCATTTAGCATATTTTTAATGATCAGGAGTAATTTGATCACTTAACAATAGTTAGTTACTAAGGGAAATGAAAATAAAACGTTATTAACGTTTTAGATGTACCCTTTGGATTTATCCACTGATTTAGGCTGTAGATTTAAATAAGCATTTGGTTAAAAAATTAGTTTGGTCTTCAGATTAATTAATTGTTGATGGTTTGGTTGCTGTCTCATATCACAAAGTCATTACTTGTTTGATTTAGTTGGACTTAATTGTCGTGAATCAATCAAGCTCCTGACACGCTGGCTGAACTTCTGCAGGATTGCGTGAGTCACGGCAGATCTTCTTCCTATGGATACGTGGGCTGGCACCCTTGGGGCAGTGAGACGCTGAAAACAAATGTGTCTCTTCCTGAAACCATAGAAACACAGATTGGTTTGGGTTGGAAGGGACCTCAGCCATCATCTAGTTCCTATCACCCTGCAATAGGTAGGACACCTCTCACCTGACCAGGTTGCACAGAGCACCACACTTGAACACGTCCAGGGATGGAGTAAACACAGCCTCCCTGGGCAACCTGTTTCAGAGCCTCAGCACCCTCACAAGGGAGGAACTTCTTCCTAAAATCTAAAGCACCTTTCACAGCAGAAAGTTTTGCGTTTTGGGCGGTGTGTGTGTCCTAGCTACAGTGGTCAGTCAGCAGATGTCATTAAAACAGGGAAGATATTTGGATTCTCTTTCCACTGAAGAGTTATGTAAATTTGAGCCAAACTTCATCTCCTCTTCTCACTCTGCAGTTGAGATCAGGCTAATAAGGCCTGTAATTTATATGCTCTGTATGCACATTGGCAAAGTAAAGCATGCTTTAAAGATGGACAGGGTACCTGTAAAGCTATTTTTCCTGTTAAACCCAAAAAAGAAGGATCAAAATGTTGTTCCTCTAATCGCCTCTTCACAACCATGTGGTGTTGAAGTGTGATTCCCATGTGTTGTCCCTTCTGAAAGGAATCATTGTGCCACGAGAAGAAGGTTGGCTGCATCCTCAGCCGGCTGCAGAAGGATGAGATCGCATGTTTGCAGCATCTCCTTGCAGCATAATTGCAGCATCAATGAACCGTGAATTCAGCCTAATTAACATAACTGGAACTACTGCAATCATGCTGCCATTCAATTTAGGTTTTGAACATTCTGGTGAAAGTATCACGGTTCTGCTGGTTTATTGTTGAGATGCTGTAGAGAACTGTCCACTTGCCTTCTTGCTGCTGTCTTGATGTATTTTCATTATCTCAGGATAACTAGAGAGCTTCTGAAATGGAAGAACATTGGCTTACTGGTTCCATTACTGAATCTACAAATAATTCTCTATTACTTCCTGTAAAAAAAAGTAATGAAACTGTTTAGTGTACTATAAAACTCAGAGTAAACATCCTAAATTTCCAAGTCAGACTCGAGTTCTGAATTGTAGTAGTGAATAGCAAATAATTCTGGGAGCGTTTTGACTTAAGGACTGTGTTCCCACAATTTTAAAATTAGTGTTGTCTATTATTCTCTGTAAACACTCTATCTAGAAGAAAGGCTTCTTTAGAAAATCATGATTTCCTTTAACGTGTGCCTCTATAAAAACTGTTGCTGTTGGTTATACTACAGCAAAATCAGGAAGCCGCAGAAGTAGATGAGCTACTCCTGATCTTGGCAACAGGGTAGAATAACAGGCTGTTGACAGAAGAGTACTGGTGCAAAGGGAGCTGGGACTGGGAGGCTTCCTGCATCTCTCTTGACCGTTAGTCAAGAGGTCCTTAATGATGGCCACTTCAAAATGGTACAAAACCAGGAGTTACTTCTGCTGTTTGTGACAGAACCAAGCTAAAATGGTCAGGAATCCCTGCCCTGTCACTTTCTCATCTTGAATAAGTGCAGGAAGCAGAGAGTAAGCCTTTGCCTTGCAGATGACTTTATGTAGCTATTATCACGGTGTTATACCCCATCTCCAGCATGTGCTACTCAAGAACAGTGACATAGCTGGGTGGGTTTTTTAAGTGGCCTTAATATGAGAAAAAATAATTAAACAATTGTTTCTTAAAAGCTGTTAAATAGAGCAGTTCTGAAGAAGGGCTGAAAATGATTCTATGATTCTACGTTAAGTTTGGAAGGTGTTCAGAGCAGCTAATAGAAATGATTATGTAGTTTCCTGCTCAGAAAAATCACTGATCGATGTATTGATGTTTATAATCAGACTTAACACGTCTGTGTAACATATATTTAAAAACCCCCCAGCTTCTGAAATAGAATATCCTACTTTATTGGAAGGATGGTTGTGCTGAGTAGAATTTCTTCCCTTAGGTGTTTGTTAGGAAGCACTTCCCCATGGAAAAAGTGCTTACATGTTGGAGTGGATTGCCCAAGGAGACGGTAGAGTCACCATCCCTGGAGGTGTTTAAGAAAGGACTGAACATGGCACTTGATGCCCTAGTCTAGCTAATGTGGTGATGTCAGGTCACAGGCTGGGCTTGATGATCTTGGAGGTCTTTTCCAGCCTCAATAATTCTGTGATTCTGTGTGACCAGTTTACTTGGATGCACAGAATTTGGGGTGATGGTGAGCAAGTTATGGATAAGGGAACATGAATCCAGAGTGATTTATGTCTGTAGCATGTAATGCTGCTGTGAGGACCAGTTGTTTGTAAAGTATTTGCATTGCATGTGTTTAGTACTTGGTGATGTTTCTAACACCTTAGATGTTTGTAGTGCTGTGATCTTACCTGAAAGCAATGAATGATGTAAGTAGGGTATCAGAGGGTGGATTAGTGTCCCAGATCATTGCTTGATAGGCCTTTTATGAACCCTATGTGATCTAATAATCCCTGACCAATGTTTACTCTGGAAGAGCTGCAGTGGCACAGCTTGGGTAGGTGAATCGTAGATTCGTTTAGGTTGGACAAGACCTTTCAGTCTAACCGTGGTTTGAGGGTGGATGGAAGAATGAGATACAGTCATTTCAGGAAGATATTTCAAGCTGTTTTTCCTCTGTTTTGAGGATCATCTACTTTTTGCCTTGGGTCTAACTTCAGCCCTTTTCATTCATGTGGGTGATTCAGAAAATTCTCTACTCATGTTGACTCCCAGGGACTAGATTTCCATTTGTGCATTGCTTCCCCCCACACACCCCTTGGGGAGGTTAAGTCAGGAAGTTAGTTTTTACACTTCTCACTCTAAGCATCTGAGTATAAATTTAGCATCAGAGAACTGCAGACCTTTTGCAATAGCCATCTCAGTCATGTGTTGCTTCCTTCTGTGTCCTGGCGTGACCCTCAGTCAGTGTCTGAGATCACATGCAGCTCTTTGCTGTATTTCTGGTGGAGTTTGTGCCTTTTCTTCTCTTTTTCTACTAATACAAAAACTGTGTCAGTTTTTAACTCCAGACCTTATTTGTTAAAGTTCACTGCTGGTGACCATCCAGTGTGTAACAAAGCTGCTGCTCATGTGGTTGGATGTTCAGGGTAGACTCATGGTTTAGACTCAAGGATGTAGTGGTAGATTCTGCAGGGTCTCAAAGGCTCACAGAATTCAACTGTGTACCAGAATTTACCTAATACAAATTACAAGCTCTTTCAGACTGTGAAATGCTCTATACCACATACTCTTTTTTCCATGGGATTGTATCTGAGGAAGAGTTTTGCTTACCATCCTGTTTTCATAGAAACACAGGTCCAACAACACAGTGAGATGCTTTTCAAGAAGGTGGTTAAAGGTTTGTGTATAGCCTAAGCGGATATAGAATCATGGAATGATCCTGCTGTGGCAGGGGGATTGGACTAGATGATCTTTCCCTTCTGATCCCTAATGACTCTATGATTCTATAAAGGCCCAGATAGGAAGGGAACTCCAAAGGTCATCTAGTCCAACCCCCGTGCAGTGAGCAGGGACATCCTCAACTAGATCAGGTTGCCCAGAGCCTTGTCCAGCCTCACCTTGAATATCTCCAGAGATTAAGCCTCAACTCCCTCTCTGGGCAACCTGTTCCAGTGTTCAACAACTCTCATGCTAGAGAATTTCTTCCTAAGATCCAGTTTAAATCTCCCTTCTCTAATAGGAAGGCATTGCCTCTCATCCTGTCATTACAGGCCTTCATACACTGTCCCTCCAGCCTTCTTGCAGCCCTCTTCAGGTATTCAAAGGTCGCTAGCAGATGTCCCCCCCGAGCCTTCTCTTTTCATAGCTGAAGACCCCAGCTCCCTCAGCCTGTCCTCATAGCAGATGGGCTCCAGCCCCTCAGTCATTTTTGTGAGTGGTCAGGCTGACCTTGGTACCACTGAGACCTGTTGTGTCCGTGTGTTGAAGCTGAGTCATGATCTGGGAGTGTATCAGGAGACTTGCCCTGAGAAGCCCTACCATGGTAGGTGGAGCAGAACAACTGGCTGATGAGCAACCTGCTCTAGTCGAAGATGTCCCTGCTCACCTCAGGGGGTTGGTCTAGATGACCTTTAAAGGTCTCTTCCAGCCCAAAGCCATTGATGATTCCGTGAGCTGTTTCTCTCGTTTAGTGACTCGCTGGGTTGTTGATGCAGGTTTTTTGCAAGCTGTAGCTGAAAATTAACAGAAAATTGTAGTGAGGAGTGTCCAGCGCAATTGTACCCATCTCATTTTGCATTAATCTGTGATTAACATCCTGTGTATTCCTCAGAGCAGAGTGCCAGACCACGCACTGCAGTAGTGTTGAATAAGAAATTGAAGAAATCTGAGTTCTACCTTCCTCAGCAGTGAGTGTTCTTCACTCTAGCCCAGTGGTTTGGCAAGCTTGCCATCCTAACTGGGTTTTAGGTGTTGGTTAGTCATTCACTTCTCAGAAGGCTGAATATGAGTCTTTAGCTGAGACTCTCTGGTTGAACATTTATTAAAGATGGGGTCAAGCAGAGGGCTGGCTGCAGCTGAGGAAGAGGTGAAGGAAGTGCAGAGAATAGCTGAAGTGGTTGGTTCCTGGAAGACCGAGCCTGTGATTCATCCATTTGGAAATGAAGGAGGAGAAAGCAGTGCCAATTAAATATCACAAAAGGTTACGGTAAGTGTCTTAACTTCGGAGAGACATCACCGGCTCTCGGCGTCTTTATTCCCTGCAGCTGCAATATGTAAACTCAGGAAGGTGACTGAACATTGATACTTTAAAAGTTCAATAGTCACGCTTGTTATTGAAGGCAGTTACCGAGAATTGACAGGAGAAAATACTTTTCAGAGGAGTTTCCAAGCAGGGATCATATTTCTACTTTAGTGTGCAGCAAACCCAGCTCGTTTGAATGACTGTCAGACCTGGTGGAAGGAGAAAATAACTGCTCTGTGGTAAAATATTACAAAGGAAATCATCAGTCTCCTTCAGAACCCCGCATTTTCTTTTATTGTTCGTAGGTGCAAATTCAAAGGCGACTCAAACCCAATGTCAGAAGTAATTTAAGTGTTTGGTATTACGAATCTAATTGCGCTTAGTTCCACAAAAAAAGAAACCCCCAACACCCTGTTGCTCATATTGCTGGCTGCTTTTTAAACATTTATATAGACTTTTCTGCCTTTTATATAAATTCATCAAATGAGGTTCTTGAAGACACTGAAAAATTTAAGCTGGTCATTGCTGCTGAAATAAATTGATCAGAAGCTGTTGAGGAAATACATCTGTAGACAAATGCAGACCTTTCCTCTGTATGCTGTTTGAAGATGTTTTCAGACTGAGTGAAAAATAATTGCCAATTTTCACCTTTGATATCTATCACCGTGTTACTATTAGGAGAATTATTGTTTTAATGAGTCATTGCTGGGTGCTGGATGAGTAAGTGAAAGGAGTATTTTAAGGAGAAGCATATAGAAAATACCCAAGGTTGTTTATCCCTGTGCACTTTTTCACAGAAGCTTTAGTAGAAATAAAGAACGGGGAAAGCCATAGGTGAATGGGGAAAGACATGATTGCAAACTAAGATCATGATGATGATCAGCTGAAAAAAGGGACCTGAAATTCTATGGTTTTGGGGACTGTGACCTAATGCAGTTACTAGAGGGTAGATCCCAGCCATCGTGGTTCCTGCTGCCTTGTAGGACCCCATGCAATGACATCCACCATAGGATCCTGCTTGAGTAGGTCATGTTAGTACAGGCTGATCAGAGCCTTTGCTGTCCACATACCTCACCAGCATCATTCTGCTGCAGAAGTGATGGACTTTCAGACACTAACTCCCAAAACCTTTGGCTTTGCAGCCAGCAATTTTCCCAAGGTCCAAAGGAACACATCCCACATTTAAAACCCAGCATCTGAATAGCACTTTGATTAATTTTAAGGTGATTGTCTCTTAAAAGACTCTGGAAACTGCTTTTCAGTTAACAGCTTAGTTTACATAAAAGGCGCTTATTGATGAACGTAGTCCATGACTTTTTGCTCAGTCCCATTATTCTCCCGTCATTCCTATGCAGGAGCTAAGAATTCCAGTGATCTCACTGTTTACCAAAATCCAGGGTCCTTAGAGGTTAATGGTTTTGATACTTTCTCATCAGTTTTATCTCCTGGTTTCTTCCCCAAAGGACGATAAAGGCAAAGGAGCAATGTGCTTCCAGAAAGCACCCAAAGGTGCAGATGATCCATCAAGAATTAGCTGAAAGCTCTTTCCCCTAACGCTCTTTTGCACATAACACCTCTGACTAGCAAACAGCCAGATACTTTCCTGTTCATATTTGGAAGTCTTTTCAAAGCCAAATATTGCTGCTTGACAATGGTGTTTGAGTTGCCCATCCTCTTAGGGGTCTGTCTCCTGAAAAGTACTCAAAGCCCTTTGTTTGGAAGGTTCTCAGCATTTCAGATGGCCATGCTGTGGCTTTTCTGGACGCCCAGCAAGCCCATGATGAAATAGGAACAGGTAGTATAACTGTGATTAAATGTGGTTCTGCAGGACGGAGACAGCAGTGTTGGGTCTTTTATGCATCAGAGTCAGATTGGATGGGGATTTGGGCATCCTGGACTAGTTGATGATGTCTTTGCCTGTGGCAGAGGGGGTGGAACTAGATGATCTTCGAGGCCCCTTCCAACCCAAACCATTCTATGGTTCTGTGAGTCTGTGCTTATATCTATGATCATTGAGAGGGTCATTTAAGCCTTGGAATAGACTGCTCAGGGAGGGGTTCAAATCACCATTCCTGGATGCATTTCCAAGTCGTGGAGGTCTGGAGCTTGGGGACAGGGGTTAGCAGTGGCGTTGGGATGGTTGAACTTGATCTTAAAGGTCTTTTTCAACCTAAACTGTGATTCTCTGTACCTTGCCACTGGATCAGAGCTGCTTACGTTAGAATAGCTGATTACACTCACATTGCAGAGGGTTTTTTTCCTCTTCCCCAGAAATTGGTTCTATAAAAAACAGGCTTATTTTAAGAATTCTGACTTCAGACAAATAATCCCAAATTGATGCTTGATTGAAGCTATAGAACCAAACACAATTTATTGCTTGTTCAAAATTGTAGTGAGAAAACTACCATTCTGTTTGAAGGACCTTCTAAAAACGTTCGAGCAGTTATTAGGGGTAACTCGAGTGAGTTGGAGGTATATATACATATTTGGTGTCTTTTATAAAAAGAAACTGGTTTTATACTCAGTGGGGCTTAAAGATTGCCTCATTGTTGCACATGTCAACGTTGAACATCAAATTGTCTATCCATTCATTTTCTAGAAGTTATAGCTGTATCTTTCCTGTCTGTAGAAACATTCCACTATGAATATACAGTAAATAATTGTATTAATTTATTCAGCAGTATAATTATAAGTGTTTTCTTCTTGATGAAGCATTGTCCTTAATGCATTAGAACCAATAAATGCCTGCAGAAAGCTGAAGTTGAAGCTAGATCTTGAGTCCACTTTGGCATGTTACAGAGGGTTGGGTTTTCTCTTAGCATAGGGCCGCAGAACATGAAAGTCCAGCTCTGTGCTGGGGTTGAGATTAGATCTCAATGCAAGGAAAAGCAACAAAGGTCCACAAAATATCTGAAATCTGCAAATACTTCCTGTAGTTAACCTACACTTTCGTTGCGTGACTGTAAAGAACAGCAGATCTTTGTTCTTTTCCCTCTCGGTTCCCATTCGGTCAGTTCAGAGACATTGCAGAAAGGTTTTGGGGAGCAAACTTGTTATCAGTCTTCCGTCAGTTTTTACCTGGTTCTGTCAACAGTGAGTACATCAATCCCATGAGTTTGCAGCCATTTGTAAGCATAGAGTTTTGTACAATGCATGTTTTATCTCTTTTGTGTATTTTATATATAAGCACTTATGTACATTCTATATAACATACAAATTAACATAAAAGGCTGAGGGAGCTGGGTCTCTTGAGCTTGGAGAAGAGGAGGCTGAGGGGGGACCTCATTCATATATATCAATATGTGAGGGGTGGGTGTCAGGAGGATGGAGCAAGACTCTTCTCAGGGTCATCTGGTGGTAGGACAAGGGACAATGGGTGCCAGCTGGAACAGAGGAGGTTCCATATCAATATCAGCAGGAACTTCTTCCCAGTGAGGGTAACAGGGCATTAGAACAGGCTTCTCAGGGGGATTGTGGAGTCTCCTTCACTAGAGACATTCCAGACCCGCCTGGATGTGTTGCTGTGTGACTTGGTCTAGGTGATCCTGCTGTGTGGCAGGGGGATTGGACTAGATGATCTTTTGAGGTCCCTTCTGAACCCTAAGGATTCTATGATAAATGTAGTTTTATAAATGTGAAGATCCTTTATAATTCTATGATTATATGATCTCTGAGGTTTAGCTGAAACTGGAGTTAGTAAGAACCTAAGCTCTGCATTTTTGTTCAAGAGGGAATTATATCTGCTTTACAGAATCACAGAATCACTGAGGCTGGGAAAGACCATTCAGCTCAGCCCATGACCTAACATCACCCCAGTCAGCTAGAGCATGGCACTAAGGGTCCACATCCAGTTTTTTCTTAAACATCTTCAGGGACTCCACCACCTCCCTGGGTGGACCATTCCAATGTTTAACCACCCTTTAGGTGAGAAATTGCTCCCTAACATCTAATGTTCTCCTGGAGCAGCTTCAGATTCTGCCTTCTCATCCTATTGCTAGTTACCTGGGAGAAGAGCCTGACCCCCACCTGTCTAAAACTTCCCTTCAGGTAGTTATAGAGATTGATGAGGTCCCCACTGAGTCTCTTCTCCAGATTAAACAACCCCAGCTCTCTCAGCCTCTCCTCATCAGACTTTCCTTGCAGTCCCTTCCCCAGGCTGTTGCTCTCCTATGTACCTACTCCAGTACCTCAATCTCTTTCTTGAATCGAGGGGTCCAGAACTTCCCCCAGTACTTGAGTGGAGGCCTTGGGGGGAGTTATGTCCCTAGTCCTGCTAGCTGCAGTATTCATAATAGAAGCCAGGATGCCATTGGTCCTCTGGGCCACCTGAGCACTCTGCTAACTCATCTTTAGCCGGTTGTCAGCCAGTACTCCCAGGTCCCAATCATCATTCTTATTCTTTGTTTCATCCCAACAAGGTTCCTCTTTTGGAAAACCCATAGAAAACCAACCCATTCTTTCCAGTTCAAAGCCATTCATGTGGCACCAAACCACTGCTCTTCCACTTATATCTCTATTCATCCATTTAAACCCTAAAGCTTTCCAGCTTACTTCTTGGATTTATAGCCAGCTGGCTGCTGTGTGTAATATGAACATATTCTGATGCTTTCTCTCATTTAACCCATAACTGTAGTTCACTCTAGGCCACAGCTCCACCTGTGTGGATTTAGCATTGGCTGTGCAAGTTCCCAGAGTCATGACTTGCCATCATCTCTCCTGTGTATAACCTACAGGTGATAGTGAAAAGTAAAACAAAAAGCAACCATAAAATAATTAACCCTCAGTCTCAAAACCCCTCCTGGAATGGAACTGGATGAAAAGAATATGTTCAGGATGATGGGTGATCGCTGAGCCAGCTCGTGTGTGGGATCAGGGCTTTCCAATAAACTTTGGAACAACTTTGTAATGCAAATGCTCAAGTAGTTGGTGGGGAGGGGGGATGCACATCAGGGATGGGCATGCATACCATTTTTAGTCCTGCCTGATAATCTGTTTATTATCAGATTTATGCAGCCTTAGTATCTCAAAGATTCTCATTGGAAGTGAAATTCTAAGACTTCACAGACTTCTGAGCCCTAAATTTCAGAGTCAATGAAAAGTTTCCATTCAAAGCAAGCACGAATATTAAAATCAAACCACACTCTGGCTTGGTATGAAACCCACTCTATGATGATTATTTTTCTTTATGCAGCATTGCTGAGCTCTAAGAGAGGCAATAGAACCGGTAATTAATACTAGTAGTCCTGGCTAGTGTCACAATAAGCAATACAGCATACGAAAGCATGTTCATTCTTGCCAGCTATCAGGAGGAACCTTTAGATGTTACAGAGTCCCCGTTAGGTTTGTTTACAGACAGAGCTGAAGCTGCTTTGCTTTGATTCCATTGGCAGAGGCTGAACCAGACTTTCCTACTTGACTCCCTCGGTATTGAATTTCCTGATGGTTGCGCAATCAGGACTAAACCGTCGCCGCTTCTGGGACAGAGGGTACAACCCGACATGAAAAATAACTGACATTTCTAGATATCAGAAGCAATTTTCCACAGTGGAAAAGTTGGTCAAGGAATTCAAATCTGTGCCTTCAGGTATATTAACCCAACAGAACAACAGGAATGTGCTGGGCTTTAAATTGCACCGGCAATCTGGAAAGGATTTTCTGACTGGAGCTATGTTAAGTGTTAATAGTGAAACCTGGGTATGGTTTCCTTTGATCTCTTCCCAAGCTCATATAGAATAATAGGATCAAAATAAAAGGCCATTTATAGGAACACCTTGCTCTTTTGATCTTGGCACAAAAAAACTCTGTCTGCAGCTACAACTTGGCAAACAGTGCATCTGCTCCTTTTAGTTGGACCTTCTAGTTTGTCATAACTTCCAATAAACAGTGTCATGGCTGATTTTTTTGTGTAGTTCATGAACTTAGTTGTAATTTGTGCCCAAAGAGTCTTTATCTACATTTTTAGAAGGATGAAAAAAACAAGGTAAGTAGGACCCTTAAACTGGTGGCTTACAGTCAATTGTGCACATGTACCTTGAATATAAGATGGAAAGATCTGTAATGCTGCTGTGTTTCAAGATCTGTTAGTTGTTCTTTGGCTGCTTGGGCAAAGCTATTTGTGTCCTCTGAATAAGAGAATGTGTGGCTATGTGATCCCAAAGACAACTGTAGAGTAATTGCAGTTGCCATAGGTGTAGGGTTCTGGATCCCATCAGGTGGTGGTACCCCATGGTGGTGGGAACCGAGCCTTTCTCTTCATTGCTTGCCTTTACAGGAAAGACCGTGGAATTATTACATCTGGTAGTCATGGTTTCTCTTTGCTTTTATGTGGAGGACTACAAGACAGACATTCCACAGGTGAACATGAGTAGCTTTCAGCTCTCCATTCCCTGGGATTGATGGTCAGGAGTGTTTCTTTGGAAGTCGTTATTGCAGGCGCTTAAAGCAAAGCCACTGCTTCATGCTCATTCAGATCTCCTATTAAGATTCTTCTCTATCGAAGGCTTTGACTGCATGGAAACAGCTGAGCTGTGTTTATTACCATGATTGATGGTGGCTCATTGTGATCCCTGCTCAGTTGTCGTAACCTCCAAGAGTAGATGAGATGGGCATGAAGCACTGTGCCAAATGAAAGCAAATAAACTCAAGCCTGCAGTTCACCAGTGGCGTAATTGCTGCTCTCCAGGAAGAGGGATTAGTGAGTGTGAAGTAACACTAGCTAGGAGAAACTCAGTGGCCAAGCAGTATCTTGGGTGTCAAATGTCTCACTCAAGCTTTGCATCCCACTCTAATTTATATTTAGCTATTAAGTGTATTAGATAGGAGCAGGCAGCTCATTGTGCGCCATCTGCGAGGCACACCGCTGGGTAAGTGCTGAGTAACTCTGTCAGCTCTCAATGAAATGGCTGCACTTGAGGTTGCCACATGTGAGCTATCCTCAGCAAGTTTTCTTGCAGACTTGGTTGGCTCTCAGAGCCATAACTGTGGCTATAACCTATAGCCTTATTCTTAGGGAGTAGTACAGGATCATTCATGATGTGCAATAATGATGCCCAGCTAGCTGGAGCACCAAGAGCAACGTGGACATCTTTGTGCAGTGCTGTGCTGGGATTAATGCATCCAGCCGAGATCGGGTCACAGTGCTAATGCAGCCACTGCCTCCAGTCCTTCTGCTAATTAGTAGAGAACTAGTGGAACAAAGTTTGCTGCTGCAGTTGTTGAAAAGGCAGGAAAAAAAGCAAGCAAAAAGCAAGACCAAAGTGGGTTTCTGATAAGCAGACCTCTTTCAGAGCCACCTGAAAGGAGGTCGTAATGAGATGGGTGTTGGCCTCTTCTCCCTAGGGACCAGCAATAGGACTAGAGAAAATGGGGTCAGGTTGCACCAGGGAGGTTCAAGATAGATAGTAAGAAAAGATTCTTCATGAAAAAGTGTTGAGGCATTGGAACAGGCTGCATAGGAGGGGGTGGAGGCACCATCCCTGGAGGTGTTCAGAAAACAGGTAGACATGGTGCTTTAGGTGATGAGTTAGCCGGTTGGGTGTTGTAGAGTGGAGGGTTGGACTTGATGATCTCGAAGGTCTTTTCCAGCCTTGAGGATTCTGTGATTTCTGTGATTCTGTAACTGTCCAGCCCTTAATGTCAGCAGAGTTTGTCTCCCTGTTTATCATCCACCAGTTCTCCATTCGCATCCCGGAATTCAGCCTTTCCTTTGGCATCGATTAAAAGGGGGATGTGGGATTCTGCAGATAACAGAAAGAGATTCATAGTTTTTCTCCTCACAATAAAAATGTGATTGCCCTAGTTCTGTGGTTAAGCATGAAACGAGTCGGCTCTGTCATGAAGCCAGTGGGGGTACAAGTTAATACAAGGTAGTAAAGGAATAATAATACAGTAAAACAGTGCAGTCCACAGTCTTTTATGACCAAACCAGTATGATCCTGTTGCAGTCCAAGGGCCCTGCTGCAAATAGTGTTCTCTGATGCCTGGATAAGCCCCACTGACATACATACAAAGTGTAAGAATAAGGTTATAAAAGTATGTTTAGTACTTCTTTTTATTTTTTCTTTTCCTTGAAAGTAATTTGCTATTGTTCAAATTTTTCAGCTTTCACTGGTTTTGTTTCCAAAGCCCCAAAAGGAAGAGAAAATAACAAAAGTCCATAAAGGCAAAAGGGATATGTTCTCATTTCAGTTCGCAGAGTTTCCTGCCTTTAAACAATACAAATATATGCCCTTAGGTTTCCAGCGTGCTGGAAGGATACTGAATCCTTGAAGCAGATCAAATTAAAAGCAAGTCCACTATAGCAACAGCCAGTTTCACCAGCACGCCCAATAGATCTCAACAAGCATTCACTGGGTTTTAACCGTGTTGCCAAGCCTTACAAAATCCTCAGCTACTGGCTGTGTAAATGAATAAGTGCTAGAAACCAGCAAGCAAGTTCTGGGCTGAAGTGGGTGCAAATAAAATTTGATGCTTAGCAGTTGTTCCCAGTTCAATACCATCCCCTATAAAGCAGTGATTTAATAGAATTTTGAGGTGGATCCACAAACAGAACAGACATTGCTTCTGTGTTCTGCAGGCTGATGGTGTTGCTCCCAGCGCTTGGGGCAAACAATGTGAGGAGCATGAGGACAGCTAGCAGTGGTGGCTTGGGCATAAAAGGAAGGAGTTGCTGAAGAAACTTCTCTTCATTTAGCTTTAATTCTCAAATCCAGGCTTGCCTTTCACCTTCGTGACATAATTCAGCAGACACCTCACAGTACCATACTGAGGGTACTGCTCCCCATGGTCATATAGGGTGTATCCATACCGCGTTCAGAGCTGCAGGAGCAAGGCATTGAGAGGAACAGTCCTGGCCAAGCTCTTTGCATCACCAAGGTTTCTGATTTTATTTATTTCTTTAAGATGTTTAGTGCAGTGATGTTCACGTTGACCCTGTCCTGCTGCAGAGCCATTCAAGCTGTTTGCAAGCCTGTGTCTCCTTACAGGGTAGGCACCATCCTTCCTGTTGTCCATCCTATAGCTAAGTCACCACGCTAGTGTGTGTGAGAGTATTGAGTATACGAGGGTATTGATAATGTTTCTATTGATACTGTTTTCTCCTTTTTCCAACCCAAATGAATAACTTGTCCTCTTGTTTCACAGTCTCTAACATCACGGGTAGCTCAGTGGTGGGCCACATGTGTTTTCCAGGAATTTGGAGGTGCAGACTCCCTGAGGAGTCTTCTGGTACCCAGATGCTGAAAGGCAGATGAACTTAAATCAGCATCACGCTCATCCTGATCTCTACCAGAAGCAGGATTTTGTATTTATTTGTTCATTTTTCCCCTGTAGTGACAGTGCTACTAGTAGTGATAACATTTTTAGTGCTTTCTGACAAAAATTTGATGCTTTTAGGGCAGAGAGCTACTGCTGTTTCAAATTCTAGAGATGGAGAGAGACTTCAGCTCTTTGGACAGTGAGGCATTGACCCATTGGCCAAGTTGGGATGAAAACTCAGTATTTCCTTTGAAACAAAGCACCTAGCTGAGATCCAAACATGTACAACCTTCTGTTGTGCCAAAAAATGGCCAATAAATCTAACATAATAATGCGTTCAGGAGTTAAAATCCCTGTGATACCCCCACAGTGAAAGGACATTGTAGAGAGGTGTCTTCTCACGAGAAAGAGGACAAGATGAAATGGCCTCAAGCTGCACCAGAGGAAGTTGAAGTCGGCCCTGAGGACAAACTTTTTCCTGTGAAGTGTCCTCAGGCCTTGGCACAGGCTGCCCAGGTAGGGGGTTGAATCGCCATTCCTGCGAGTGTTTTCCAGTTGTGGAGATTTGGAGCTCAGGGAACAGTTGGGTTCATGGTTGAATTCGATGATCTTAAAAGTCTTTTCCAACCTAAACGATTCTGTGTTTCTCAAGACTGAAGGCAGTTGACTGGATCATCCAAAGTGAGCACCCTGTGACTGAGATATCTCTACGCACCATCCTGGTCTTTTCCCCAGTATTTCAGTGTTGCATTGATGGCAAAATATCCTTCTATTTTTTTTGGTGTGTGCTCCATTATTATTTTTCATTAATTTCCCACCTTTTTCAGATAAAACTTCCTTCAATTAAGCCTCCAAGTAAAAGTAGACTTAGGTGCTTTATTTCTCGGGGTACCTGAGAAAGCGTTAAACGGTGAAGGTGGAGTGCGTGTCTCCCTAAGAAAGCTTGCATTTGCGCAGTGGAGGGAATGATGGAAACCAGATGCGAGCAAGTGGAACATTTTACATAAATTTATTAAAATCATTATTTACCTGTAAGTTATAAGAAGGGCTTAGTTGCACTAGTTTGTTGCCAGTACCTAGTGCCAATAATCTGCCAGAAAGCAGCTTGCTGGCAGAATGACTGCAATGGTTAGCTTATGCTCACACAGAACATTACAACCCCGAGTCAAATGAAAACCTACTATAAACGAGCTCTTTGATGGTGGATTGGCTGGAATATGGTATTGATATACGGTATACGGTTTATATGGATTATGTATACTGGGCAAGAAATATGGGTATCTATTAAGGGTAACTTGATATGTAATCGGTTAGGACAGTTATTGTTTTCAGTATTTGCTACGAATAAGATCACGCTGTTGTGTTTTAACGTACGGAGCGTTCACGTGCTGCCCGAAGCACTGACAAGCTAGCTGTTCGATTAATACAGAAAGCCTATTGAAAATGTAAAATATCTGTCATCTACATCAAGTTCTTCTGAAGGCAGCTTTTCTTTTAGGAACAATTTATACATGACATAAACATAGGGGTTGGGGTTTTTTTTCTTCATCCAAGTATCATTGCGAGAATACGCGAGCTTAACTATTGGAAGCCATAGGGAAACATAATATTACGATAATGTTCTTTTGGTGCGGTTTGGAAGGTTTGAGGAAACATTTGGAAGTATTTTTCTCATAAAGTCACTTAACTATTGAAGTGTTATGATAGCACTCCCTTCTGCATTGCGTATGTTCCAAAACAGCCTGCTTAAAGGGGACATCCAGCCTCTGTATCCATCCTGATGAGAAGTATTTCCACGAAACAGGAAATTATATGTTACATGATCCTGGTATTAGTTTCAATTTAAAAAAAGAGATAAAAGACAAGATGATTTAAGGTGTGATATCAGTTTTCCAACACCCGTTTCCAGTTCTCTTGAGCGAGAAGCGCTGTGTGGAGCTCTATGTGAAATTTGCATTTTCTAAATAAGCACTCGAGAGCTGAGCTGTTGCTTTTCCGATTAAGGAAAGACTAATCAACATGACCAATCCTTTAGGATCCTAAAGAACCTTAAAAAACTTGCAATTCTCTGAAAAAAAACTTTCTCCCTCTGTAGTCTAATTCATTGTTTTGAACTTCTGCAGAAGCAGAACTTAAATCAATTCCTAAATTCCTGGTAGCTGTTATCAAGGCTCCAGAGCAGCATCTGTTACCTCGCAAAGTCGGTGCAGCAGTCCTACACAAGCAGGGTGCTTAATTATAGAGAAAATGACTTTTTCTATTCTCTGAACTATCAATTAATTTGTCTTTTCATATCTTGCACACAATAATGCAGGAGTTATTTTCACCTGCACTATCAAATATGTATCGTGCTTCATTACCATCTTTAAATTATCACTGTTTTGTTTGTTGAGAATGATGGTCTTGCAAATTATAGCTGCACAGATTGTTGCTTTCAGTGTTGAAGGATTTCAAGGAATTGAAGATGTGAATTTCGAAATAATAGAGTGAGGGTCAAACTTAGTCTCATTCAAAGTCTCGGGGAGTTTTGTGTTTTGACTTCATTGGGTCCAGAGCCTCCCTTCCAGTATTAAAATGCAGAGTGATCCCTATCTGATTTTATTTTTGCTGACCTAAAGCACTTAAGATACCGTTGAAGTCATTTGTCAGGAGTAAATATCTAACAAAAGGGAATAGGAATAATCCACAAGTACTGGGTGAGGCTTGACCTGCTTTGGGGCTGAAATTTGTCCACCAAAAGCGGCAGCACCAAGGACACAAACCCATGGTATTCCAGGGATGTATTTGGTTTGGAGTGGTTTCACCCACTTTTAACTGGTTTGCAATGTTTTATTTAGACAGCAGGAAAAAGTTGTTGAATCTGAGGGTACTGGATCCCTGGAACAGACTGCCTGGAGAGGTGCTGGATGCCACATCCATGGTGATACTCAAGATCAGGCTGGATGGGGCTCTGGGTAATCTGTTCTAGTTAGAGATGTCCCTGCTTGCTCTAGGGCAGTTGGACTAGGTGAACTTAGGAGGTCACTTCCAACCCAATACATTGTTTTTCTCTGCAGGGTTGTGCTTTAGAAGGGAGTAACTTTCTGGTAGTGGGAGGAATAAGGTAAAATCTTTTGACTTTAGGTGCAGTCTTGGTCATGTAGGCTGTCAGCTTTACAGCACATCTGGAACAGTGGCTTCAGTGCTAGAAATTCAAATGTGATATTGAGGGGAAATGTAGAATTTGGCTTGAGCATCTTCCTTATATTGAGATACAGTTCTGACCCTTGGACTGTGATCTTACAGGAGTGTCACTGAATCAGGGAAACTAGATTGGAAAGGGTAAATGCTAAGTAAAAGTGGGAATTTTTGAAGGTATCAAATACGGATAATGGTAAATTATTTGGGAAGATAGAGGAAGTTATGGTTTGAGGAATCTGAGAATTTTTCTGTTTCTTTTTTATGCCTTTTCCTGTTGCCATGTTTCTTCTCCCTTCCTCATCTTTCTTACCCACTCCAAGTTATTACTTCAGTCGAAACAAACTGCCTGTGGTTGATCTGGATCCAGCGTCTCTGGGAGCATCTCTAGATCCCACCCGCTAGTGAGGTGCAATGCTGCAATGACAAGGGTTTTTGCATTCCATTCATTACTTGCTAAAACAGCAGAATTTGGGCTGACTTGTCAGAAGAAAGTCTTCGTCCTTTGCCTTGATGCTAATTGAACCTTGACTGGACAAGGCTTCCAGCTGGGTGGGCTTTGAACACAAAGCTGGAGCAGATTCCTTCCAACCTCAGTGATTCCCTGTGTCTATTTTGTATTTCTCCCTTGTCACGGAACAGAGAAGGTAGTTGAGAGAAGATAACAACCACATCTCAAATAATACTTTTTATTTCTGTGCCTTGCACTTAGCAAACAGGGAAATCAGTGTAAGCCCTATTCATTCCACCCAGGGAAATAGATATTCTTCTGCGGGAAGACAACCCAGCCACAGATCTTGTGTTTTCTTCTGCTGCGCCCTTCCCAGTGCTTAATCTTGGCTCTGTTCAGTTTTCTTTTTGTTCTCTCTCTTTGCTTCTAATCCTTGTCCATGCTTATAAGCTCCTAATATTTATATGGCATTATCTGTGTTAGAGATTACTGCTGACAAGTAATCTCTTCCCTCCTTGGAACGAAGAATTACAACCATTGCGAAAGATCAGAAAGTGAAATTAGATCCCTGAAAGTATGTGACAACTTCAATAAACCCTAATATCCAATTCCTTAAATATCAGGAATCTTCTTTGAGGCTTTTAGGTTTGAACTGTAGCACAGCTTTGGGGCACCGGACCTCTCTCAACGTCTCTTTTATTTTACTGTAGAGATAAAGAATAATCAGGAGGGGGGGGTGGTGTTGAATCACTGGACTGAGACTGTTCTCCTGGTTTTGAAATCCATCACTGTTACTGATGACTCTGAATGTTGAGTATAAAAATGAGTTATAAGTAAAATAAATATAAATGTATTTCATATAAAGAATTACAAATCTAAAAAAAGAAGTATAAACCACTGTGGCTGCTGTCTGTTCTAGTTTGGCCTCTACAGGAGTGGTTTCATGAGCTTTTGTCTGTCTCTTCTTAGAACAGAGTGGACAGAGCTCTGACCTTTGAAGAGCACAGTGATGTCCATGCAGCTCTGGTATTGGACAGCTTGGGCAGTAATGTGTATGTATGGTTCTGCATAGATTTGTAGGAATTGTGGGGAGGAAATCAGCATAAGAACAGGATAAATCCAAGGAAGCAGAAGGAAATCTCTTGCTGCAAATGTCAAGAAGTGACTGTCCATCACACCCATCTAATTGACTCCAGGTATTAGAATCACAGATGCTCCCACAGCTGTTTTATGCCACATAAATTCTACTAAAAAATACTACCTTTTGGAAAGAGAAGTTGGTGATGGTGTTGAAAGCAAGACAAAGGAGATTCTCAGACACTGGGTTTGCCGTGATGGTGCATCAGCAGTTCTAAATCTGTGTCCTCCACATCTGTGCCTTGGGAATGGCCTCTTTTATATTTGTGGTTATCTCATTTTATTGGTTTGAGCCTTTTTAATGACAATATAATAATGATCATTAAAAAAATCAGGTTTAGTAGTTCTCAAGCTACCTTTACCTTTAGCTCCAAATGTAATGGCAGCTGCAGAAGGGTCAGTTTTAAAGAATTCAAATTCTTTAGTAATTTTTTTTAGCTTCTATCCAGTCTACCACACGATCCCTACTCATGGAGAACAGCTACTCCAAGGAGTTTGTAGAGAGATGAGGGTTGGTCTGCTCTCCCTAGTGGCCAGTGATAGGATGAGGAGAAATGGCCTGAAGCTGCGCCGGTAGAGGATCAGGTTGAATGTCAGGAGGAATGTCTTTCCTGAAAGGATTATCAGGTGCTGGAACAGCCTGCCCAGAGAGGGGTTCAGTCACCATCCCTGGAGGTATTTAGAAGGATAGATGTTGTGTTGGGGGACGGTGTTTAGTGGTGGTTAGGGCTAGGAAAAGGTTGGACTTGATGCTCTTGAAGGTCTCTTCCAGCTAAAACGCTTCTATGATTCTGAACCACCTCTCCAGTGAGTGCCATCATAGCCTTTCCATCCCTTTGGTTTTCCTGCTGTTGTTTTTAATAAGATGGTTCAGACAGTGTCTCTTAGGGCCATGAAGAAGGCACCAATTCCCATCAGTAATTTTTCATTAGGGGAAATAAAGTGCTGTGAAGAAATGTGTATGAGGTAACATGGCAATACGTTATGAGAGCCGGGGAAACGTGTCTGCTTCAAGGAGAAGTGTGTGAGTTTCCTCAGAGGCGGGTTTCATGGCATGAATGAAGCCTAGAGAAGAGGAGACTTGTGACTGTATTGCTCTCTATAACTACCTGAAGGGA